>JAOXYF010000027.1:4309733-4321055 GCA_028565775.1 Sternarchorhynchus goeldii | reverse complement strand
GCAGGCGTCACCCTGGGAGCAGGATGAGCTCCTGACTAGGCCCGGGCTGAGGGTGGCTCCGTTATTGGGCCGTTGAATAATGCATGCCCCCGCGGCGGAGCGCGGGAACACGCCCGACCGACGCCTCATAGAAGCTGACGGAGCGTCACTTCACATCGCCAACGACCGACTACCGTGGACGGGGGACGGGAGGGGGGGGGGCGGGAGGGGGACGCCCCCTCGCACGCACGAGGCGATGCCCTGCCAGCGCTGCTGAACTACACCACCGGCAGTGCTGTCACACACTGAAGAGAAGCCAACCGCCCCGCAAGCAGGACAAATTCAGAGAGACAACAAAACACTGGACAGGTGCCATGCTTCTGACAGTGGAGGTACAATATGAAGTAAGTAAAGAGTGGCACGGTTGAATAAGCCGTTTTAAATGAAGTTCCACACTCTTAACTCATACGAGTTCTCTCTGTTAATCTGGGCTGATATTAACACTGTTCATTTAACCCTCATTTAACCCCTCAGACCAACTGAATCGTTCCCAACAGTCATTGCATGGTGTTCTTTACGATTACCATCCTGAAAATGAAGTCTGAGGACTGAGAATTAAGAAGGAAACACCACAGGTATCACTGATTTACATTTCATATTCACATAAAACATAAGGGCAAATGTTCCTGGTGTGTGTTGACAAACAATCGTTTAACATTCGTTTTCAGTTATACCTCGAGTAAGAGGTTGTCTAGTGGACAATTAGACAAAGAACGAGTGTCTTTGCTCTCCTGATAAGTCACGCTTTGAATGTCTGACTGATAAGAAATTGGAGTTAAGATAGAGGGGCAGTAGATAGGGGTGGTGTGACATCATCACAGCAGATCGCTGACAGTTCTCAGGAACTGCGTGAAAGCCTGTTGTGGGCAGCGATCAGCTTCTTAAGAGTCAGCCATAAAACTGATCGAAACTCAGTTCCTCCGTGTTCTCGTGATGGACGGCGAAGCTTGAGTGAGGCAGGTTCCTTTTGGCAGATGTTGACTACAGGCTTGTTCTTCCACTTCGGATTTCCACAGGTATTTATAGGACTGTGAACGCATCCCTGAGGCCTCCGACTCTTGTCCCACAGATGGTCCGTTTAACAAGTAGCAACACTTTCTTATAAAGGTACTTTCACACAAACAACTGTCACATGTAACTTGGTCTTATTAGAACAGCTGCTGCTTTCACACGGTCCCTGACGATCATTGTCAGAAATGTTAAAGTGTATATACGTACGTCCCAAGGCCCCACTGGAATTTTAGAAATTGTTCTATGTTAAGAAATTCAGCCATGGAAGAACCAAACGCTGCTGTAAACGTTACACTATAAGATGGAACAATGGTGTTGTGCTCACATTCTGGTCAAAATTTTGACCAACCAGATTTTCACTTCCTCAACAAGTAATTTCCTCCTCCCCAACAACAACCCCAACCCCCAACCCCCAAAACCCAAAGCCGTACGGATATTTCCATAAAACACGAATAAAACCCAAACAACCCACGAGCACCAGGAACTCTAAAACTTTATGTAGCCTGCGATCATGACACTCCCCAAAGAGCAGCACACCGCCGGCCTGGTGGCGAGGAGCTTTGGCAGGAGGCGTGTTTTCAGAAACAGGGCGCAGAAGTGTTTTCCAGCTCCCTTCTCACTGACTTAATGGCCCCTGATAAATCAGTCAAAAGCCAGGCCTGCGTCATTAAACGTAGCATGAGATAGGCTGCGGGAGGAAAACAAACATGCGGCATAGGTGGGGGTGGGAGGCATTAAAGAGGCTTTAAACGGCCTTGGGGGGCGCCGGGGGGCAGAACAAACAGCCTCAACCCGTGGCTCTCGAGCCTGCTTGCTAACACGGACCACCTCGGCAAGGAGCAGGAGATGGGTCAATTTTCACAACATGGTCTCCCTTCCCTTGGGTGAAATCCCCATGGTGGAGGTAGTAGAAGAACCCGGGCTGGGTTTCTATGGCGATCCTAATAAAGTCATTACAGCCACGAGGAGGAGGAACAAGCAGTCTTTCCTTTAGGGACCGATGCTCGTTGCATTTCGAAACGGCACTTTTGCAGAGTAATGGCTGGCCAGCTTTTCAGATTCAGCTTTAAACTACGTCCCGATTAAAGCCTCAAATCGGCTTTATCATCCCACTTTCTTCCCCTAGAAATAACTGCTCAGGTTCAGCTGGAGGGTTAGGGTTAGGGTTAGGGTTAGGGACTAGGGTTAGGGTTAGGGACTGTAATATTGCTCGCTGTGAAAAGACCAATGGCATTAACTTCATCAAGAGTGGCAAGTAACGTAAAGAAGAACAGATCACAGATCATCAATTTTAAAAGACAACAAATGCAGGTCCAAAATGGCTGCCAGGTCCCCCCTGCACATGTCAGGACAGAATCCCACACAAACCAGCTCTTCACTGATCTCCAAACACACGTGCGCTGCTGAGCACAGCACTAAGAGGTATTGGTGAATGAAGCAGTTCCTCCTTCACCAATAATCTCTAGCCATGGCCCTTCAATTGCATTCACATGCTAACCCTCTCTGCTTCGGGGTGAATTATAAGGCAGACGAAGGCAGCCCGTGTGATGAGGCTTTTCCATCGTGCGATTGGCCAGCGTTCCGAGCCGCTGCGTCACGGCCGTAAATAAAGGCAGGCGGGCCGGACAGAATGTCACTCTCGCGCAGTCTTGCCACGCCCGCCGCCGAGCCTCGTACGAGGGAACCTGACACTCAAACGGCTTTAAATGAACGGTGGTGCCGCTGCGCAGATCCGTTTTGCCGTTCGCCTCATCCGTGACTTATGACATCGCTCCCAGAAATGACATAAACGTTGCCAAATGCGGGTATTAAAGAACCTTTAAGTCTCTCATCATCGCAGCGCTCGCCCTCCCCCCTCGTCTCACACGGACGATGCCGTCGAAGTTGAACGAAGTTGCACGGTTTTAGTTCACACGTCATGTTGAAAGTGAAAAGGCTGGATGTCTGATGGAGGGACTGACAAACAGCATTCACGAGTACCGCACCCTGCGCGAGGCCACTCTGAAAGCAAAGCCCCTGTCGGCACGCTGATCTTGGCGCCGCCTGGCGCGGGCCTCTGCGGGTCTGGACAGCATCAATCATAAACAGCTTTGAGCTCCCTTATCCTACCTCTGCTTTACACACACACACACACGCGCGCACACACAGTTCAGAAACAGGAGAGGCTGTGTGCTTGTGCGGGCGGGCGTGTGTCTGCGTGCGCACGCACTCGTGTGCGCGTGTGCGCCTGTGTGTACGGCGTGAAAGCAAGAAAAAGAAAAAGCTTAGAAGAAGGGAGTTATATAGAAGCCTTTTTGGCAGAGCGTAGAGAAGAAAAAAAGCAGCGTCACTTTCCAAACTTGACAGACATCCACAACAGTGCATGCCTCACAGCCAAAGATTGTTAAATCTCAAGTGAAAGTTTACTGGCAGCCCCAAATGCTTCCTGCACTGTACGCTTCGCACTCTGCATTGAATTATATGAAATACATCCTTCAGCTCCGCGGGTTTATTTTTAAAGTGTCAACTAGCTACACAGTCTACTGTATCTGACTCCTTATGCAGCTCGTACAGTAAGCTTAGCTTTCCATTATGCTTTTGCCACTCACCTGCTGATTGAATGAAGACTGTTAGTCCTGTGTTGTACTGAGCGAGACTGCGAATGTGACGCTGAAAGCACAACTCACAATCCGTAGTATTTGGGAACTTTTTTAACGGCTTTGTTCGATTTCAGAACAAAGCTCTTCGGCAGGGGTTTGCCACGGCGTTACCATACGCCATGGAGCCAATCATCAAAATAAATGGCTGGAACAAGTGGTAGCATGCCAACGTGCCCATGTGATAGAGATTTGAAGAAAGGAAAAAATATCAAAACTTTTCCATTAAATGACATCGTTTCTCACAACTGCTGGAATTTACAGTCATATTCTCCACTAAATTGCTGTGTTCCACAATACTGCTGAACGAAACCATGTGCCTTTAACACTGCTATAGAACAGAAGGGTTTGTTATAACTGTTTAAGGTCACAGTAAACTCACAAGTTTTTGCTCTCTGTTGATCTGGAACAAGACAGAACATGAGTAAACTAAATCCAAACAGTACGGGGAACAAAAAGGTAACGATATATCACGCTTCTTTATTAAATAAATACACACAAGACCTGTTGCCCTGCGGTTGGTCGGTGTAAAATGATCCTCATTTAAAAGTTGCGGCTCTTTGGCGTGAGATGCCGGCCATCAATCAAAAGTGATTGGCCTAAAATAGCATTAGAGGGTCGGGTTGGTGCTCTGGCCACTTACAGCACAGCTCCCAGCTTCATTTATAATTAACAGTGTGTATATTGTGCCCCAAAGCCATGCAATTAAAGCTGGGGATTGTGGGATACTATGAGCATCTTAATAAATGCTTGGTCATAAGGATGTAATGCGACGCAATATCGGCTTCCCCAATAACACCGGCCTAATCAGGGCACAAATGAATCTCATCTGAGCCTGTGGAGGAGAGTTTAAAGATACTATATGAAATGGAAGGGAAATGCAGTGATTGGTTTCTAGGCCAGTCTGGTGACTGGGAGGACTGGGCAGGATTGTGAGATGGAGACACTCCTGTTCCATGATCGAGGGAGAAAGTGTGGTAGTCAGAGAGGTCCTTCCAAACACTCACAGTGAGTGACAGAGGGGCAGAGAGAGAGAGACAGAGAGAAAAGAGCACAGTGTAACCGAGTGTTGAAGAAGTGAGAGTGTTTTTCTTAGTCTCCTGCCATCCTGCAGTGATGGAGATAAATGGAGAAGCAGGGGGCTTCTCCGCACATTCAACTGTTGCACTGCAGACGTTTCAGAACCACCTCAACATGCTCCTTCACACACACACACACACACACACACACACACACACAACCAAATAACATGACCTCAGTATCACTACACAAAAGATGTTTTTCTGTGCACTCTACTCTATGATTGCAAGACCATTAGTTAATTATCTTTTTAAAATTGATTAAACAGTACACAGGCCTTCCAAACAGGCCTATTTATTCCACCCAACACCTTCTCCACTGTCACTGGGATTGTGAAGTGTTTCCCAGCCCTTGCGCCCATAGCTGGTTAGTGAAGGGGCCCTTAAAGGGGATCAATAAAGCTCTGGTTAAGGAGAGAGAGAGCGTGGTGATGCCTGTCATCCTGATGGCCGTGGGGCCACGTGTTTATCAATGTCACATCAGCACTGCTGTTGCAGCCAGTTATCACTGGTCCCAAAGGGACCAATCACCACCCACAACTTATATTGCAGTAGGGGGTTGTTAATATGCAAGGCATCCAGGTTTAAGAATGTAGCGCCCAGTGTTTAATCAATGTTTCACACCAGAAACAAACCTCTGACGTGCTTCATTTCCCTGAAGTGCTTCATCTCCAGAAATACCTTTCTCTCTTTGTACCTTTCTTCCACCAGTATTGGTGACGTGTGAGATTATGGAGACCCTGTGTGGTCTTACGCCAAACCACTCTTGACTGTTTGCCTTTACGAGCTCTTTTGATGATTACCGGCCCTGTTTCGAGCACCCAGGTTTAATGCGTGTTGTCTCGTAAAACAAGGAGAGCAGCTAGTGTGCTGGCACGTTTATTAACATGTCCTCAATGACAACAATCTCTCCATGTCACATTCACTCCAGCTGAAAGCGGACGGTCCTCCACCTTTAATTATCTTAAATTATGTCCATATAGACCTTCACAAGCTAATGCTGAGAGACTGAACGATTCTGCTTCAGAAACTCTTCACTGTGGCTCATCATCTTTATTGCACCCTGATTATTACTGTATTATGCATTAAAAAAGGAAAGAAACAACCCTCTCCAGTGGGGGTGGGTACACAAACAGCTTGATGAATGTCTTGTTTTATGTAAACATATTAAAATTCCTTTCAACCTGCAACTAAGATAATGTGAACAGGATATTGAGGGGCTTTTGTGGCAGTTTAGCCAAAGGCGCAACAACGTTTCTCAATTAAAAATTGGAGAGGTCATCATATTCTGTATAGGTGAGAGGCACAACACCATGTCCTTATTGAAGTGTGCAGGAACAGAATTGCTTTCAATCTCCTCCTGACAGAAGAACTCACAAAAAAGACAATTGTCATCACTATTTTATCTTCCAAAAAGCTGAGCCCTCAGCTATACTGCAGATCCAGAATTAATATGAATCTGCCCCCACCATTTCTAATCATACCCCCCCCCCCCCCCAATCATTTATGAGCACCGGGTCCATCACTGTGTGTCGGAGAGTCTCGGCTTTCATCCCAGGTGGAGGTTTAATTCAGAATGAGATGAGGAAAATTACAAAAAAAAAAATGGTGAGAGTGTCTTCCTGTCAATCAAGGCTTTTCCTCGCCAAAGAGCTGTGTGCTTAAGAGCTGACGGGAGTGAAGCTTATTTGATCTGCAGCTTTCAAAGCACGAGGGAGTGAAGAGTGGCCATCAGAAATCATTTACCTCTCTACGGGCGTCCCGCTCTTATTCTGACAACCAGCGATCATGTGCGGGTTAATTTAACGTCTGTCCTGTTCATCCATGTTTTCTTCTTACTCTGATTACGTGTTTGAACTCGTTTTCAGAAGTGGTTGTGGGTTGGGGGATGTTGGGGGTGTGCAAGGAGGGAAAAATGGAACTTTGGATACTGTGGTAGCGGTTCAAGTAACTGGCTTTCAGCACAACGCATGCTGATAGCCATGAATGAAACCGTCCGTGTCCATGTCCGGGCCCTTCATCATGTGCCATAACTACTGACAGTTATTAAATCATATCAGTGCCTAATAAAAGAGAGCCTTGCATAAAGACACCTCATTCAGTCTGGTGTCGTGTACTCTACACAGCCTGTGGACCTGAAGTCAGAAGCCCACAATATTTCACTGCTTCCAAAAGCAGGAAGACTTGATGCCCCCAGTAAAACCTTCAGGATGTAAACGAGCTTTCTGCTTCACACCTACCAAAAGGCATCAGGCCAACTGAGTAGAAAAGTCTAATGATTTTGATGACAATTTTGACACAGTGATAGTGTAAGGGGGCTGTTTATTCAACTTGAATTAAAAAATGAAAAACCTTCAAAAATGTTATGTTTTCTGTCTCATGTTGTAATGTTTGGCACCAAGTTAGAGGCTAAAAAAAGAGTGTACACCTCTGCTATCTACTGTTCAGGTACAAGATGAATACAGATCTCACAGTGCGCGCTTCAACCACGCTCCTCATAGTGCACGCTTCAACCACGCTCCTCACAGTGCACGCTTCAACCACGCTCCTCACAGTGCACGCTTCAACCAAGCTCCTCACAGTGCACGCTTCAACCAAGCTCTTCACAGTGCACGCTTCAACCATGCTCCTCACGCTGCCTGTGCAGTGCTTTCCTCATTATTGCACTCCAAACAGGGACATCTTTATCAAACCCTCCTCCATTTCCACCCCACTGCCTCAGAGAAAGCTCACATGCCTGCAATTAGAGGCCCCTGGTCACAGGCCCGGCCACGTTTCCACTCAGGAGTGCTTAATTAGCTTAGCACGCCGTGTTTGCGCTCTTTTTCCAGATAGTCAACAACACTGGTTCTGGGTGAAGTGCAGCGCTTGACTGCCTTCGCGCTGCCAGAGTGGTTTGACTGTTTGATGTCACTAATTGCAAGGCATGAAAAGCTTTGAGTTCTCCTTGAGTTTTATTGAATTGGCTGGTGGTGAAAAACAGGGGGTCTTTGCATGCACTCTCTCTCTCTTTCTCTCTCTGTTTCTTTCTCTCATACACACACCACGCACACACACCACACACACCCACACCCACACATATCTGTATTGTTACTACTGCTTCTCTGTGTTCCTCTCTTGACCGAAGGCCAGTCCAGTGGTTAGCAGCATCGTGCAGGTGGGTTGCGAGAGGCGAGCTGAGAGCCTGGCCTGGGCGGGCACCTCGCCTTGATGGATGAGCACCTACTGCCAATTGCAGCGGGCCAGAGGCGGACCCAAGGAACGACGCAGCCTTTTAGAGAGGGACATTGGATATGCAGCGGGTGAACATATTCACACTCTCTCTCCTACACACACACACACACACACACGTGTGTGAATGGGCCCATAGGTCAGTTGCAGGGACAGGCCAAGAGATGTACCTGTATGGCTGTTCTTCCTCTCTCCGGTTCTCTAAAAACATGGCTGCACAATGATAGATGAAGCTCCCAGGCAGCATGCAGGCAGATGGTCAGGGACAGTATAATATACAATTACTCTCTCTTATCACCTTGCCAGCCACAATAAAGCTTCCCAGCCCAACTATAGTTCACACCTCTGAAGGCAGAATTAGTTTTACTTTTGCAACAACGCCACACTTATCATAGGGCTACTGTGAGAAACTCAGGGCTGGCAGGAAGGTGGCCCATTGTGCGAAGAGATTGCACCAGCCGAAGAACAACAAAGAACAAAAAATGTGCAAAAGCATGGATATATGGGCCAGTTTCCTGCAGTCCAAGCAAAGTCCTGTAAAGCCTTAGTTAGCGCCATGGCTAATTGCAAGATTAGCTAATGAAGCATTTCTTCCAAGAGCACATGTTGCATAAGGGCCTTAACAAAAAGGTCTGCTCAATTTAGCTTGGACATCATTCTGCACTTGGATCCGGAGAACATAACTGCTGAGCAAATCAAGTCTTATTTCCTTCACCGAGGAAATAATGTATAACAGGAAGTATTGTTCTTTGCATTTGGGGAGACCAAATATAATCCAAACGGGGGTCTTGCACGTTGGTGTAAAGGTCCTTGCTTTCCGTCACAGTCGGCCTGTGGGAAGCAGCTCCACATCTTCATTAGCGCTGGCTAGTTGCCGTCGCACAGTTAAAGTTAACAGGTTCCCTTGACTCTGCACTCTTATAAACAGGTGTTCCCTCGGGTCCGCTTTAAATCGCACAATGATAATGGGCTGGAGACCAGGGAGAGGTAACTGAAGCAAGTCTGTCCCAGAAGGATTAAGGAAGCCATATTTAAAACGGTACAGTTCCTGAAGGACATACAAATGCGGGCGAGGACGGAAAATTATCCTGTATCGCACTATCGTGATGCGAAGAAATACGAGGGCGGGGGGTGGAGGGGTGCTAGATTTATTGGTTGGTGTGAATTGTCTTGTTCTTGAAAATCATATCCACAGTCCTGATGTTAACTGAACTATTTGCTGACGGTGGAATTATTATGATAATCTTTCTAATTACAGCTATAACTGACGTTTTAGAAACAAAAGCAGTTGTGAATTAGAGCCTCAGAAATGTATGGAATTAATTGCATGCGTGTGTGTAAGGACATTACAAAAAAGAAAGTCCTAAGAGGCCTTCAGTCGGTAGAAGAGCACTGACACATTGATGTTTCAGATATGTAAATACCATCATTGTCATATTCATAAAACTCAGAAGCGTATTTAAAAATCAGTGTGCGCAAGTATGAAAAGGGGGGGGAACAGTCTTAAAAGTATTAATTGGTCTAGCTGAGTTCTCCAGGCCTGACTGGTCTTTAAGCAGGCAGTAAGGATTAGCTACTGTCTCTTCAGATGACAAGATGACAGAAAAAGAAACACAAAAATTAAATTTGAACCCCTTTGGAATTCACTCTCCTCTCCCTTCCATTTGGATGGAATTGCAGGCACTAATTAGAGTTTAAAAAGAGAGTTTCTGAATTTCAGGAACCGGTGAAGTGAGAAGAGTAAGATGCACAGAGGACATTTGCATTTTTCTTGCTTTCACCATCATGTCACAACAAGGTCAGTGGTGGGTTCTGTCACTATAGCAACCATTAAAACGTTCTAAACAAACATTACCACCAAACGTCACAAAAAAAAAAAAAACATTTTCAAACTCTCTGAACTTGGGAATCATCTAGAAATTCTAATAGCCTCTGAATAAACAGTTTAAATGAGAAGCTTCTAGCTTTGAGATCATACACTTAAGTGTACACACTTGATAAACATTCAGAGAAGAAAAGCAATGCTAATTATCCATGCAAAATTCATGCATATTTAAATATAAGTACCAATGGCCTGACAAATACCAAGAGAGTTCAGGGTGGGGGGGGTGAACAAGGAAAAGACGGACCCCAAAGCGATGGCAACTGCAGATGCACATTAGCTGTAATTGTGGACAAAATTATACAGGGGAAAAAATTCTCAAGAACTGGATTTGAAAACAGAAAGGCTAGTCACTGAATACAACATCCACTGCCTCCTCTCACTGTAATGTGCTTATATGAAGTTTCTCTAAGCACCGTTTCCTTCATTCCTGTTAATTACTGACATGATGTGCTGTTTTAGGCCACCATAAAAAATGTCTGCTGTTTCACAAACTGCCTGCTACTCGCCAAATCAAAACAATATTATTTCAGCTCTGATGATTTAATTGCTGATAGGGCACCTTAAATGAGATTAAAATGAATGCGCGCAGATTAACGAGAATGCTGATCACATGATTGGGCTGTCTGGTGCCCATGTTAAATTTCCCCCACACTGATGCAGCCAACCAGCTGGGCCCCACACAGCCTTGGGCTAGCAAAATGTTAATTGGGTTTCTAATACGCTATTTTATTTGCCACAATCTGTAAATATCACTTACCGTCAACAGAAAGGCACCACTGACAGAGGCATTTGGCTCGGCTGACTGGATATAAACCCCTTTTCTTTTGTCTTGTTCACTTGGATTGGACTCGTTTATATGTGACTCTGTTAATGGATCAAATAAAAACAATGTGACTTCATGAAGGTCTTAAAGTTTTAGATTCATCCTGTGTGTGTGTGTGTGTGTGTGTGTGTGTGTGTGTGTGTGTGTGTGTGTGTGTGTGTGTGTGTGTGTGTGTGTGTGTGGTGCAAATTATGTACAAACAAAAGTACACAACACCAAATCATCATAAACCATCAAAAATCTACACAGTTCCTAATGAAAGAAAAATATAAATACGATTTCGTTTACAAACTAAACAAAGTGAAAATCCCTTAGACGATATCAGTCCTGTTTTTGTTTGATTCATGCCATGACAGTGTTTGACAGCAGTCGAGACTATTAGAGCAACATTGCAGCAGATATCACACCAAGATGAATCCAGCAGATATCACACCAAGATGAATCCAGCAGATATCACACCAAGATGAATCCAGCAGATATCACACCAAGATGAATCCAGCAGATATCACACCAAGATGAATCCAGCAGATATCACACCAAGATGAATCCAGCAGATATCACACCAAGATGAATCCAGCAGATATCACACCAAGATGAATCCAGCAGATATCACACCAA
>JAOXYF010000027.1:4269553-4283477 GCA_028565775.1 Sternarchorhynchus goeldii | reverse complement strand
ATTCTTTTATACTATTCTTGATCCTCCCAACAATACTCCATCCTATTCTTTTATTCTATTCTTGATCCTCCCAACAATACTCCATCCATTCTTTTATTCTATTCTTGATCCTCCCAACAATACTCCATCCTATTCTTTTATTCTATTCTTGATCCTCCCAACAATACTCCATCCTATTCTTTTCCTCTATATTATCTGTTACTTTGTCCTGTGCCACTTAATAAGCAAATCAAGCGCTCTACTTGACGTTTCTATCCATGTAATTTAAGAATTTAAGAATTTATCAAATCAAATCCCCCTTTGTTCCATGAAACAAGACCACCATTTAAGAAGTATGTCACACAGTTTGTTATAAATCAAAGAGGTAGACTTAAACCCAAATGTTTCTTTGCATCTGAAATGTGTCCCACCTCTTACCCCATCTGAACCTTGACAAGTGAATTTAGTGAATTTCCTTTATTTGCTATCCAAGTTAAATTTCCAGTGATAAGTGCAGTGTGATTGTTTACATCCCAGTGGACACAAACACATAATGCAAACAACAAGTTACCACCTCTCCTAACTGATAATCCTGACTTTTTCCTCCCTCTACATGCAACATATCCATAAATGTTTATAGTCAGTCAGGCTTTGAAGTGTGCATGGTTTCTCTTTAAAAACCTTTCCCCTCTGATGCTGACAGAAACCATGCTGACACCTTCTTTTGCTTCATCAAGTTTCCTGGCACAATTACATGAATTTACTTTCAATAAATTACCATCTTTGCATACATCAGTCAAATCACCCAAGCTTGAGCATTCACAAACAATATGCATTATTAATTTAATTGTCACAGTTCATTTAGTTAATTCATAAGCGACTCGGACGGGTATGCCTTCATGAAGCATTTAAAAGCATCAGCGTGGGCTTTCAAAAGGAAATCACTGTATGGCATACAATCATACCCTGCTGCCCACACCCAAAAACCCAAAATGTGGACAAAGGCTACTCTAGCTCCCATCTAAAGTGTTAATTCATCCTGAATATCTCCTGGCCCTTGGCTTTAATATTCATTCTGAATGGGCAAATGCAAATTCAAAGCTGGCATATTGTTTTCTGTGTTCTGAAGGCTTGGATCTAGTTCCAGCTTGGTCCTACTGCTGATGTAGTTCCAGCTTCTACTGCTGATGTACTTCCAGCTTGGTTCTACTGCTGATGTAGTTCCAGCTTCTACTACTGATGTAGTTTCAGCTTGGTCCTACTGCTGATGTAGTTCCAGCTTCTACTACTGATGTAGTTTCAGCTTGGTTCTACTGCTGATGTAGTTCCAGCTTCTATTGCTGATGTGTTTGCATTCTGATGACATTCTGCATCCATCAAGTGTCATTTGAAGTGTTCTGTCAAATCACAGAAAGTGTAACAAGCTGTAATGGGGATTACATTACATGAGTAAGAAAAGGTCCAAATGCAAAACACGAAGCAAATTATAACACGGTAATAAAGGTGATAACATGTTAGAAGAAAATTATAACACGGTAATAAAGGAGATAACGTTAGAAGTTTAAACCAGTTAATATAATAAAAAAGGAAATACAGTTTTACAAATTGTGCGAATGTAAAGACCTGCTTACAAAATGTACATTTATTACGAATACAGATCATACAACCTGTATGGCTTTTTGAGGCCTAAGTTTAACATACTTTATTGTGATAGTATGTAATACTATTTTAGATATTTTAGATTATATGTAATACTATTTAGATAGAACGATTTCTTAGCAAACAAATCCCTAAATTAGGCCTTAGGAGAGACGTCAGTAGACATAAAATAATGTAAGATTTAAGGCTCCTTGGACTAAAACGGCTTGAATTAAGAAAGTCAACCATGAACACCAAACCTGGTGTAGGCCTCACAGTCCCTTCAGATAAAACTGCACATGCACACACACACACACACACACACACACACACACACAAGAACAGAAACACTTGCATCAGTCTCTCTCCATCACTAACACAGCAGAATGAGGTCATAAATATTCAGTGTGTCTTCAGCCTATCCCATGCCAGGCAGACGAACATGTAGCCCATGAATAGGGTGAGTTAGACAGTGAGAGAGAGAGAGAGAGAGAGAGAGAGAGAGATCTACTGATGAACACTAACACTTGAATCATGAGCTATCCAAAGGCTTGAGGGGGACCTAAGGCACACAACACACACCCCTCTCTTTTCTCTCACTCACACAGACACAAACACACACACACACACTTCCGCCCTTTTTCCGTCTTGTCGCAGAAAGAGCAGGCTTGCAAACATTTCTGTTAATTATGTATTACAGCTGTCCTTCATAAACTTAATTACCAGGCGCTGAAAGGCAACGGTCCTCCATTAGCATATGCGCATGAAAGAGACATGGCATATGCAAAAATACGATTTTAATTAGCATCCTTTGATAGGGCGCCTTGCAAATCAAAGTGGCATGCTGTAAGGCTCTCACGGCTGCGGCTGGATTAGCAGCGACGTGCGATGGCATGGATGGCAGTGCCCGATGGGACGCAGCAGCGGTGGGCACAACAAACCAACGCGTAGCAAGGGGAGGGGCTAGGACTCAGCCGGCCTCTATCGGCACTGTTTTTCCTCACTGTGGTGGCTGTCAGAGTCGGCGCAGCGCTAGCCGCAGGGCCTGGCACAACATCGTTTGCTGCAGTTTTAATGATTTCATCTAGATTATTGTTATAAATGAATATTATGGGATGCCACTCACTCTATCTTTTAAAAAAAAACATAAATCTAACTAATGTGGCTCTCTGCCAGAGGGCTGTGTTCATAATCTCTTAGATTACAAAGAATGGTGGGTAGTACGTATTACTGTTTTTAACTAATGGTGTGTTGTACCTTGTTAGCTTTTAGGAGATGATAGTTGCTAGAATTTACCATTATTTTTTATGGTTTTGGCAATACTTTTAATAAAACATAATAAAGACTCAAACTGTTGCAATTCATTCAATTTTCTTTGCTCACTGAAAGTGAGTTTTCATTATTATGTCAATTCTAATGTATGCCTACTGAAGAAATACATAAAGCTACATGTCAGCACAAGCCACTTTAAAAAGGAATCAGTTTATTCCAATTCTGTTCTACATTACTTAATGCACTGCAGCACCTCCCCAGTGGTGAATTAATACGTGTAGAGTCTTTATAGAAGTACAACTGGACAGAACTGAATATGCTAAACATGTTACCACAGATTCAATATTGTAGGTATTACAACTGTTTGTTTGTTTGTTTGTTTGTTTGTTTGTTTGTTTGTTTGTGTTTTTTGGTGTGCTGTCTGAAGGGAATGAGTGTGTACATGTTTATGTATGTATGTGTACATACTTGTTTAAAATAAGTTTTTCTTGTACTAAAAAACACAAAAGAGGGGGAATGGAGAATGACTGAAACAAATCAATTATTTGCTATTGAGTACATGTTTGGGTTGAAATGCCTTATCAGCTATACTGGAGCATCAGTGGTTTCACCTCTCTATCAAGCTAGGTCATTATGTTCTACCTCAAGGTCATTATGTTCTACCTCAAGGTCATTATGTTCTACCTCAAGGTCAAAACGGAATAAGAGTAACACAAACACCCCCTACACACTTTTACACAAACGTGAATATACATACAGGCACCAAAGATGAAAATGCAGGCAGTAACCATGAAATATAAACCGCTTAAAATTTCCTAGATGTTCAAAAGTTATTTGAACATGTGTCTTTCCCAAATATATTAGGTATCTTCCCAAACATATTAGACAGGCAGACAGAGTGCAAGACAACTCTCTAAGAGCCCAAATTACACTCTAGCCAAGCGTGAACACAAATTCCTCTCTGTAAGACCAGAAGAGAGCCTGTGCTAATAGACGGACCTGCCGTAGGGACACGGTGCCCCAGAAGGGCCCGGGGAGCCTGGTGAGGCCGGTAAGGCTCAGCTGCCCCCCGCCCCCCAATCCCTCCTCACCCTGGAGCAGACCCACAGCAGCCATTTTGCATGCTAGACTGGGCGGCGGTACGAGCTAGGCCAAGCGGGCCCAACATGGAGAGGCCCTCGCCTCATCTGCCAGCTCTAATGATGGCATCCACCTGCTGTTTTACTGCCACAGCTGGAGAAGAATGCCATCCCTCAGCCCCCACCGCTCCATCCCCTACTCCGCCTATCAAGTTCTTGCTCTTGCTCTTTCTCTGCTTCCACCCTGCTTCATTGCTTTGATGAACTTTTTATGGTGAGGACCCACAAAGACCTCATCAGGGACTGGGAGGGAAGTGTAGTCCAGAGAGGAGGGAGGGCTGTAGGACACCCTCGAGGCTTGAGAGACGAATGAGGGAAACAGAGCAACAGAGCAATACGTCACCCAGTCGGACAGAAAGAAAAAGTCTGCATTGGTCTCAGCATGGCTGGCTGGAACGCAGTTCTGTTACTGGAGAATGAGGGTGGGGGTGGGGGCATTAGTGATTGCTATTTTAATATGAAAACATTGACCCAGATAACTAAATAAACTCAGAGAATGAGATTTGCTATCACAGTTAGAGTTATTGCAAAGATTGGTTGATAGTAATGAGGCTGGCATTCACTGAGCAGAAGAAACATTCTCATACTGAACAGGCCTTTTGTGCATCTGAGTGAGAAAACAAGTACTAATATATTATCCACGTGCTAAAATTATCCAAGAATACCAAGGAAGGTCCCAGAGAAATCCAACAGATTTAAAAAAATCTCACAAATAGTCTGGTTGTTAACCACAGACAATTTTGTCACTGAGAACATTAATGTTGCATGTTTTTGTCATAATATTTTAGTTATGTTATTAAGTCACACAGAAACCACTTTATTTTTACAAATGTACATATCACCAACACAATTCATCACTTTTGTTTTGTAGGTTTTGGGCGGGGGGGGGGGTTATATAATTGGGTAAGGATGCACCTCAACTCACCTCACCCACATCCATTTGAGGTGTGTTCTCTGTAGAGGATGTTTGTGCTGGTTAGACTTAGCTACTTAGCTAGCAACTTGGATTTTATTTTACATGTATTAATACAACTATTAACTACCAAAAATAATTATTATATATAATATTTCTATAAAGCTGAATCTTGTCCAAGCACTGTTGGAGCTCCTATCAGCTAGCTAGTTGGCTAACCACCCATTAGCTAGCAAAATGGACAGCTAGTCACAAAAGAGCTAGCTTGTCAGTAGGTTACATTTAATATAACTGATATACGGTCGCTTGTGTTCTTTACTTTTTTAAAGGTAGATGCGTACATTGGTTTGTCCTTCACGGGATTAGACATAGACGCAGTTAAAGTGGGAAAGAGTCGAAATGTCGCAAAAGTTGTTTTAACCACAGAAAGGCAGAACCGTAATCCAGTCCTGTACATAAATGTGGGCCGCGATACTTCGATGTAGATATCGTTCAGGTTTTGCCTGACATACTCCGCTCTCCCCTTGCATTTGAAATAAATGTGGCCAAACGTGAATGATATAGATAATGCGAAAATACGAAACGTTTTATATTAGCTAAAGAACTTTAAAGTTCCTGATTATAGGTTAGTGGTCTCTCTCCCGCTTCCTCTCACTAGGGTCTCTAGCTGTACTTTTGCCGGTTTTTGTCGAGTTAGGGTTCGGTACTATTTGTAAACAAACTACTTTTTCAGCATATAGCTACCTACTTAATGTGATAACTGACAATATTAGTCGGAGATACGCCAAGATGCGTGAAATGATTTATATTAAATAAGACAGAATTAGTCTATAGAGTGTCATTCTGTTGAACAAATTACCTCATGTCTATACAAAAGGTATAAGTCTGAAACAACTTTTTCCATCACTGCAAACTTTTAGAACAATCTGTAAAATAATCTCAAACAGCATACAAAACCTGTGGCTAAAGTGATGTGATTTTTAAATTATTGGCTTCTATGATTGGCTATTTTTTCCTTGATAGTACTGAAATGACTTGGTTGTTATCTTCATTTTCCGTTTGGTACAGATTTATAAGGGATTTAAAGACTAACTAGAGGCAAAATAATGAATAATGTGATTTTCTTTTTTTCAGAAAGTAATTATTAAAGTAAACTCAACAGAATGTACTTTACTTACAAGAAGCAATTAGTAAGCATACTAAAAAATACTTTCTGTAAGTAACTACACTCCAGCTTGGAATATATACCTGACAGATGACTTCAATAACAGCAGTTCAGGTTTGGAAAATTAGTTTTTATCCAACAGCTGTAGTTTCTTGTATATCTTGTGTAACAGTTACAAGTGCTTTTGGTTCCACCCTCAGCCCTGCACTCTGTGCTGATGGCCTACTCACTACAGCTCCACCAAGTTCCTGTTCTTTTTTAATCAGTAGTTTCACTTGTTTTGTATTATGGACTCATTAAGCACATTGCATATCAGCCTAATGATCTGAGTTTTCTTTGTGCAGTTTTCTGTTGTAACTGAGCTGTGTACAGCTGTGTGCTACTACCTTCCATTCTCTGTGTACCACCTTTTTGTTTGCCTTTACATTAGTCGCCGAGGTTCTGAATATTTACCTGTTTTCTGACTTTGTCTCACGTGTTATCTGCACTAGCCTGTCTGCCTGAGTCTGATCTCTGACTCTTAAACTGTTCTTTTTACCTAGTAAACAAATCCAGGGAATGAATGTGGGTCCCTCTGTTTCTTGTATCACTTGTTTTCTTGTGTAACTTTGCTTTCCTGTTAGATAAAAACAACTTGCAGCACACCTCTCACATACTGCTCGTTCTTCACTGACATGCTAAAGAAATGTTAAACAATATCATTTGATTTTTACTGACTGCACTAGCAAAGGCCAGTGACTTTAGGGATTTTTTAACGAGTTCTTCTGAGGTGGAAAAGTCACAGCAACAGTTATGGTATTATGGCTAAATTTTGACATGGGCATATTCAAAGGATTTTGCTGACTGGGTGGAGCAAATAATTTGTATCCTCCCCCAGTATTTTTTTTAGAGCAGGTTAAGTTTAGTGCATTTGCGCAGGAGATGAGGAGGAGCCTTTGGAAAGGAACATGCTGTACATGTAGGTCTATGGCCTTGGTCCACCTGTAATGTTTCCCCTGTTGTGGACACGTCATCCAAGCAGTCAGGCTGTCATGATGTTAAAGTGGAGGGTTTTTTCCTAATGGGAGGTGTAAATTCAGCCAAGAAATGTCCATCACCATTGAGCATTTGCCCCCTAGTTGGACGTCTTCAGATGTGGTGCCAATATATTGCCCAACCTTACTGCCCGAACATGACTAAAAATCATCTATTTCCACCAGGGGTTACTTGTCGAGACTGCCCAGGTTCTGGAGCCGATTCCCACAGGGGAGCTCCATAGCAGGTGTTCATGGAGAACTTTAAATTTGATGAGTATAAATTAAAAAGAAGAAGAAGAATATCTAAAAATAGAGACGAAGCATCAGTCCAGGAGACAGGCTGAAATTACTGTGCTCTGAGAATGACGGCAACTTTCCAGCCTTCGCCGGAGTCTGTCAGAGCCTGGGAGGCCTTGAGGGAGAAAGGCAGGCTTGACAACATGTCAATATCACTTTAGGAGCGCCTGTTCTGGAAGCTCTGAGGGATGTATCACATGATTCCAGCACCTTGTGCTGAAAACCGGTGGACAGATTTGATAGCCTTGGAAAAGCAGGCATTTGATCTGCGAGACCACAGAAAGACAATTAAAAAAAAAGAAAAGTAACAATCCTTTGTTTATCACTGTCAACACATTTACCAAACCAGACACAGCGTCGAACTTCATGTCTATGTCGAAAGCTGCAGCAGAATGTGATAGGAAGAGGGAGGGAGTGAAATCTCTTGTTTGCTGTGTGTGGAGTCATTCAGTGTGTGTGTGTGAGAGAGAGAGAGAGACAGACAGAGATACCAAGAGAGACGGTTTACCGCTGTTGCACTTTCGTCTTAAATCTGTCATTCACTGTCTTCTCTGGACATGTCAGGATGATTGAACACAGAGTCTTATTTTCACTGACAACTTCAGCTGCTGCGCAGCCGAGCGGAACAAACGGCCCGACGAAACTGGCAATGGGGGGCTACAAACAGGCCGCGCTAAACCGACAGGAAGTCCGGCGTTTCTCTCCACGCGGCCGCGGCCCCAAACGGCACCCTAAGGGCCTACGGCTCACCTTAAAGCGAGAGCAAAGAGCATGCTTGTTTTACCAGCAACACGCTGGCCTTTCACCAGCCTCAACGCACGACGTCCACTGGACCATGCGCAGTGGTTACTGGCAGTTATTGGCAGTGTGACAGTGATTATCACCAGAGTATCATACTGAGACATAAGAAAACGTAGCTGGCAACACTGTGGTAGAAGATTCTAATTGGACTCCATGTTCCGGGCTCCTGTGAGAATGCAGTCCCATTAAGCGCATGTGATGTCAGACTTCTGACAGCATTTATCCCTGCTGTTCCATAGTACAATAGGACCAGCATGGACAGCAACTACAAGAAATGAAGCATTCAGTAAACCAGTCTGGGCAATTAGGCAAAGCTTTTGTTGTCTCCGAATCTCTCTCAAAAGCCCTTACGCAAAAAAATGTTAATCTTGGTTGCTACACATCCCTTGGCCAGCAGCATCTCCAATATTCAGTTGTGAACTTAATATTCTAATGTGCCTGGAGACAATCCTTCTGAAGTCTGGAAAGATCCCTTCAGCTCCCTTTTGGGATGATATATGTCTGGGGAAAAAAGATACGAGTGAGTATTGAATCATGAACACACGTACACCTTAGACTTCTGTTAAAATACAGAGAAAAAGAATCTGTCTCTGCCAAACTTTGAGAGGGTCAACCAGTAATACCAAAACAGCTGTTAATATTCCCTACCCGCAAATACATAAATAAATTATACAAATATTTAATAGCAACAACTCATTTTAAACAAAAATGCCCCCCATGCAAGATTTGGAAAGAGATTTTTTTTTTATTATCTCCCTCTGCTGCTTCGCTAAATCATTAAACAGTGTGTGTGTGTGTGTGTGTGTGTGTATATGTGTGTGTGTGTGTCTCATTATCCTGCTTAGCGAAACTTTCCCTGAAATCAAATAAATCAAAAACACACCACTAGTCTGGGTGGCAATAAATTACAGCTATGAGCTTTTGAAAAGTAAAAAATTCAAACAGGCTCGCAGCACAATGCCAGCTCTGTGACTCCATCTTTTAAAACAGGCGCGTTTCCGGTCTCCATCGTTAGGCCTGTGTATTTACTTCAGCTCAAAGCAAGTAAATGTCATCATCAAAGTGAAAAAGTACAGCTACTGCAATATGAAACTGAACTGCTTTTAAACTTTAAACCAGCATGTTTCCATAACAGGCCCAGAATGCAACAGTATAATGAAAATGATTTCCTTAAATTGTGTGACATTTCATCTTATATACATTGTTCCCAAATATGATAACAGGATGACGTGCACAGAGCCCTTGGCATGCAGAATTCATATCGTTCCAGTCTTGACAAATGTTTAAGATTTAAAAGTGCTTAAGATTTAAGAGTACTTAAGATTTAAGAGTGCTTAATGAAGAATACGTAGTTATCAGAAACAACTGTATTGACTAATTACTTTATTAAGTACACTTACCTTATTTGCTCTTTTGTCTGCCGCCCTGTTGTATATATACATATATATCATGAAAGCATTCAGTCCTATTGGTGTTCTTTGTGTTTTTGTTGCATACAGTACGGAATTAAATGGATTTTGAGGAGGCAACGTGGGGGGGGGGGGGGTTTCTACCATTTGATTTACACAACATGCCTCAGACTCTGAAGGTGCCAAATATTTTTTAACTTAAAAAAAACTGAAAGATTTAGTGGGCATAAGTGTCCATTTTAATTCCTGGTTGTAATGCATCAAAACAGGAAAAACACCAAGGAGCTGAATACTTTCACGGAGGCACTGTATCACTGTTCTGTTTCTGATTACAGGACAACTGCTGACTAGCTTTTTTTTATGTGTCAGTCCATTCTCAATGCAGTCTGGAGTTTTTACACATCAGCTTCACTGTTGGATTAAATACAGTCTGCATCACCAATACTTGTCCTGGGATCGATAAGTGAACGCTGATGAAGGAGCTGAACAAACTGCAGATTGTAACAGTTTCATACATACAGCAGATTAATACACCCAACAGATTAATACACCCAACAGATTAATACACCCAACAGATTAAAACACCCAACAGACTAATACACCCAACAGATTAAAACACCCAACAGATTAAAACACCCAACAGATTAATACACCCAACAGATTAAAACACCCAACAGATTAAAACACCCAACAGACTAATACACCCAACAGATTAAAACACCCAAAAGATTAAAACACCCAACAGATTAAAACACCCAACAGATTAAAACACCCAACAGATTAAAACACCCAACAGATTAAAACACCCAACAGACTAATACACCCAACATATTAAAACACCCAACAGATTAATACACCCAACAGATTAAAACACCCAACAGATTAAAACACCCAACAGATTAAAACACCCAACAGATTATGCACTCTAACTGCACACCTGTATGGTGTTTATAATAGAGATTCTAATGTAGTGGCTAGTAAGTGTATTCATGAAGCTAAGGACAATATACATATTACTGTTATAGATATTTATGTGGGATGGACTAGGTTTAAACTGCAGTACTCAGGAGGGAACACTCCTTTAGTACTTAAAATAAAGTAAAATAATCAGTGCAGATCCCTTGGTATGAATAACTAGGTAATAGAACTACAAGGACACCTGCAGTCATATGAAGACATAATTAGTCAGTGTACCATAGCTGGAACTGGGACTGGAGTTTTTGACTGGGATGAAATAACTCAAAAGAAGTCTTTCATTGAAAAAGTTGCATGTTCGTCAGAATTTGTCCAGTTTAAGTTTTAGTGATTAAATCCTCAGAACATTCATGTATTATTATGGTGCTTTATTCAAATGACATCAAGTGTGTATGCTAAATCAGTTATGTCCAATCTTACCACTAAGCACCAATCCCTTTAGCCATTTTAAGGGTTATTATCATTTTCTGGTAACTGGCTACTGTCAGCATAGTCCTTCGACAAAGTCCCACATCTACAGCTTTGTTTTTCCATTGAATTTGAGTCACATTTATAATTCAAGTGATTTGTGCACCTATGTGGCATGTATCTATTCATTTATCTTTAAATGCTAAATTAAGCTTTTAGATAAATAATGCAATCTGCATATTCAATGTGCAGTAAGTATAGAATAAATAATTCCAGCTATGAGAAAATAAACCGTATATGCACTGCTGAATGATACATGACCTGTGATCTGTACATGAGCTACAGTCTATAGTCAATACTCAGTAAATTAGTAACGTGAAGTAAACCCATAAGTTTCAGTGGAATTCTGTCAGGAAATGGTCTAGAACATACAAATGAACATGATCTAGAACATACAAATGAACATGATCTAGAACATACAAATGAACATGTTCTACAACATACAAACTCTATTTGCCACCTGCTTACTCTGGTTGAAGCCACATGAAAAAGCAAAGCAAAGAAGGGTCATGTCAGAGTTGAAAATGGGCACTTTTGCATTTTATGGATGTGTGGTTGGCCAGGTGCTACGCGCCAGGTTGGGTCCTGCTTGTTTACAGGGTGGCGCGAGCGTGAAACATCCACTCCCAGCCCAACGCTCAGGTTCACTTTCAACATTCTCTGGGGGCCTCTGGGGTTCCAGCCTCTCTCGGCAGTGCCAGCCAGCCATTCAAGACCTAGCTAGGTGGGGGGAGGGGGAGAGAGACATGATTTATTTAGAGTGTTTACTGTTTACTGTCTCTAGCAAGCCGTAGAGGGCAAATTAATTTTTTACCAATTTCCCAAAGTGTAAAGGAGCGGCCGAACTCCCGGGTATTTGGCTTCCGAAATGATCAAGTGCTCACGGATGTGTGATTCCTATCACCTTGGACAGTGACAGGCCTGATTTCCTTCCACACTTTTCCTCTTTATGAATATTTCACAGTCAAACCTCCATCTATTGGCCACGTGGTGGCAAAACCAAATAAATAAGAAAAGCCAGTAGATATTTCCTCCTGGAATATGTTAAAGTACTCAAGGAGGATGCAGCTGAAGAAAGATAATGAACAATATTATTTAAAAAGTAATAAAAATGAACAAAATAGAACTGAATATTTTGCCTGTTAACAGAATCGTTTGAATGTTGTATGTAACATTCAGAGCAGTTTTCCTGCAGGTCTCCACAAAATGGGATGTATGTTCCAGAAAATATTAATTCACAGAAGAACAGCTGGTATCGATATTCATCTCCACACCAATCTCTCTGGCAGCTTTCTGACATCCCTGTCTTTAGGCCTTAGTCCTACCCATTACTTGTATATGATGAACTCTTGACAAAAAATGGTCAAGTTCATTCATTAAAAAGTTGCTTTAGTTCCAGATGTTTCATCTTCAAAAATAATCCATACCTTCATTAAACGTTAACAAGCAAACAGCCACTAATACATGTCTTGGGGCAGCTTCTAACAGACCCGCTGCAACCATAGTGAGGATGTGCTGTGGTTAGAACTAGTGCTGAGCTTATCAACATGGCAAACCTATTTATTAAAACCTAAAAATGTAGTACTGGTCTCACACCTTTGTTGTGGTGGTATATGTGGTGGTGTTTTGTTGCTGTACCAAATTCTGCCTCAACAATTGCTGACCCTGGTCTTTAAACACAATCCAAACCTGAAACAGCAGGTCACGTGAGGTGACTAATCGGTTGTGGTTTAATCTACAGCTAATTCATCATCGGGGTGAGGATTTTGTTGTATTTTGAGGCATAGGGCTTTGGCTTGTATAAAGAAAAACACACACACACACACACACACACACACACACACGGTGAGAGCATAGACATGTTCTGAGTTCCTCAATGACAAGCTGACTGTTCTGCCATAAAGCACCACCAATTTAAATTGCAAAGTGGGTTGCCAAGTCTCCTCAGAGGCAATAACTGTAAGTATTTTGCAAGTGTGCAAAATAAATAAATAAAGGCAAAGCATGCAAATAAGGTTGACGGAGGAGTTCTATGAGGCGAGTGGGTGATGTAGGAGCTATTCATCACGCAGAGGGGGGAGAAGCTGCGGCCGTTCTTAGCATATCCTAATGAAGGCCATCATGCAAATGAACATGACCTTTAGTTTCGCCCCCCCTGCACTAGTTCATTTTCAATAGAGAAATGCGGCACATATAGTGAGTGGAGTACATATGGTGGGCAAGTGTGCACACACATACACACACACGCACAAACACACATACACACACACGCACAAACACACACACACACACGCACAAACACACATACACACACACGCACAAACACACACACACACACACGCACAGACACACACACACACACGCACAAACACACACATACACACACGCACGGTAGCTAAAATTAAGGCATAACAAATACTCTCCCACCTTAAGCTGAAAGAAGCGGTTGCAAAGCTAATTAAACACATGGCAGTTAAAGCAAAGCCGAGCTGATGTAAAAGGGACGGAGGCCGAGAACAAACCGGAGGAGAGGAGCTTCTTCTCGGGCCTCCGGGTGAAAATGCGCCGTTTGCTGGGAGCCGAACACGGAGGAGCTTTGAGTACATTAGATGTGACGGGACAGAAGAGGAACCAGCTTCACCCCAATGGAGAAAAACAAACCAACATCAGATAAATAAATAAATAAACAAACAAATATCCACGAGCGACGGCGGCGGTAATTGACAGCGAGCGAACGAGGCGAGTTACATACCCTCACAATGACTTTGAACTTTTCCACTTGTAAAGATTAAGCATAAATCTTGAAATATTGAAATGAAAGATGTGCTGCCGGCAGTGTAAATATGGGGCAA
>JAOXYF010000027.1:4209942-4241402 GCA_028565775.1 Sternarchorhynchus goeldii | reverse complement strand
ACGACGCACTTCCGATCTTGTGTTCTTGCTTCCACCGCACACAAAGCCTTTCTTGCAGACAGGGTGACACCACCCCCCTCCCCCCCCCCCCCACTTTTACAGGCCTGCTGGCTGTGATGAGTCGTACGCTTAACATTTCAGCTTCTTTCCACCTCAGTCCCCAGGGATTGCCCTTGGGTTGCACCAGCATTCTAAATATTATACTTCCAATAACTCTGGGATTATCGATCGCGATTAGCGGTAGAGGGGCGGAGGGCGTCCGTCTTGACGGGCGCGGCTCCTGCCGACCACTTGGTGGTGAGTGTGGTGCTTCAAGCCAGCAAAGTGCTTGTTTTTTTTTCCTCTTGTGTCCAGCCTTTCGCCAGCTGCTGAGGTTAAAACTGCGAGAGGAATAAATGCACAGTTCCTGCTCAGCCCCACATGGGATCCACTCTCAGTCTGGGATCATTTTCCTCACAGGTTGGAGTCTAATTCTGTTCAAAACAAGCATGTTACCCAGTAGGACCAGGTATAGGTTCCATCAACCTCCCCAAAGAGTTGCCTAAAACGTAATCTGAACTGTAAAGGAATATATATATAACTATTAGAGGTGCTACAGACTCCTAGTCAGCACCAAACAAACTTTTACTGACGAACCTTCATTCTAAAGTTATGCTTATGTTGATGGTGAAATGATGATTTGTTTTCTAGATATTTTATGTTAAAATGCTACTCACAGTTTCACGTAAACTAGATTATGTACATTGACTTAATCAGGTCAGAAATGCCCACACACACACCACCAGCATAACCGCGTGTCTGGGTACCGTGCAGCTTTAGCGATCCTCAGCCATATCAATGTCTCCAACCCAGAGCCACCAATAAAGCAAGACCCATCCTGCTGATTAATCTTACTGTTCAGTGAGCATATATCTCCATCTATGGCTGAGTGGGATTTGGTCGGAGCTTTATGCAGCCTTACATCATGCCTTCCACCCTTCTGTCAGAAACACTCTTTCCTCTTTCTCCTCTTTTATTCCCCATTTCCTGTCTGTATCCCCCTTTTCTGTCTGCCACTCTCTTCCATTTGCCATTTTTCTCCATCCCCTGTTTCACCCTCACTTTCTCCCTCCCTCTCTCTCTCTCTCTCTCTCTCTCTCCTCAGCAGCCACTGAATTGAATGCACAAATTACATCCCTCCACCTTTCACTCCCACTAAATCTTTCCTTTTTTCCACTTTGCTGAGCCTGAATATTTTATTCCTCCCATCAAATATGCATCCCATTAATTAAGTTAAATTACTCTTGACTGCCAAATATCCTCTGCCGATGACTGTCAACACAAAATGCATGTCTTTGAACTTCTAATGACATGGCCTCACTCGCAGCTGAGTTACAGCCTTCAGAAAAGCGTCCACGGGCAAGCGATCAACCCCCTTACTCTGTGCCAAGCTGCAAATTAAGTGGCGGTTTCTTTTTCCTCTGGCTTTTTTAACAAGCCCACAATGGATGACATGCGTGCTCTTGACAAGCAAGAACTTCCATTTTAATTATATACCTTTTCCTCATCTTTTAATTGCTGTTGTTAATCAGTCATTAACTTCTGCCGCCCCCCTCCCGAGCGCGGATCCTAAATCAACCCGCAGCACATCTCTGCGCCATAAATTCCATCGCTCCTCTCCTCGCGCGCGCTCTAACGTGTAATTTCATTTATTTTTAAAACTGTCATTTTTCCAAACAGAGGTATTTGTTATTTGTTCTAAAGGGGGCTGACAGTAAGGGGATTTTAATCATAACTTGCATTAAATTATCCGTCTCCGGATCTGTCAGGGGGATAAATTCAAGACGACACGAAGACGCTCCTATTGAGTAATTGTGTTCCGCGCAACACTAATATTACCGCTGACTGATCCCAAACAATGGTGATTGAGTTCTAGGGCTATTTACTTTTCACCCTCCCTGGATAATTCCAACCTGTCCTAGAAGCCAAAGGATCTCCATACAAGTACAGATACAGCAGTGACAATGGGCCTATTTGTCTCCCCTCCTCCCGAAAGGAAACAGATGTTCTGGAGAAGCTGACTCCGAGCAACGTGAGCCAAAGCCCCTGCTCTGTACAGCCCCGCCGCTTTAGTGGGAGGGGTGCGCTGATATGATATGACAGACAGGGACGGGCCCCATCGGCGCAGGAAAGAAGAGGTCTCACCCCGAACTGTCGCCGAGATGGCAACACTCCACCCATGCAGCCCTTAAAGCAGGCGAAGAAAAGGAGCAAAGATCTCACGTTTCTCTACCATTTATTTCAATTACGTGTTAATTCTGGGGAATAAAGGAAGTATTGGTAAGGGTTCCTAAATCCTAAACACAAACAAAGAGCCAAAAAGAAACGCGAGTTTCTAGTATTACTGCATGTCGGTGCTGTGGTCATCACGGTCCTGCAGGCGTTTTAGGGGTTTACAGCGTTCCGCGGTGTTACTGTACCCGTGGAGCGCGTTGGTGTTAAGTGATTTGCTCGAAGGCGCCCCGATAGCTTAATATCGAGCGCGAGGGGCAGGAGCGTTTAGTCCACCGGTCCCCCCGGTATGTGTCTAAAAATTGTTGTTTGAAAATTCATTAAAACCCTCTCACTCTCTCAGCATGCGCAATCAGGCACACATTAGAGTATATTCGCCATAGCTGTCACAGGAGCCAGAAAAATAGCACCGGCCCACTATTTATTCTAAATCTGTCAACAGCAGTGCCATGTTCCATCTGTAATCAAAGAAAACGTGCGCGCGAGGACACACGACTGAAACTGATGTCCAAGTAGTTCTCGTGCATACACTAACAAGATGCCCCAGTTTAAGGACAGTGGATGGAATTCATAATAAAAACTGCAGTGAAAATAACAAGGATTTCGAAGCACAGAGACTAAACTCGACTGAATAACACATTGTGTTAATTGCAAGCGCGTATTCGTTTATTGAAGGAGTACTTCCTTTTAGCCATTTCTAGCCACTTTAATGCCTATAGACGAATATTTTTTTAACACATCGCACCACGCTTCAAACATATAATTACAATCAGGGAGTTGGGCTGACTTGCTATGACAACAGTACTTAAGTCATGCTGATATGAAAGGTCTGTGCCTGCTAACAAAACACACACACACACACATACACACACACACACATACACTCACACACACACACAACGCACTAATGTGTCTAAAAAGAACAATGACTCAAAATGTTAATATCTGAAATGGAAAATTTATTTAACTAAATTCTATTTAATATACTTATATAATATTTTGAGCACCAAAATATGATTTTGAGACATTCACATACAGAACTTTAGTAAAATGTAGGTTAAATATGTGTGAGACCTACTTAGATATATAGTGTGATATATAGTATACTTAGATATTTAGTGTGAGATATATATATATATATATATATATATATATAGTATAGCTGGCATTTCATTTAAAAATTATAATCAGATTTACTCAATATGCCATGTGCTGGTATCAGACTGGCAATACAATTATGTACAGATTGGTATAGATACAGTGTTACACTGCAATTTGAGCATATTGATTTGCTTCTGGTTAACTCTTTAAAATAACCTGCAAACTTATCTCTTAACTCTAGAAATGCAGTCAGAAGTCATCATCTGACAGAAGACAAATAATGTTCTATCATTTGTAATATTTCTAAAGTACTTTTTAATGCCACCTTGTCTTTTGCAGACATCGGCACAAGAGAAGAAAAAAAAGTACCGGCAAACCCTGAGAAATGTTTTGAAGCAGAAATGTGCCGTCTAGACAAAATATAACCTTATCTGTTTTGTTAAATTAATTATGCAAACAAGGTCCCAGATCCTCGTTGGTTAAAAGTAAATATTTAATATTCATCCTCGCACTCTGAAATTACAGAACACTTTGTATAGCTAAATGTTGTTCTGCCCTGGTGAAAATTGCCCATTTTGGCCAATTTGGTTTGTGCCCCTGAAGACTCTGATTTGGATGCATTGAGCTTTTAAAGTCCACGGCCGCTTTGTAAGACTCTCCTTGTTGTACTGTAACCACAAATAAATGGCTTTGCACAATTAGAGGTTTAAATAATGTAGTGTCTCATGTTCAGTCTTATCCAGGATTCCAAAGAGCTTTCTAATGCACATAATGATTAAGTGTAATTCAAATACCAAGTGTGTTGTTCAAAATCTGACAGGCAATAATTTGTTCTATTATATTGTGCCATTTAATTGGCCGCTACCGACATCCTTTGACATGTCATGAGGCAATGATTTACAATTACTCTAGCAGTGAAGCACGGAGAATGACTATATAATCATCTACATATCCTCTCTCATCTGCCCTCACTACTAAGGGAAATAAAAATAGTTAGTGCTCACAGTTTTAACCGGATTCCATTTGAGGATTACAAAATATTACAGTGGAGATGCTTAACAATGGAGTGGAGTTAAGAGCCTCCACAGAGAGGGAGAGTCCAGATGATTTTGACTTGCTGACAGGAACAGGCCTCACAAATACACACACGCACACACACACACACACACACACACACACACACACACACACACACACACACGCACACAAACACACACACACACACACACACACACACACACACACACGCACACACACACACACACACACACACAAACACACACACACACACACACACACACGGCATGCTGAGGGCGAAGCATTACTGATGTGGGACTTTAATCTTAATGGGAAGTAGAAAAGTGAAGGATCTAGAACGAGCTAAGAGTCATCTACCCTTGGACATTAAAGGAGGCTTCTTTCCAACTTTATCACATCAAGAAAAACAGATACAACATCTAAACTCAGGACGCCCGGGAAAATCCATACAGTATTCAACGTCTGTCCGCAAAAGACGGATCAAAATGACCGCAAAACAAAACAAAAAGAAGCCATTCTGTACACCCAGCAGGGATGTGTGTGTGTGTGTGTGTGTGTGTGAGTGTGTGAGTGTGTGTGAGTGTGTGTGGAAGGGGGGGGGGGACTGAGGAAAGTTAAAGTACCCTGCCCTAATTTGAGGGGGAGAAATGGAAAACAAGTTTGTTCCGTATTAAACCAATGTTTCACAGCATTTAAAGAGCCCATGCATAATTTAACGGGTACAAAAACGAGCACAACGTGACGGTGGTGTGGAGGCGGGAGGGGGGTTCGCGGGGGTCCTTAGAGGAAAACCGAGGCTGCTGAGTGCAGTGCCTGCTTTAAAATGATGGAGGAGAAGGGGGGATTCTCATTAAGTGGTTTCACTCCACCCCGAGCGGCAGGCACCGGAGAGAGCGCCCACAAGATCCCGCCGCCCTCCCCCTGCCTCACTCTCCCCCATTAAATATGAAGGATCGAGCAATATGGGCTGAGCGGCAGTTTTGCCGGGGTCAGGCGCCGCATCCGTTTCTGCTGCATCTGCAGGTCGCGTTATGATGGCCGACTTTACCCGCACTCAGTCAGGCCCCTCTGTTCCAGGAGACAGCAGTGCCGGGCATCCCAGCAACACGAGGCAGGGGGACTTTTAATGAGGAAAAATTAGGCTCCAGGGCGACACATTTGCATGGCGGAGGTTGGAGAAGTCAGGGAAGCAGGCGGTAATTCGAACCCTCGCCTCTCGACGCCCAGGCCCGGCTCCCGGCCGCCCGGCCGGCGGGGTTCCTCCAGCTGACGTAAATGGGCCCCCGAGCAGCATTTCGAAACGCTGTCAGGAAGTTGCCCGCTTGGCATCAGCTCGGAAGATTCCCAGGTGCCACTAGAGGGACCGCAGACCAATCAGGGAGCTGCGTGGGGGACAAGCGGTGCTCAGATGAGACGCCTTTGATCTCGGCCCGTGTCTTCAACTACACAGACTCCCCGTCTGACCCTGGGAAACTCTCAGTATGACCTGTGACCTCCCTCCTCTCCTCCACTAGCCACAAGCCTTGGGCCATGGGGCTACAAATCGAAGGACTTAGCCTGGCCATTAGTGAAACATGGAGAGGTGTGGGTGTGTCCATCTCACATTCTCCAGGCCCCCACTCCCAAGCGAATGGGAATATGGCCACACTTACTGGCTCTCGCCCTTCATTCATGTTCATTAGTCAAATATGACGTGGACTTTTTCAGCCAGCAGGCAGGATGTGGGTTCTTTAAGGATGCGGGTTCTTTAAGGATGTGGGTTCTTTACAGACGGCTACTTCCATGCAGAGCAGGAAAAAAAACTAAATGGAAATTCTTTATTCATTGAGCTAAACCTATTATGTTCTATCTAATGGGTCTTTTACATCCGATGGATGATGACTCGTAGTATCTGCAAAGTTAAAAATCCAATCAGGATATTTTGGGAATCAGTTTTTTTAAGAGTGGATTAAGTTCAACTGTCAGAAACTGTCCCAGCCGTGTACACACGTAAAGGATGTACGTTAACTGGGACAATATCATTACACAGTCTCTTGTACTCTTTTGTTTCAAAACAGAAAGCTGCGTTGTAGACTGCATGGCAAAGGACTAAAAGGGTGGACCTCCTGCTGTATTTCAGCCATGGGCTTAATTGCGAGTGGACATCACAGAGAACTGCCCTCCCTCTCTTCCTCACTCTCTCTCTCCCTCTCTCTCTCTCCCTTTCTCTCTCCTCTCCCTTTCCCTCTCTCCCTTTCTCTCTCTCTCCCTCTTTCTCTCTCCCTCTCTCTCTCTCCCTCTCCCTCTCTCCCCGCCAGGTCGCGCGAAGAGGGCGGCTCTGAAAGGTCAAAATGGCCGACATTAATCAGCTCCCTGCATCCACGGCTCTCCCCTCCATCACTGCACCGCTAATCACTGAGGGTTTGGTCGTGGAGGGGTTTACTCCTAATTATTGTCATTAATAAATCCTGTGAGGCAGGCCTGTCGGGATGAAAGAGAGCCCGTCCCTGCCCACCATCCATCAGGTGGGAGTGGGCGAGAGAGCGGGCGGCTGAGAGAACGGGCGGTTGAGAGAGCGGGCGGCCGAGAACGGCCATTAGTGAGCCTGAGGGACAGGCCTGGCCTCCACGAGGAGCCGCCCGCATGGACACAGTCACACAGACCCGTGGTTTCAACGACAAGAAAAAAAAACACCTGAGCGGAAAAAAGAGGATGAAAACAGGAAAGTGAAGCTCCATGGCAACCCTCGTCACAGCTGACAAATGATGTAATAATAAATGATGTAATAATAAATGATTAAATTATGATGTGATGAAGAAATGAAAGGAAATGTTCAGGTGCAGGTGTTGAGGACCAACAATTAATCAGAACATCAACAGCTTATTAACATCTAAGCCTTAGCAACAAACATCCTACAGTTCTAACAGTGAATATATACATATCAAAATCTCCACTTTTCCATGACTGGCATTAAATTGTTTCATTGCCTGGTGTAGAGTTTGAGATTATTATGCGTTATTTATTTATTTTCCTTTAAGTGGAGTTTGGATTATAGCTGCTACTCCTTGCAGTAATGTGTTAGGATTCACAGGAGGTGATGCAGTCATGTGCACTTCATTCACTGCCAGGAAGGAGACAAATCAGACCCTAATGTGCTAATGAGAACTGCCACACTACAGCTACTCACCAGCCAGCAACTGCTAGTATACTGTTTATCTCTAAACCAAAACACACTTTCTGTCTCTCACACACTTTCACAACTTCAGTCAACATTCCTAGCCAAGACTAGTGAGTAAGCATGTGTCTGCGAGAGAGAGAGAGAGAGAGAGAGAGAGAGAGAGAGAGAGAGATGAGAGAGAGAGAGTGGGATGAAGAGAGATGTGGCATCTCCCTGCCATCACATCTCATCAAATTAGGGGAGTCCATTCCACTTAAATGAGCTTCTGTGAATCTGAAATCGACCATTAATGCAGTGTCATGTTAAATTAATACTGTCATCTAAATTGGTGGTATGAATCTTTCACATTTGAAATGAGACTAAGAATGACTTATTCATTCCCTACTATCTCCACTGATGTCATCCCCATTAAACATAACCAAGCGAGCTGTCTCCTTCTAATTGTATTAGAGCGCTAAAGAGAAACCCCACTCAAAAATCATCATCTAATATGCTGATTGCCAGCTCCAGAATACTAAATATCATTTCCAGTGTCTCGCACTCTGGGTAAGGTTAGAAGAAAGAAGGCTTGAACAAGAAATCAAGAAGAAAACATGTTCGTAGCAAAGGCCATTTTCTGATAAGAGTGAAGCCACTGGGTGGACCAAGTTGGTTACTGTTTAACTGAGTCTGTGTTTTAACGAAGAAAGAGCAAATTTAATATCAGGCTTTTTTTAAACCTGTTCTGGTCCGTCAGGTTGAAGAAAGTCTGTACATTTAATATGAGACTAGGGAACGTAATTTAACAACAAGAGATTTATTTTAACATGCTATAACGTGACTTCCAGGGTTGCAGAATAAACATGTGATGTAATATGCAAGTTATCCCTCACGTAGGCTGCAGTAAATCTAAGATAACAGTAAATCACTTGTTTCCTGGTTCGTAGCCAAGCAGTGCACCTGAGTCTGAGACAGCGGCCTAAATTCAAGCCATGGTCATTTCCAATTAGGTGACATCTGTTTAAGAAGTAAAAGTTGATTAATTACTTGTAGCAGCACTCTTAAATGTGATACCTTTGATTAATCTGTGAGAGTGGAGAGATAATTAAAGTAATCTGTGAGAAAGCCAACGGCAGTAAAACCATTAGGGGTCAGCCGTCTTCCTGCAGGCAAACCTGAGAGTTTCATCTGCTGTATTTAGGAACATGTTTGCTTTCAATCTAATTTATACGTTTTATTCTGAGATAAACTACTCGTACCGTAAAAACAACAGTTTTTTGTAGAGATCATTTTACTTTGACGCCATCAAATTAGATGTGCTGTAGCTACCCAGGAAATCAAACCCAATGACAGGTGATTTTACTGAACAATTCAGATAGAGGCCAATAATACTAAAATCTATTTCCACCTCAGCAGAGTATTGTTTTCAGACCAAATGTGTGATCACAGGTGAAAAGTGTTCAGTGTAAAACTGGGAAGGGAAAGATCAGATTTGTTGGTTTATGGGTTTATTAGTAGATGTGGAGGAAAGATGCAGAAAGAGCCCAGAAGTAGCCAAGGAGTGTCTCGAGAACATTCAAGCAACATATTTCCCCATTTTTCACCAACAGCGTAAACTCAATGTTTCTTAGTACTGTTTCATTTCGAATGGGACATTTGAAAAAATAAAACTTTAGTTTTTATACTTTTGAGACATGTGATATATAAGTTCTGTGACGTTCAGTAAATGTGGCTGTTCTGTGAAATATGAACGTAAAATAAAGCAAGTCTTGTGTCCGAGTAGTTTATACCTTTGCTCACGAAAGAAACCTGTGATTGTGATTTCACTGTGATTACCAAGTATTTGTCGCCATCTAGTGGCAAATACGTAAACATTTTTAAAAGCAATAATACTTTTTAAAAATCTCAATAATCATTGAAGCATGCGTGACAGATTTATACAACGAACGGGTTTATCTAGGTAAAGCTATAGTATATGTTTTTGTAAAATGATTTGTTTAACTGGATATGCTTTAAAATTTGGCTTACACAATATTCAAACCAAGATATGCTGTACACTATTAGCACGTTGGCGATAACGATCACCTGTGGCCAAAGGTATACTGGAGACGAGGAGTTTTTATAATAGTTTCTCCAGAAGCGCATAAATAATAGCTTATTTCCGTACCATTACAGTAGGCCTACTCCGTCCTCTTTAGTCCTTATAACGGAAAATCTGTATTTTCTTTGCGCTGTGTCATACATTTCACCAGTCAAGCCTAATTTACAGTGGCTTTGGAGCTCAGAGCAACGCTGGGAAAACCCAGCTCCGCATTCAAATCCTCCACCATGCACGCGTCTTCCCGGTGACAGCCCCCGCCGCAGGCCATGGTGTCTCGCGAAACCGGTGTGCACGTGCTGAATTTACGAGCAAAAAAAAAATACTGCCACTGCTCAAAACGATGCCGAGGAAACGGAGAGACGTAGCAAAACTTAAGGGCAGAGAGATCCTGTCCGTTCGTATTTAAAGAGCGGACATCTCCGAAAGTTAGCTCCACCTGACAGGTTTGTCCGTTCGTGCTGTTCTCGAGGCTGTAAAAGGTGCTGTACACGTCTGACCTCGTGCAGAGACAAGACCGTCTGGGTCTATCCACCTGTGAAATATATTTACGACGTTAGGACGCATATAAACGTAGTAGTTTGGGCCAGTTAGTGCTTTAAAAACTAAACGCACTGTAAATATTCTGTGACGGCAGGCGGGCGTTGCCTGTTTCTTCAAATCTTTTTAGTTGACAGGGCATTAATTGTGAATTTAGACTCAAAGAAGCGTCATATTTAATTTATAAGTTATTCTGAATGTCGTAATATATGACATCCTGTATTTGTTCTATTCTTCTTCTTCATTTTGTTGTTTTGAGCCCAAAAACCAATGGCCACATTTTTCAATGAGACGCACGTACTGACCGTTATGAAGCTCGAGTGAACAGCAGAACAAATGTTAGCTGTATGAGCAACATTATACGAGCTTTGCAACATTATACGAGTACATCCAAAAGTTTTCTGCGTTATTTCTGGTATGAGTAGGTGGGCCACTGACAATTCCCGCGTGTGCTACGACTTTTTAGCTAAAGTCAACCACTAATAAGATTTATATCTGAAAAACACAGTTAAATTAACCAGGTGTGTGTCCGCATGATTTCAAAATAAACCGTTTCGTAAGTTTAAAAAAAATTAACATCTGGAGCTTGTGTACTTGTATTCAATCACTATGGAAAGACATTGAGAGGTGCTTGTGAGATCAGACCCAACGAACGATACAGGGTGAGGAGTCATTAATGCTTTTATGGTTCGGGTACATGGGTGTGCATTCACGACCTTGTACAAACTACTACAAGGAAAACACACAACAAAAACGAGTTCTGAACAGGCATACTCTGCACGGAGCACACGGACTTGAAGAAGATGAAACGATGGAGACGACTGTATGGTGTGAAGTTTTAAACCATTTGCAGCAGCAGCCGAAGCCCTGCAGGTTCTCCTCGAGCAGGGCCGGGTCGTGCCCAGAGAGGGAGAGGCTGGGGAGTAGGTGATGCAGCCTGCTCGCTGTACGGCAGCTGCTGGGATTGGCCATCATTAAAATTGGAGTTTGATTGGCCACAGGCTTGGTGATCATTAAAAATTACTGTCACAAGCTTCACCCCATTGCCTCATCAGAAGAATATTAAAGCCACATTAAGCAGTTATGTTTCATCAGGCTTTCTAATACCAAGTCACCCAGGCTCCTACATGTGTACATGTATTTACAGTTACTGCATATAACAGCTGGGACAAGTAAACAGACCACGTCTCACTGATGAGTCACACTGAAGAGCACGAAACCAGAACTGCACATCTCATATAAAGACTGTAATTAGATAATCACCATCCATTTGACATACTTCCTTCAGAGCAGACAACTGACATCAGCTTGCAGGTATGTGGCACTAAATATTGCCATTAAAAAAAATAATAAATCATAAAACCATTTTTATATTCTTGCTAAGATAATGTGGCTGTATTGGTGTAAACAGGTCCAGTTTAGCTCAACTGAGATACTTCATGGAAGTAGGCACCCAGCAGTTTGGCCCCCTGGATGTAGTTCGACCTGTTAATTGAGAGGGAGGGGCAAGAGAAACATTGCTTAATTTCATTGGTTGAGCAGTAAAAGATGACCATGACTGGCATAGCAAGAACTTTGAACAGTATGGCAACTTATTAAAGAAGATTTCACACAAGTTCACATTACCAAAGCCAAACACAGATACTGCAGGTTCATGTCACCTGTTGAGTTTCTCATTCTGCGAGTGAGCGCCGTCGTCTGACGAGCCAATGGGAAGCAGCATGACATTACGTCCGGTGGCCTCCTGGAAGGTCAGGGTCACCGGGATACTTCCTCCCTCACGGGTAAGGTCAGGCTCAACGCCAAACACTGCATCAAAGTCTCGAGTTTTTAAAGCTGTATGGCATCGAAACTGGGGGGCGGAGCCTAGCTCACAATAACGCAATGACCATGTGATGGCTGAAAATGACACCGTTATGCCACTGAGAGACCATTCAGGTTTCAGATAAGACACACACCAGCTCTCCTGTCCCACTGTAGACTGGAGCACAGAGTTGAATAAATGGAAATGTTTGTTTAACTTTGAGATGGCCTGTCTTTTTAAAATGCATAGTGTATTCGATTTGAATGTCGGGCATCGTTCTGGTCAGCCCTCCAGGTTTTTCACTGGACGTGGTCTGGGTTTACTTTTGTTGGCAATTTGAATTTGAATAATATGGAAAGAGGCCAAAATCACAAGTGTGGGAGTATTTCCATCTTCATAGACCCTCCAGAGTCACATGCATGACGTGACCTACTGCTGTTCCACTCTCATCTGCAGTGTTGTGACATCTAGGCTGAAAACATGCTCATTTTAAACAAACAGCTGTACTGCTGCAGAGTTGGACCACCTCAAGAGGGAAACTTCAGTCTCTTAACAGAATATGTATATGAAGGGCTACTGTCCACTGAATCGAGCAATGTGGGTGTAGTATTTTTGTTTGCACAGCAGATGGCGTAGAAGAGCTGGGTTTAATATAGCTCTATATAGATATCTATATAGGTGGATGGATAACTTTATTAATCCCAGAGGGAAATTCAAGTGCCAAACCATTTCAGCTTCAAATGTGTTACTGGCAATCTGCACATCCCTAGTAGTCAGTGTTGAGCACTGGATGGCTGGCCTTTCAGAACTGTGGTTACCCAGGTGATCTAAATGTATGCCACAATCACAACTGTACCTTGAATCTACTGAAGTCATGCTTTTCCTTCACCCTCAACCACACTGACTGAAATTCTCCTCAGATATTGCGGTCTACACTTCAGTGCCTGAAATGAGGACCAAAAGAGAAGACAGTTCCCTTACCTGTCTTCATGGCCTTTCTACCAGCCATATAATGTGGATGGTTGAAATCAGACACCCAGGCCTTGGCTCCATGGCCCATGTGAGCCTTCATCTGGTTAGGGCTTCCCAGCTCTGCAAACTTCTTCTCCAAGTAAGAGATCACCTGAGAGATGAAACGGGTCGTGTTTTCATAAACGTCATTACAGTTATTAGTGTCCAAACCTTATTAACACTGAGCCTCAGCAAAAACATCTTTGCATGTATCCCTGCACACCTCAAACATTTCTTCCCACTCATTTAACTGGGGAGTGTAACATACAATTCATACAAAACCAGTTCTGCAGTAAACATGTTTTTGCTTTGATGAACAAACTTCATTGACAGGGTGTGAATCTTCAGAAACACGTTAAAACACTCATTCTTGGCATTGCTCAGACAACAATCACTCAACCATGCCTCACTTCTGTTATTTCCATCACCGGGTCAGAGGTTCCTGACCCAGGAAGTGAATCAATCCAGCAGTTCCTGGACAAGGAAGACGAGAGAACCCCTAGCCAGTAATTTTTAATTTTTTTTTTTATCTATTCCTGCTCTTCTTTCCAGGTCATCAACACTTCCCCAGCTCATATGTTTAAGCAAACAGACATGTGATGCAGGTCTCACAGGACCTTGTTCAGCAACCTGTACATCGTGTTGAGCCCTCATTCATTCATTGAGCTGCCACATTTACAAAAGCCAAATTTAGTCATGAAAACAATACCAAACTAAGGAGAGACTGAACTTGTTTTTCATGAGCAGCTTGTCTTTCAAGTGATCAGAGACTTCAGTGCACTAGTTCAGTAACTCCACCGCCAGGATGTAGAACGTTGGGTAAAAACAAGCAAAAAGGGACGCACTTGATTCTCCACCACTTCAGGGTCCATATCTGGAACCAGGCGGATGGAGAACTTGCCGTTGACCTTGCGGGGGATAACCGTCTTGGCACCACTGCCCGAGAAAGCGCCCTCGATGCCATGCAACGAGAGGGATGGGTACCTCCAACGGTGCATCAGCACTTGCTCCTGTAGAAGGAAGACGAGGCCCATCATGAAACATGAAGAGAACAGTGCAGACAGAGAAGAGCATTTTATAAACAAATGCACAGGTCCAGTAACCATACAGATAAAAGGCAGCAGCTTCTCCCTCTGGTGCCTTTTGCACCAGACTTGGTAAAACTTGGCATGAGAGAAATGCAGGCTGCCCACATTCTGAACAGTATAGGAGAATGTAAGGGGGGGGGGGCACCTTTGTGGCATGCAGCAGACGGGAAGCACCCATGTCTTTAGCATACTCCTCCATGTCAAAGTCTATTTTATCATAGAGCTTCAGCTCCTCGTCGGTGAGCTTGGCCACTTGGTCGTATATCCCCGGCACTTGGATCTTCCCCTTCTTATCCACCAGCAAGGCTGCAACCCACACATGTTCATTTTTTAGACATTCGCTCTCCACCAATAATCATCGTAAAAAGCCCAGAACAGTCATGGCGTATTAAAAACAATGCAGGTAAACTGGGACTGAGGAACATGATAAAAACCCTGAAATTATAAAAAGCAAACATTATTTATGACATAATACCCTATTGTTGAAAGATTCAAGTCAAAAACTGATCCTAGATCAGATCATCGAGTACCCCGATACGTTACAGCATTAGCCTAATCGGTCCACAACGCATGTTACAAAAGTAAAAGTGAGTGGATGGCTGGACTCACCCAGGAGTGCAACCAGATCAGTCATGGCCTCATGAACAGACCCTCCAAACACCCCAGAATGCAGATCCTTGTCACAGCACTCGATCTGTGGATGAAACCCTCTGGAGTGAGACACGGCTGAGAGGCACTCGGTTCCAGCGGCATTAGAACTGGGGGGGGGGGAAAAAGAAAAAAAAACACACACACGGAGCGGGTGGCTGACGTTGGCGCCGGCCGCTACCTTACTTCAACGTAGAAGTAGCAGATCCCTCGCAGGCCGTAGGTGATGCAGGGCTTGTTCTTGCCTAGCCAGTAGTTGTCGGAGATGCAGACATAGTCCACATCCTTGAAGAAGGAGTCCTTGCGCGAGAACACCAGCTCGTCCAACCCCTCAGAGCCAGACTCCTCCATTCCCTCGAAGCAGAACTTGATATTGATGGGCAGCTCCTACCGTACCGCAAGACAAACATGATTTAGATCATTCAAGACAAAGGCAATACTGCATTGCAACATCTTGGTGTAATATCAATCAATCAATCAATCAATAAATAAATAAATAAATAAATAGAACCAAACAAGACAAGGCTACACTGAGGAAACTGTTTCTCAACTAAACAACAGTCATCTTTTATGGGTGAACCTGCAAAGCCAGCAATTCTCATGATGTGGAGACAATCTACTTGAACAAAGTTCATGAACTATGGACCCAATGCAGCTCTACAGTAAGAAACTAATAATCTTCAACATTTGAGCAAATATGCTTAAAGATTTAACACACTTCAGCCATACGTTAGTGCTTTATTAAAGGTGATATAGGGTACAATAGACCAGCTTTGGGAGGGTAGATTTGGTTTCATGTTTTCTAACAAACGTGTATTGACAGTACTCAAGTCCAGCATAATCTAGTCAACCAAAATAAAATTCAGTTCAACTCTTCATGAGGTTTTATTGTCTTGCAGCGCTCTACACATCACACAGACCTAAAGCAGGACAAACTCAAAACTTAAGGTTTTTTACTAAATGTATATATATTTTAATAAGAAAAACATTTTACTAGTCTGTATTTTTAGGTGTAAAGCTCAGTCCAGGTGAGTACCTGTCCTATTTTCTGAAACGCCTCAATGACGTTGAACCAGGCGAGTACAGGGCCCTTATCATCTGTAGATCCACGGCCATAAAGTTTACCTGCATAAACAGAATTTTATACCAGAACCACAATGTACAGGGATCAGGACAGACAGAAACCACCACAAATGTACAGACTTGTTCATATCCAGTGCCTTGACCAATTATTACTTTACAAAAAAAATGATTAGTTTAACAAAAAATAAAATTGGTACTCAGAACATTACCATGTTGAGACAGTTAACTTTAACCCAGATAAAGTTTTCATTACAACATATGATTATTGCACAATCTTGTAGAACATCATAAGATAGCATTCCTTCCCTGCCCTCCAAACTAGAACCACTTCTGCATAAAACACTTTCGTTTTTGAAAGGTTGCATCCAGTCATGAGTGGACAGGTCACATGGCTGACTTGCATAGGAGCAAAGCTTTTTTAAATAAATAAATAAATAAACAGAAAAGCAGCATTTCCAGTATAAAACACAGTCAGGATCAGATGTTTGATTCAGTACTAAATGCAAATTCATCAGTTTCATCTTTCTTTTTCCTTCAATTGACATTTTGGTTTCCCTAAATTGGGACCCACTGTATCTTCACCTTGGCTGAAATGTAAAAGATCTTGAGAGTGGCAGTAACAATAACTAATGCATGTTCAGTTCTATGCTCTAGGGAGCTTTCAACTTTGAGACCAATCAGAGTCAGAGTTTTTCACAGTCAGAGTTTTTATAAGGGCTTCAGACTTTGTTCAGAAATTATATATTGCACAAGTCATCAACTCCCTAAACCCATAAAAGCTGAGCTGGTAACAAATAACGGCCAAACACTTCATTTGACACATTTTGAAACTTTAAAAACGTGCTTTCAATGCTCAAGGTTGTCCGAGTCCAGACTAAGGGTTTAGAGCACCATACCATCTTTCTCCACCAGAGTGAAAGGCTCCGTGTCCCAGCCGTCTTCCACACTCGCCGGCTGGACATCCAGGTGTCCGTAGATGCACACCGTTTTCTTTCCCGGGTCCGAACCCAGCCGACCCAGGATTATAGGAGGAAGAGGTATCTCCTCACCTCCTGGCAACTGAGACGGAGACAAACAAGTAGGGTTACCGTGCCACTTTAAAATCTGTCCTCCAAGCACATTTACTGGATGTTTTGGGCTTGTTTGACAGGACAAGCCATGGTCATATAACCCCAATGGAAAAATACAAAACGCAGTTTAAAAGCACACACAAACAAGAACTAAGGACAATGTTTCAACTTTTGCAATTCTGAACTTGGAAGACTGTACATCACAGCAGATGGGAGCCCACCTTCTCCTTGCCAATGTCCACCAACTCCACGCTGCCCCCAAGCCGCTCAATGTCCTTAGCTACCATCTCCATCATCTTCTGGATCTCTCCTCGTTTCTCTGGCCAGGCAGACACACTCTGCACCGCCACCCACTCAGCCAAGCGCTGCGGAAGTCAAATGATGTGCAGTGAAGCGACAAACATGCATTACCCTGCATTTTATCAGACTCCTTTCAGAGAAATCTTTACAAAAAGGCAGGGAAGCCAAATATGATTCTAATAATAAAACAACTTAAAAAGCAACGCATACCGTAACATATTCGTCCTGATGCTCGTCCACATATTTGAAAAGAGTTTGGAGGTAAGACATCGTTCTCTAATGTCCCAGTCTGAAGCGAGAAGTCTTTATACGAAATCAGCACAAACTTCGTACTACAATCACAGAAAGACTTCGCCCAAGGAACTGCTGACAAAACAGATTATTAATGGGTTAAAAGATAACTAAGCAAATTGGTCCTTCAGCGGATCTCTTGATTAAAAAAAGCTATGCCATAGGCTGTTTTATTGCTTCACTGTGTAATAATTACGTCTGCAAAAAACTTTACTAGCTAGATAAATTATTCAATCAAACAATCTGCGTATGCGCAAAGCAAGCGTCAGAGACAAACGTCCAACTGAAACCAACTCAGCTAGGTAATAAAAACCAAGCAAGCACATACAAACGTGTTTCATGCAAAAAAAAAAATAAACAACGCACTTAAACTCTCGTAAAGTAATAAAGGACTAAAGTGAAACAGCAAGCATGCGAAATATGAAACAGCTTTACTAGCTACCAACCTGAAAATGTTATTTGGCTGACAGTTATCCTACTGAAATAGGTACCTTACTTTAGAGGAGTTGCATTTCCGGTTATCTGACGAAAGGTTTCAAAGGAATGTAGTATTTGTAGCCAATCGAATTTCTAGATTTACTCCAACCTTGAAATTGACGGTATTTTTGACCAATCACGATTCGTTCTCCGCCCACGAGCCTCTGTTCATCATGTTCTCGTTAATCACATGACGATCATGAGCCCACGGACGCCGGTCTGTGAGTCCGAGACGCCATGAACACAAAGAACCACCAGGTGGAGACAGACACCTGTGTTTGAAATATTATAGTGTGTAATATGAAATCACTATTTGCCGCGCGGAGGTATATATTACGCGTGCCTACGCCCGGCAGTGGATACATACTATACTTACTGGTTTCTTGAGCACTGATAGAAGTACATATTGGTTACTTGAGCACTGATAGATTAAATTACTTACGATGTAGCTAAGTCAAAAGGCAAAGTACTACAATAATACATATACTTTTGTTGTTGTTTCATACGGTGTTCATTTGTGTTTATTAAATTAAATAATTCACCGCAACTGCTTTCGTTGAGTTTTTCTGACCGCGAACTCCCAGTCCACTAAACTTCTCATTTTGACTTCGTTGACGATTCCAAGGTAACGGTATCTGCTAAGGCGGAGTCAGAAAACTTAACAGCGTTTGAAACGGACAGGGAGAGTCAGCGGAACGTGATTACCTCCTACTGAGTGAAGACTGGCCGTTTCATCAGACTTCGACACCTGCAGAAGTAAATGCCGTCTTTTTCATACAAGAAAAAAAAACTAGCAAAGTCTTCAACTCTATTTTATAAAACCACAGAAATTAATTAGGTGAGGAAGACGATGTTCTGAGATGTCTGAGAAGATGTCAGAAATGAGTTCTGTAAATTCTGGGACCACTCAACGCCTGCTGCAGCTGTCTCTGAGAGGAGAATGGATTGCACTTGAACAAACCATTAAAGCCATAGACAAGGGAGACCCAGAGGTCTTCCAGTTTGATGAGGTGAGTTTTTTTGTTTGCTGGTGTTTTTGTATATTTTACCCATAGTACAATTAAGCTGAAATAAGTTGTAATAAAACTTAAAATTTAAGGATGCAAATTTGTTCAGCCGGTGTAAATCTAGTTGAAACACACATTAAAACAGACTGGTGTGCAAAGTGATGTATTTCAGTGGTTAAATGGTTTATCATATAACTGCACCAAAGACATATTTCAGTGATTGACCTGAAATACAGTCATCTGTTAGAGAGAGAGTTCTCTGTTTCTTCTTTAAAGGAGTCGGGCTTAAACCTTCTGATGATCGCTGTGCGGGAGAACCGTCTCGCTGTAGTGGAGAGGCTGCTGGAGCTAGGGGTTAGTGCTGGGGAGAAAGCTAAGGTAGGACTACCAATCTTGGGCTTCAGTTACTTCAAAGACCCATGTGAACTCAGCGCTAACGGAACTTTCCACAGCCCAACCTGCTGAACACAAATGCCATTAATTAGTGTCTAATAGAATGACTTAATGGAAACTGAGCTCGTGGTGGATATTAATGTCAAAATGCTCATGGGACTACGTGAATGACCAGTGGTTAATCATGGGACTACGTGAATGACCAGTGGTTAATCATGGGACTACGTGAATGACCAGTGGTTAATCATCTGCACTCTCCTACACCAGTGTTTCCGGTGGGCATAGAGCTGTTAGACTGGTCTCCAGTGTGCTCCGTGGATGGTCATTTATCACCAGTGTTTTTCTGTCTGCACTTGGGCAGTACGCACTGAAAATGCTTTCTACATGTTAGGTGAAAGGACTAATGTTTGCCAAAGAAAAACCTTGAGTTGTACTTTACTGCCTGCAGCTAATAAAGTGTTAATTGTTAGTTAATTGTTGTCTTTCTCTGAACACCTACATGCGTTCCATGGGCTCAAAATGGCAGCCAGCAGGCATGGTGTTAATGGACGAAGGGGTAGACTTTGGAGGGCGGTAGAACACTGGGAAAAGGTCATTTGCCTACGAGGGTGGGAGACGTACTGAGAGTGGGAAGTTTTAAAGCTGACCTTTACCACAGAACCTCTTGAGGATGCTCCTCCTTTGTGTCCAACGCCAACAGCCGAACCCTTGACTCAAAGCCTGCAAGTCATTAGCAGATGCTTTAAAACAGCACAGAGGGAGTCGACCAGCACGATGGCTTATATTTAGGCTCTTTGATCATCAACCAAGGGTTTTCGATCTTTGAACAAATCTTAATAGTCTCCACTTGTGAATGCTTTTTGCCTATAAAGAAAATCTGTATGTAGACAAAAAGGATGGTAACTGGATCCTCAGTGACATGAGGGAATGTAAAACCACTTCCCCTGTGATTAGAGAAGATTCACAAATCTGCAGAACGTCTGTGAAGGTTTTCTAAGCAGGTTTTTCTGCATGGATTCAAACAATTTTGCTTTATGAGTTCAAACCAGAAGGAAGAGAGTGGTTTTGAACAGTCAAATACCCTAAACCCTAACCCTAACCCTAGCACACTGAAATGCTTCAGATTTATTTTAGTCAAATTTTAGTCACGGATTTGGATTCAGTAACCATTAGCCTTAGTCTCACAGTTAGAACATCTGAGGGAAGTTTGACTCTTGTTAACAGTTTAATTCAGAGCTGCTTCAGCAGGAAGTCAGACTTTTTTACACCAAATTGAGACATATAGATATATCTATCTATCTATATAGATAGATAGATAGAGAGAGAGAGAGCCTGGAATTTGAACTCAAGCAAAATTGTAGGCAAATCAATTGCAGAGGCAAAGCAATGTTTTAGCACTACATTAGATCCACTCATTTTGTGGATATTCAATGTTTTAGCACTACATTAGATCCATTCATTTTGTGGATATTCTTGCAGTGTAATTTGTCCTCCTTGCTGTATAAATAAACCACCAAAACCCCAGTTTTATTTTTAACACTGTTAGCCAAGTGGCTCAGAGCAGGGCCCTAAAACTGTGCAGCTCAAATTGTCATCTACAGAGCTCAAATTGTCATCTACAGAGCTCAAATTGTTGTCGAGTAAGAGAGACCAGGTTGACTTTCCCTCCCAAACACAATGGGAAGAATCTCCAGGCACAGACAGCGTGTGGTGCGGTTCAGCTCAGCCTCCCAGCCACAGCGCTAACGCTTCCACTGTTGTTTTTCCTGAATGCTTTTTCAAGTAAATCTCTCCCCTAATGGTTACAGTAAATCTGTGTAGAAACACTGACATAAATTACATCTGGCTCTGCTCGCGTGTTGAGACGTGACGTCTGTGCCATCTGAGGGATCAGGAAGGAGAAGACTCACCCTCTCAGGAATCAGGACGCCACGCGTGCCCACGCCAGCTCTCTGTGGCTTCCTTGGCATGCTGACACACACAAAATGAGAAAAACAGAGTTGATCTCTTACTGTTAATGCCTGGCCAGACTCTAAGCTCTCGGTCTGGACAGATGCATTTGCAAAAATGGACAAACTTACAGGCACTGGTGAAGCTGATGTATTCTCTTTTTTACTGAACATAATTCGTGTCTTCAGCAAACAAAGTATATTTTACTTGACAACGCTTCTTCAAAAATGTGATAATTGGCTTTGCTATATATAACAGTAACACTGAGAGTCCAAAAAGACCAGATCCCTGTCTGTGAAAGGAAGTTAAATAAGGCAGGTTAAAAACAAAGTTACTGGTTTGATCCTGGAGGGGATGGATGAGTTGGAGCTCCCAGGTGGAGCTGGTGGGCCCCATTTACCTTTCATCCCATCCAGCCCAACTCTCAATCCCCATCACTGGAGTCGGCATGGCGATGCCGCTGGAATCCTCTCCTGCAGATGTCGGGCCGTTCTTACGCTTCATAAGAGGTTGATATTGCATTCCAGGCCAGCAGTTAATCCGCAGCACCTATTTGTCTAGCCGCTCTGGACTTCTTCTCACAGGAGTTTTGTTAAAGCCCATATTATGAAGACATTTTGGGTGTTTTCTTTGTGGTTTACCACACTATGAAGTTACATAAGTAACGAACTGCAATGAAACATGGAGTCATACTGAGGAAATAGAGTGAAACAGACATTATTAAAAATTACAAAATAGATATAATCTCCCAATTCTATTTTAGGCACCTGCTTAGACTAGGCTCAATAAAAAGGTTATTAAAGCATTTAAAACCTAAAACTTATCAAATGAAAATGTCTGAGGAACTGATCCACTTCCAGTTTGTTATTCAAGCACTTAGGAGGTGTCAATCCTGTACAAGGAGTAGCAAGTGTATCAAAACTACATAGCAGAGATAATTGATTCAGACCACTGAGCGCCTTGTAATGTCACTCGTTTCAGGGGGAGTGGTCCTTACAGTCGTGTGTGATCTAGAATACTAATGTTATTAGCATCAGCTGATCGCTCAGCTTTTAAAAATGTCTTTTTTATTATCTTCAGCACCTGAGAAACAGTGGAGACACCTGAGTGCATTAGACCACTGCTCATCTTTTGCCCTCTCAAACCCACTTGGGAACAAAAACCATGAAGTTTTTACACTATAGCTTCTCTAATGCAGAAGTATTTGACGTGGTAACGTTTAAACTGGATCAAGAGACAACAAGCTTAACCTCTGCCTCACTGAGGAGTGACTAGTAACCCCCCCTCGTTAATGACACGTTTGATGGCTTCGTCACCCTAGGTCACACCACCGGAATGTCTGTTGTGTGTGGAAGTGGCTATCTGGATGGACTGATTGAGTGGAGTAATTAAAGTAAATCCTAGTGTGTGCACTTTATTCTTTCCAGCATCCACCACTGATCTGGCTCTGGAAAAAATTGAATCTCAGCCGACGTGTTGACGTAATCATTCATGTGATATTCGTGTAGCAAAACATTTTAGCCTTCTTACCTCTTCTTTCTGCTCTGCACAACTTTGGACTGTTTAGTTGGAGCTCACACAGGTGACAGACTGGGGGGGAGGGGGGTGGGTGGAGTGGGTGGGTGACTTAGTTCTTCAGAGCCCTGAAGCAGTGCCCCTGTGCCCACGTCCCACAGGATGGGAGGACAGCACTGCACCTCGCCGCCGCCCACTCCAAAGACGACATCGTGAAGCTGCTGGCACGGAGGGTCGACCCCAACACTCCCGGAGGGGTGAGATCACCTCCTTCCATTTGTCATCCTTTATTTCTTTGCATACACCCCGTTGGACGCCCTCTCCACCGCCTCCCCGCTCCACCGCCTCCCCGCTCCACCGCCTCCCCGCTGCACCGCCTCCCCGCTGCACCGCCGCTGCCTCTCGTCCTTTTGTCTGTTTGTTTGTCCACCGTGTTGGGGGCCACCGTGTTGGGGGCCACCGTGTTGGGGGCCCACACTCCTCACTTGCCCCCCTTCTTTTTATTCGTTTGTCCTTTTCCCCTATGCGTCCACATCCAGTCCTCTCACTGCCAGAAGATCCTCCTCACACAGACGAAAGCACGTGAAGGACAGGATTCCTGTGGCTTTGGACCTTTGGCAATTACTTGACAATAAAACCCAGACTGTAACTGGACCTGTTATTAGATATAACCAGTAGGTTTTGGCAGACTGTGCCTAGGGAGAGACATATTGTATTTAAGTTATGGATACAATCACTCCCACGGTCTCTGGCCATATGATCACAATTATTTGGTTTAATATTATTCTCCTGAGAATAATCCTTCATTGACAGTGTATAGAATTGTGAGGGGTTAAAACAGAGCGAGAGACAGAGGGCTCAAGGAGAGGAGGGGGAAGGGTGCACTTACAATAGCCAGCACTCTGAACAGCCCCGTGGTGTTCAAGAGAAACGGCGCCTGCATGCAAAACAAGCAGCGGGAAAAATCCCGCCAAATCCCTCCAAGACCACAGGCCGCACTCGCCCTTCCCGCAGGCTGCAACAGGGGGCGCTGTGGACACCACTGGCACCACACCCAGTCCTCTGATGAGTCCGCCTCTGTGTTTCGACTGGAGCAAATCAGGGCGGCTTCGAGGAGGAATCGATATCTAATTACAAGTTGATTCGTGTTTCTTCGAACTCCAGCCCAAGGCCCAGCTGCCCCTGCACTACGCTTCATCCCGCCCGGCCGGCTCCTCCCCCCCGGTCGTGCAGACCCTACTCCGGCTCTCCAGCAGAGAGGCTCGCCTCACTTCAGACAAGGTAAAGGCTCGAGCCTCCAAACCACAGGAACCACCAGTTCCCAGACCTTCTCCTCCTAGACCCGGTTCAAATTAAAAACAAACACACCCTCCCACACATTCACTAAACAGCTTTTGCTGTGGAAAATAAACAGATTTCTCTGCTTTCATATGTGCTTGTTTTGTAACTTATTAAGTAATAATTCAAATTCGGGTGCGGGTTGCGTTTAAAAGTGTAATGGATTTTCCTAGTGGGCAAAACTAAGGCAAGTGAAGGGGGTTTTCCTTTTTCATCCACTCTGCATAAGGAACAAGTTGGGTTCAGCGTTCAACTGCGAATATGCAACGTGCCTTTAGAGCCACTTGCCGAGGTTTCATTCAGCTGTTAAACGTTTAGCTCTCTTTATGACTAAGTGATTTGTCAGCAGGGAGCATCTGATGACATACAGGGTTCTGTTCCTGCGACGGCCTTTAGTCTTGGCCCTTTGTCATGAGATCAGATGAAATACGTTCATTGTTTCCAGCACTTTGTTTTGTTTCATCTCTTCTCTGTCGTTTTGTTGCATCCAGGACGGCTGCATTCCTCTGTTGCTGGCTGTTGAGGCCGGGAACGTCGGAGTCGTTAAGGACCTCCTCTCCAGTCAATCAGAGCTCCAGCTCCGAGCCCAGAGAGCAGTAAGGGCCGTCACTGAGTGGCCTGCACACTAATACCAAGTCATTTCATTTTTCCATTCAAATAATGTCTCCATATTAAAGAGCACAACTAATTGCTTGTCAGGTCATATTCTCTGTAATGAAAGGCGGCTGTGTAACACTGTGGATTTGGTTTTTTATTGTTTTTATTGGTTTTCCACCATGTACCATTTTATGGATTCATACCGATACCAGATTTGGGAAGCCTGCTAAAGTGTTTCTTCATAGATGAACATATCATTCTAAAAAGACAATAGTTTAGCAAGGAAATGCGTTTTTTTCTCACGACGCGTTGGAATGTTTATTCCATTTTTATTTATTTATTTATGTTTTTTCCATTTTTATTTATTTATTTATGTTTATTCCATTGCACTGGGCTGCCACAGCTGAAGTATCCGATTAGCATGTTTGTAATTATGGTTTATGTGAATGGAACAATGGGTTTAAACTCAACATTATGCATTAGTTTCTTAAGCTGGGAAGCTGAGTTCACCAGAGCCCTTTGTGGTGTGTGGTATGTGGTGTTTTACACACACACAGACTGGTGTGTGGTGATTTACAGAGTTTTAGCACTTTATGGTTTCTTCTTGGCAGTATAGAAGTTACCACCCAAGTGTGAGAATCTTCACGTTTGCACCACCTTCTCAAAGGGTTAATAATACAATTCATATTTGATGGTAAATGTTTGATGTTTTTAAATTTGAAAGGAACTGAATATTAAATATTTGTTCAGTGCTGAATAAAATGGGAATATATATTTCAATTATTAGTATGAAATTATAATTATAATTATTAGTATTCTATTATAAATAGTATTATTATTTACTTATTTTCTGTCATACGACCCTGAAACACCTCATTCAGAGAATTACTCACAACTGTTCTGATCATTTTCTTTTATCTTTTTAAACACTAATGATCAGTCTGCCTTCACTTTTGATGCAAAAAGGACATTTTATTGTTGTTTTGATTGTTGTTTTTTACTCTGTTTAAGCAACACATTTTTCATGACGTTTGTATTGTGAAAACAGTCAAATTAGTGTAGTTTTTAGAAACTAAAAAAAAAACTCCCATCTGAAATTTTTATTTGGGAAAATCATATAAACTAAAGGCTTATATACTATTATTAATTAAGAGATCAGATTACATGACTTTTCATGTAGTATATTTTGTGCTGCTACTCTCTTTGAGCATTAAACTCAGTTTTACATGTTACTGGTGCTCCTCTGTTGGCACATGGCCGTAGTATTAGAATATAGTATTAGAATTAGTATTAGAATTAGTATTAGAATACACAACCCCATCTAATCGGGTGAAGGAGGAGATGAAGAGATCGGTGGGAGTCCAACTGTCTTCTGCTTTCAGGGAACTGGAGACACGGCCCTCCATACCTGCTGCCACCGTAAGGATGTGGAAATAGCCAAGGTGCTGTTGGAGTTCGGCGCAAGCCTCCATTCCCAAAACGTAAGGTGCCGATTACCACGGCGACAGAAATGATTATATACCGACAATGGGATTATATACCAAGGATTTGAGAAACTGAATGAATATTTTAAAGATGTTTTTATATAAAATGAAAGTGAGAATATTAGAATATTAGAATGTTAAACTTCAAATCTTCAAATTCGAAGATTCGTGTATTGATGGGGGGGTTGTTGTTATATAAACGTATTTGGTAATCTTGAACTGTATGGAGTCGGTTTGTTCATGCAGGATGAAGGGCAGACTCCTCTTCACATAGCATCCTGGGAGGGAGACGAAGCGATGCTGAAGCTCTTCTACCAGAACAAAGCTAATCCCAACATCACAGACAAGGTGAGACCGATAGAGACGCTCGCAGACAACTGCAGGGAAAAGCCAGGACTCAGTATTAATAAATGTGCTGCTTTTAAGATGTAATGTTACTGTTCATTAAGACAAGTTCACAAGACATCTACAAGTAAAGACCTCTGCAAACTGGATTTCACTAGTGACACACAATACCCAGTGGACTGCAGAAAGTAAACAGTACATTTTTGTCATTTTCCAGATGGACAGATCACCTCTACACATCGCCGCAGAGCGAGGCCACACCAATGTGGTTGAGATCCTCACTGAGAAATTTAAATCCAATGTGCTGGCAAGAACAAAGGTGCCCTGCACCAACCCCCAACACACTCACAAACACATCTCACCTGCACATCGAATGTTCTGATGCATGTAACGTTTGCAGCACTCGTTCCTTTCGAGTTCTGGCCACGGGAGCGATGTTCTAGTTGTTAAGAATGAGTTGCATTGTTATGGTCTCTCTTCCTGATCATTGTCATGGTCTCTCTTCCTGATCATTGTCATGGTCTCTCTTCCTGAATGCTCTCTCTTCCTGAACTGTCCTGGAGCAGGATGGAAGCACGTTACTACACATCGCTTCCCAGAGTGGCCACCCAGACACCGCCCTCGCCTTCCTAAAGAAAGGCGTGCCTTTACACATGCCCAACAAGGTACCGCCTCCTCAACCAGGCACTGCACCCGTCTGCCACCGGATCTGCGCCGCTGACCTGTCCTGACCTGATGTTTTATCGCCGGTAGTCGGGCGCGGTGTGCCTGCACGCGGCCGCCAGGCGGGGCCACGCGGCTGTGGTGAAGTCCCTGCTCCTGAAGGGGGCGTACGCGGACGCCACCACCAAGGACGGCCTGACGGCGCTCCACGTGGCCGTGGAGCACTGCAAGCCTCAGGTGGTGCAGATGCTGCTGGGGTTCGGCGCACAGGTGCAGCTCAGAGGGGGGAAGGTAACCGGCTGCCCGTCGTCACAGTCTGATCACAATGCCTCCAGCTACTTGGGCCGTATTTGATTTTTTCTATGGTGGGGTGAGTTCAGTTCTGTTCAGTTCAAGATTCAAGTTGTATTCAAATTCATGCGTGATGATTATAGCGCCTCACAAGTTCTATAGTGGTGAAACATAGAGGTAATAATTATTCATTAAACAGTATTTCAGCAGTATTTTTCAGGTGTCTGATCATGGACTCTGTCTGCAGGCCCTGGAGACACCTTTGCACATAGCAGCCAGAGTGAAAGAGGGCGAGAAGGTGGCCGAGATGCTTCTGAAGAGTGGAGCGGAGGTCAACGCAGAGCAGGAGGTCTGGATAACCCTGTCTGATTCTTACTGTGATATTAAATAACCATGGCAGCCCTCTGCCAATTTAACAAGGGTCCCGGTCCACCAGTCCAGTCCAGGGTTTTTTTCCAGCTTCTGAGCCCCACCCCTTCCTCTCTCCGCATCAGAACGGAGAGACGGCAATGCATGTCACCGCACGCCATGGAGCTCTGCAGATGATGAGACTGCTGATGGAGGAGGGAGCTGACCTCACCTGGAGGTCCAAGGTACACGGCTGCCCCCTTCTGAAGACCTATTAGAACCTGACTGTCTCAAATGAAATGCCAGACCATGCCACAGATCTAATCACTGCAGAGGTTGGTAAAGTTTCATTACTTGTAGTGGAGGGCCAGTCCAAGGTGATGAACATCTAAAAAGATTTTCAAGGAACTGTTTGCAGTGGCTCTAAAGGCCATTGCACATTGTTAAGACAACTTCAAATCCTCAGAAAATAAAGTGCAGAAATTCTTGGAATGAGTATTTTTATTTCACAATTAATTAATCAATCAGGCACGTAATAGATAGATAGATTTTAGCTTTAGTCAATATGGCCAAACTACCACACTGACTAAGGGCTTTTGGTTTGTATGCATTTTTGCTTTGTTTCTGTTCACGCTCAGGCAGGAGAGAACCCGCTCCATGTTGCCGTGCGCCATTGTCACGCCCACATGGTGGAGGCCATCCTAACCTGTCTGACCAATGAGAGAAGCCGAGAGGAGGCAGAGCTCTGTGCCCATCAGGAGAACCAGGTTAGAACGAGTAACACCGCGCTCATCTGCGGCTAAACCAAAAGGAACTGCGCTGTCTGAGGACAGAAGCGTAGCAAAACCTGCCGTGACGTCCTTACAGAATGGCGAGACCACCTTACATCTGGCAGCTGAGCTGAGGAAGGGCATGCTTCACAGAGATGAAGAGGACATCCTCATCGTCAGGACCCTCATGGAATATAACGCTGACATCACGGCAGCTACCAGGCAGGCGAGTCTGTGAGCTCTCTCAGACACATTTCGGCTTGTCCTGGACCAAGTAGCTTTTGTAATGGTCACGTTTTAAAAGGCAAAATGATTGGTCACTCAGCCGCAGTGTTCACTGTTCGGAACACGCCTTTCTTTTTGTCTCACGCGCTGGCGTGTGCCAGCCCACGTTAGCGTGTCCCTGCTGCTCCTTCAGGCAGGAGAGACTCCCCTCCATTACTGTGCCAGAGTGGGTAATGACGCAGTCCTGCGCCAGATGCTGGAGAACGTCGCCAGCAGCCGGCTGCAGACAGCCGTCAACAAGCATGCCAAGGTATTCACGCTCCAGGCCCAAGCAGCAGACAACCCAAACCACCACCCCCCCGGGCTAGCTTACTGGATGCAAGCCGATGCCCGTGAGCAGTGGAGGGAACGTGTGTGTGGCTGGGAACCTCTCATCCCCTTTAAGCGGTGAGGGCCTCTGTCTCACCACTTCAGAAAACTGTCTGACCAAACTCATTTTCTTGTCATGGTTTTGCGCACGTGTGTGTGTGTGTGTGTGTGTGAGAAACAGAACGGCAGGTCTCCACTGTTGCTGGCAGCTGAGAGGGGTCACGTGGCAGTGGTACGAGTGCTGTTGGAAAACGGTGCCAGAGTTGATGTCTTTGATGAGGTGAGAAGAATAAAGTCTCTCACAGCTTCACACACAGCTGTGGCCGTGGTCTTTGAGGCTGTGTGATCACCAAAAATCTAAAGTTATCCTTTGTACAGGGCCTGATAGCTTTCCTTGAAATGATCTTTCAGAAAGTCTTTTAGCACAGCAAGCATTAAGCATTTTTACAAAGTAAAAATTTCCAGTCACGTGACGTATATCATGTGACGTGCCGTATGCAGGAAGGCAAAGCTGCCCTCCATCTAGCCGCTGAACAGGGCCACGACGACATCGCGGACATCCTGCTGTCCCACAAAGCCTTCGTGAACGCCAAGACCAAGCTGGGCCTCACCCCGCTCCACCTGAGCGCGCAGGCCGGCTCCACCCGCCTGGTGCGGCTGCTGGTGGAAACCCACCGGGCCAGCGTCGATGCCCTCTCCCTGGTCAGGATGCTCCCCTCTCACGTTCTCTTTTAACCCCACCCCCCCTCTCCACCCGGTGGATCAGAGATCCATAACAGGCACCTCAACACATACCAATAGACAGTGATTGTCATTTCAGTTCTTTTCCATTGTTGTTGTTTTTACAGAGTAAACAGACTCCTCTTCACTTGGCCGCTAGCAGTGGGCAGCTTGACGTGTGCAACAGTTTGCTGAACCTCAGAGCTGATGTCACAGCCACAGACATCGTCAGTGGTTGATCCTCTGTTTCATGCGACTAGATTCTCATCAGACTTTTAATGTGTTTGGGTAGGAAGGTCACTGTGTGTGTGTGTGTGTGTGTGTGTGTGTGTGTGTGTATGTGTGTCTGCGCGCGCACGTGTGTGTGTGGGTGTGTGTGTGTGTGTGTGTGTGTGTGTGGCTATGTGTGTGTGCACGTGTGTATGTGTGTGTGTGTGTGTGTGTGTGCACGTGTGTGTGTGTGTGTGTGTGTGTGTGCACGTGTGTATGTGTGTGTGTGTGTGTGTGTCCAGCATGGACAGACCCCTCTACACCTGGCCGTGGAGAGCGACCACTCTGATGTGGTGAAGCTCTTTCTCCAGCACAGAGCTGATCTTGCCACGCTGGCCAGCACCACTGGGGCCACCTGCGCACACATCGCCGCTGCCAAGGGCAGCGTAGGCGTCACCCGTGAGCTGCTCAGGATCAGCCAGGGGGGCGTGGCCACGCTGCACAGCAAGGTCAGGAGGGCAAAGGTTACGCAGTGCTCCCAGACTGGGTGTCGCTTCTGACCATGTCAAATCTATATAACACCAGGATAAGAAAACACACTCTGAAATGATTCAGAATACATGTTACATATGTTTTAATATTTTATTACAATAAAGAGATTATGTATTTGTTTTTGTTTCATTGTTATTTTTATCAGGGGTTGTTTGCAAGTGCTGAAAGTCAGAATGGAACATGCATTGTGCATTCATGACATTAATTAACATGTTCTTGGTTCCTGCTCCTCGTTGGCAGGCTCCTACTTTAAAAGCACTGTGTCCTGTCTGTCCCGCAGGCTAACGGGTCATGCCCCCTGCACCTGGCTGCTGGTGGGGGTCACACAGAGGTCACCAAGGTCCTCCTGGATGCGGGAGCTTCAGCCACAGAGGAGGACTCGGTGAGTGTGCAAACGGTTCAACCCGACGTCTTCAGCACACACTGCTCAGCGCCTCCGCTGTTAATGAGCCCCAACCTCGGCATACGACGGCGTGTCTCCGCAGGAGGGAATGACGCCCGTCCACCTGGCTGCCCGGAATGGACACACACACATCCTGGAAGTGCTGAAACCCAGCGTCTCCCTGAAGATCACAAGCTCCAAGGTGCCTGAGCACAGCTGGATATGTATATGTGAGCACACAAGGGTGTGTGTGTGTGTGTGTGTGTGAGTGTGTGTGTGAGTGTGTGTGTGAGTGTGTGTGTGTGTGTGTGTGTGAGTGTGTGTGTGAGTGTGTGTGTGAGTGTG
>JAOXYF010000027.1:4171685-4192829 GCA_028565775.1 Sternarchorhynchus goeldii | reverse complement strand
GAGACGTAATATGAGAAGTGAAGTGAGACGTGATGTGAGACGTAATATGAGAAGTGAAGTGAGACGTGATGTGAGACGTAATATGAGAAGTGAAGTGAGACGTGATGTGAGACATGATATGAGAAGTGAAGTGAGATGTGATGTGAGACGTGATGTGAGATGTGATGTGAGACTTGATGTGAGACGTGATGTGAGACTTGATGTGAGAAGTGATGTGAGAGGTGATGTGAGACTTGATGTGAGACGTGATGTGAGACTTGATGTAAGACGTGATGTGAGACTTCATGTGAGACGTGATGTGAGACTGGTAGCTGGAAGGATGTGGGTGTTTTTCCTTTTCCAAACTGTATCGTCAGCACTGCTGCAACAATGCAAAGCCAGTGCTCAATACCCCATCTGTGGATTACTGCCCATGTGTGCGTACCGCTGGCCAGCGCATTCGAGCTCTGGGAACCAGCCGATTGGGGTAATATTTTGGTGGCTGGCGGGAGTGCGAACACAAAATGACTCAAAGGAGCCGAGTGTGAGTTTCCTCACGTTCACACAAGAATAACAAACAGTGGGAGATATCAAAGAAGGCTTCCTGCTCCCGCTGAACCGTCGGGCTCAGGTCTATCACACGATCTCTAGCCGCAGGGTGCCTGTGTCGAGCACAGCCGCTGTGTTCTTCAGCATCCCGTGGTCTCTTGACCCTTAATGATCAGCTTTTCCTGACATATTTTTGTGGGTATGGAGACCGTGCCAGTTCAGGTTCAAGGCCAGACGATAACACAGTTTAAATGAAAGTTCATCTTAAAATAACATTGTGGGGAGTCAGTCTACCACAGTCCAGCAATGTAAAGAAATGCTCTATGTATGTAAAATGAGAATGAGCGATGGTTATTTACCACAGGGGACCTTTTACACAAAGGCAAAGCACTAGTGATCCCATTCAGTCTGTGTGTCTGTAGGGTACAGCATGGATGTCTGCCTCCCTCATACGGACTCAAGGGAGACATATTGTGATCTGAAGCCTTTCAGTGCCCAAAGAGTGACGGAGAGGCAGGAGCAAGCCAGAGGCCATGGGGAGGCCAGGGGGACGCAGGAGGCCTGGGCCCAAACAAGGTCGTGTGGAGACGAGGGCCGTCGGGATCTTCCCCCAGGTGCGTGCTACAGAGAGGCCGGCCAGGAAGCCATTGTGTTGATAGAGTGCGGAGTGGGAGAGCAGAGGCTGGCCTCTGGCCTGGCCTTCCTCCAGCGCTCCATTGTTCCTCTGTGTGAAGTGGCCCTTTATCTGCAGGGGCCGCTGAGGCTCTGGCCCACTTTCACACACACCGGAATATTACAGCAGGGGCGGGGGAGGGGCCTGACACTGTGACACCAGCCAAATGCTGTTGTCCACCTCTCCTCCCTTCTCTATATGTCTCTCTCTCTTTCTCTGTGTTTCTCTGTCCTTCTCAATCTTCTCCCATTTCTGGATAGCGTCACATTAACATATACTCACGTTACTTTCTTTTTGTGATCTCTTATTGAAGAATACAAAAGAACAATAAAGTTGCACCTGTAGGCCATGTCTTTTCAGACAATTCAGTGTACTCAGAATAATTTGTTGTCTTCTGCACAACTGTAGATTCGTTCATGAAGGTTCAGGTGAGGTCTGGATATTTTGTGTATGTATACAGTCAAAGCCAAGGTCACGCTGACCTGAAAGAGACTAACAACTGTTGACAAGTGCATGAAACATTCATGAAAAATAGAAAATTCTCAACTGTGCCTCAAGCATCATCGTTCCTTTAAAGGATCCACACATGGGTTCACAGGTCAGCAGCAATTCTGAACGATGAAAACAGAATGACTCACACACCAAAAAACAAAGACCAACCAGGCCACAAAAAGTCAAAACATGTTCAAAGTTGAGATATGAAAAATTACTTTTATTACTGACCAAAGTGCTGAAGTGTGAATTGTCCAATAGTGAGAATAAAAATGCAGCAAATGTTTCAGTCACCAGACTTGTCTACTAGATTGAAATTGAAAGTTTTCAAGTAACAAAACATTTCAAATAACTGTAAATTTGATAAAAACTGTAAAAAAGTTACAACCCCCTCCCTGTAAATCTCATGTTGTTTTGCATATTCCAATACTCATGCTCATTTTCATCATCATCTCTGCATATAACAAAATTATATTTAAAATGGAAATGCATGGTGAGTGAGATTTATCTTTCTTAGAAACTGGATGTTGAATTAACATAATTAGATGTGTGGCTTCTCAGTAAAGTTATGCATTCAGCTTTCTCTGACTTCATTGACTCCAGTTATTTTATTCCTTTAATTAAACAGCCACTGCTCTGAGATTGGAATATAAGAAACTATGCAGTATTAATCTGGATACATGGTTAAATTAAGAGGTAAGAACTAGTTTTGACCCCTATTGAAAAAAACCCAGAAAGGCACTCTAGTCTCCTTATCGCCTTGAAAAGTGAGTTCTTTCAAATTGTACTGTGAGTCTCTAGAATGACCAAACCCTCATTAAAACTGGATGGAAAAGCAACAAAGCAACCAGGCTGGAAAGAAAAGGAAACCAAACAATAACAAAAAGACCCACAGGCATGAGTGGCCAAGATTGGGAGATTATCAGATTTAACCCCACAGGCATGATTGAGCAAGTTTGGGAGATTATCAGATTTAGCTGCATACTAGAACTCCACCCCACGGCTCAGTTCCATGGTGTGTAACGGCAGTTACTGAGAATCAGACCATAGGACTTGGTCATCTTGTCAGTGTGAGCAGTCGATTGGGGAGGAGAGGGGTGTTGCCTTCAGGAACGAGTCTCAGTGCTGCAGTTGCTTGTTATCAGTTAAGATTACAGGTGTAGGTTGGGTTTCCGTCAGTGGAAAGTGATGCCCTTAACCTCGAGAAATTAATTTGGGGCGGATGTAAATATTTTAAATCTACTGAAAATCTTTCCTCGGACCTCTCAGTCTGTGCAATTCAAAGGTCTACTGCAATGGCAGGGGCTATTCTATTCTATTCTATTCTATTCTGTTCTATTCTATTCTATTCTGTTCTATTCTATTCTGTTCTGTTCTATTCTATTCTATTCTGTTCTGTTCTATTCTATTCTATTCTTTTCCTTTTCCCCGTTCTCCTACTCCCATGTCTAGTCAGTGCTCCGTTACATCTTAGAATCCGATTTTAACAAACAAACTAATATATAATAAATTGACAGGATAATCTAGAGAAATTACTTGCAACATCGTGACGACCAGTTGGCTTTCAGCACAATTCGTATTCGACATTCTGTCACTATCTTTCAGACAGCCGAGCGAAGCTAGCCCGCAGGCACTTTCTCCACGAGCTCCAGACGCGCGCGATGCGTCGCACTCATGTCATATTGCTTTAACAAGGTGTTCAAACATTCCATCCTTCCCGTCGCGCTTCCTGCACGCGGTTATTTCGCACAACGCTATTACGTCAAGATTCTCGTGATTCGTAGCGAGCACGGCCATAAACCTGAACTTACCCCCCTCCGCAAGGGTTACTATTGCTTGTCTCTCAGAATTATTGTGTTTCAATATTAATTCAGACTTATTTTAAAGTACATTAAATAATTTCTTGGTGTTCAGAAAGTTTGCAGGTGGCGTCTCGGCTCGCGTTCCCTTACCCGTCTGTAAGTAGAGTTACAAGGGCACATGCTATCACACATTAGCTTGACGCTGATGTGTTAGATGGCGCTGCAGTGCATTTGTTAACTACTGTAGGCTACATAAAGCAGGTTTGAACGCAACCACAGGAATTCAGTACAAAGCAGATATGTTTGTAGATAAGGTATAATGGACTCATATCTAATCATATATACCAGTTTTCTGTATACTTTCTGTATACCTTCAAAATAATAAACGACAATATAAGGGAATTCCAATTTTGTGAGAAGTTGGTGAGTATTTTCTAATAATTTCCAGAAATGTAATAATTTCCAGCCTATCATATTGGCCTGTGTATAGTTTTATGTTAGTAGCATTTGTTGTTTATGTTAGTAGCATTTGTTGTAAGGGAATCGACACTGTAACACTACGCTACCTGAAAGGATCATTTACTTAGGTGACCTTATGTTCTTATAAGGTCACCTAAGTAATGCAGGAAAAGACAGCACAAAATACTCGCAATATTATATTTATCGACGAGGATCGATAGATAGCATCTATAAATATGCGCAACGGTGAGACATTTCGACAAGGTAGGACAAATAGATCACCGTTCTTCGGAAACCAGCAACAGGTCCATCTGGCGTGAGGGGAAGAGAAAGTCCTGAGAAAGCAGGAAAATGTACATGAAACTCCATTTCACGAAGTATGCAAATCCACGACTCGAGTGATTCGCAGAGGATAACACTGTTAACACTGTGGATGATGTGAAAAACAAGAAGTGGGTTTTCATACAGGGAAGGAGCGTCGTACAATATCAACTTTAATTGTTTCGAGTTACAACAGGAGCGACCTATAAAACAACACAAAGGGGAAAAATCACACATACATGGATAATATAGGACCTATAAAGTAGATACAACAGGATGGACATCCGCCTTAAGCAACAGTTCATTGATGGCAGCGTGTATGTTATTGAGTGAAACAGATTCCGTTTTTTTACTCGTGAAGACACGCAGGGAAGCAGTATTGCTTAGAAAGGCTGTATATCTTACTTACGTTATTTCGTATTCTTTGCTAGCGCCGCAAAAATCCCGGAGACTATGTTAAGTGTTGAAAAACTGTGCAATGATGAAATACTTAAGCACTGTGCATGAGGTGTTTGTAGCTGAATGAGCTGAATTAAGGAAATATCACATGAGAGGGTGAAAATATAGCCTAATAATCGTGGTGTATATTTCTAAATCAAATTTTTTTAATCTTTTATTTTATTTGTCCAATAAATATGGTAATTTAAATCATTCATTTTAGTTCCATGAACTGTTTAAAATTGTGCTCTTTGACTATGTACAAAAAAAATAAAATCTCTAAATCATTGAGGAAATAAACACAAACTAAACCCGCGCATCCAGATCTTGGCCTTTAACTTCAAATCCCCACCCCTTTATTCAAATACATGCGGTGCGTCAGCGGAAGCGGTACGTTTATTTCCGACAGATATTGCCTTTAAAGGCGCATTAAAGTGGCTTAACTGCAAGACGTCCCAGAGGCTCTGGCCAATGCACCAAAACAAAAATACCTTACAACGGGAGAGTAGCGTAACAGGGCACACTGTAGGAGTAACACGCTCCCACGGGCTCTTGTGTCAAATACCAGGTATTAGGGTGAGTATTTGGGATGTTATATTTGTGGTGAAATAAAGATCCTAGCTATGTAACATTATAGCAGCATCTCGGGTCGCTTTCGCTTGACTCGACGCTGTGATCGTTGCTTTAGTGGACGCGCAACGATGACAAAGAAGTATTTTCGTGCTTGTTTTAAGATTGTGTTTTTCCATGGTGTACTGCACTGCACTCATTTGCCTAGTGTTGTGATAGTGGTTTCAGTAGCTTGATTTGTTAACAGAACGACGGGTCTGCTTGCTTCGAGTCAGCGAATGAGATCTCTATCAACAGGAATACTGTTATAGTTCAGACGTTTTGTAATGGTTGTGTTATGGATTTTGTACTTGATAGTTAGTGTTATACGCGCATCATCAAATGCACGTATTTCATGATTAGCCAAATGTCGTGACTGGCATGAATGCATTTTTGCAGCTGTTTAATGTTGGAAGCGCATGTTGCTTATACTGGAATCGTAACTTCGTTTGTAAGAAAAACAATTTATTCGGATGAAAATATTCAGTGAGAATCAACCGGCATTTGCATTATGTCCGTTTCTTCTATTGGATTGAACATGTCAGTGTTCTGAGAACACGCGCTACTAGCCCATCGCTGCTCGCTAAGGTTCCCTATTACCCACCTGCTAGCTGGCAGTAACAGTCCATGCAACCAGCTGTTACAGCCTAAACGTTACGCAACCCAATTTTGCAGGGAGACCGAATTCCGACCAGCGGCTTAAACCAACATTACTGACTTGGGTAAAAGGGTAAGAATTACTGAGTAAATTACTGTGCGCGTTCTGTTCGATATGTATCTAACTGCCCTGCTGCCTTAAATTACATGCGAGGTTTCATCTTGCTAGATTAACTGTCATGAATGCCCTTACGTATTTGTTGAGAAACGTGGTATTTGGCTATCTGTGTCGTACTACAGTGGTAACCGGTTATTCCATGTTTAAGTTGGAGGTTTTTAAGCTTGCCAGGAACGTTTGTGTTCTCTCAGGCTATTTATCCTATTAGAAGCTACAGTGCAATAATGTCACAGCCCGTGATGTGATTTTCGGGTAGTTGATGACGGTGCGTGAAGTTTATTACACAGAACGAAGTCACAAGGTAGTAATGAGTTTTGCTCCCCGAAAGCAGAAGTTTTGTGCTACATCATGTGAGAATTTTGCTGAGCTCATCGTTCACCGTTCTGGCTCGCACTGCATTGAAATCAAATGTAAATATTCCCTCGTGCGTGTGCGGTGCAAAACAGAGGGGTGCGCGCGTTTGCGCGCGCGCATCGTTTTTGTGCTGCAGAGTGCTCGGGATGCCTGACGTCTTGCGTATTGGCCGTCATTGTGCTTTTCAGAGTCGTGCGATGACCGCCGTCGTTTGTTTGACCTTCCTAGGTGCCAAGACTGCTGTTGGGCTGGCGCGCAGCCGACGGCGCGGGGCCACGTCTGCAGAAGAGCGGCTGCTGCATGCACGCACCGGAGATTTATGAAGCTTTCAAGGCCTTTTGGTAAGTCTCACATGTGCAGTTAAGGCTGTAGTGCTAAGCCTGGTTCAGCATAACTGTAGGCTGCCGCGTTCCAACTAGGGTACGTTTGATGTCGCGAGGTAATCCCACACGCGCACCATACACGATCGGTAAACAGCAGAATTAACGTGTCTCACTACTATCTCACTACTAGTGTTTGCTTCAAGCATATAACCTACATTTCCATGCAATTTTTTAAACTCATTGACAACGACTGTGTATGCACGCGCGTTCGTGCTGATGAGCTCACATTAATTCCAACTTCCTCTCCTATCTTTATTGATTGCCCAACATTGGCGCTGACTCAGCAAAGCGGATCACATGACTCCTTCAAAGAGACGATGCCGGAGGGAAGCAAAACCTCGGCCGTCTGCGAACTCCCGTGATTCAGTCCCACAGCCTTCACTCTGTGGTACCTAGTGTTCATACTGGAAATGTGAAGCTCATTTTAACCCGGGGCAGTACACCCATTATATAATACACTCTTATATAATCACGGGCCCCCTTCAGCCTTTCCTCAGAATTGACTCACAAAGGCATAATAAGCTTCTGTTTGATGTTACATTAGGTACTATCCATTTCAATCAATATTGTATATTTTTACAATAGTTTATGTGAAAGAAAATAAATGTGGGCAGCCAGCCACCAGTATCACAACTAGTCTATATACTACAACGGCATCATAGACTTCCTGAAATGAATTTCTAGGTTTTGGTTTTTGGTGAGCCACCCCAGCATCATCTCTGACCCCATCTGGTGCCCCTGTACTACAGTCCTGGGGCCCCTGCTCTCCGTAGCATGAGTGGAGTCGTTTTCACTTTACTGGTATAGCATGGCTAAAGTGTGACAGTACCGTCCAGCTGCCTCAGAACTCAGGCTGGCTGTGTTCTGCTCACCTTCTTATATTTGTTTAATGGGCTCTAATGTGTCCGTCTCTGTGTCTCTGTGTGTGTGTGTGTGTGTGTGTATGTACTTGGTCTGATAACCTGGACCGAATGCAGATGTTTTTATTTCTTTGAAAGGTGTAGTCAAGGTGAGCTCTGAAAGTGACAAATCCATTAAATATTATTGTTTCATTGTCATTTTTTTTTGTGTGAACATGGTCTTGTTTGTCTATTTACAAGTGCAGAATAGTATGGATGGGACTTTTACAGTGAGTCAGAAGCATTATGGGGCTGCTAACGTCTGTTGAACTCAGGACCATCTGTAACTTGGTACTTTTATTCTGTACACTTTACACTAATGAAACACTTTACATATGAAACACAAAGGATCAAAGGAACAGGTAGAGTAGCATCTGTTAAGATCTCTCAGTAAAACAGGAGTCTTTTCAGGTGCATATACAGTGTCTTATAAGTTTGTACACCCCTCACATTTTGTTAATTTTATTATACATTATCATGGGACAACACTGAAGATATAACACTTTATTATACAATGTAAAGTAGTGAGTGTACAGCTTGTATAACCGTAGCTTGGATACCAAACAGTGCAGGGGATCAGCAGCCAATGCTTGGTTGTAAGAGGAAGGCCTTCCTTTCCAGTTACAGTCTAACCCTGAAGCTAAGTGGGTCTGTCTAGCTGGGGGAGAAAAAAAAACATAAAACCAAACTATGCTGACCCTCAGCAGGACAGAACGTGGCACTGAAAGGGGAGGAAGAGAAGTTGTGGAGAGAGGCAGGTGCTATGAGGTGCCGAGAGAGAGAGAGAGAATGAATCTCACACCCCACACATTTATTCTGTCTCTTCATGGGACAACACTGAAGATATGACACTTGGATGCAATGTAAAGTAGTCGGTGTACAGCTTGTATAACGGTGTAAAATTTGCTGTGCCCTCAAAATAACTCGACACAGACATTAATGTCTAAACCGCTGGCAACAAAAGTGAGAAACCCCTCAGTGAAAATGGCCAAGCTGTGCCCAAAGTAAATATGTTGTGTAACCCACCATTATGTTCCAGCACTGCCTTAACTCTGTTGTGCATGGAGTTCACTAGAGCTTCACAGGTTGTCCCTGGAATCCTCTTCCACTCCTCCATGATGACATCACGGCACTGGTGCATGTTGGAGACCTTGCTCTCCTCCACCTTCCGTTTGAGGATGACCCACAGATGCTCAGTAGGGTTTAGGTCTGGAGACATGCTTGGCCAGTCCAGCACCTTTACCCTCACTTTCTTTAGCAAGGCAGTGGTCGTCTTGGAGGTGTGGTTGGGGTCGTTATCATGTTGGAATACTGCCCTGCGGCCCAGTTTCCATGCTGGCATTCATGGTTCCCTCAGTGAACTGTAGCTCCCCACAGCCGGCAGCACTCATGCAGCCCAAACTTCCACCTCTTACCTTTGTTCTCCTCACCTGGTTGCTGCCACACACGCTTGACACCATCTGAACCAAAGTGGATCTTGGTCTCATCAGACCACAGGACATGGTCCCAGTAATCCATGTCCTCAGTCTGCTTGTTTTCAGCAAACTGTTTGTGGTCTTTCTTGTGCATCATCTTTAGAAGAGGTTTCCTTCTGAGATGACAGCCATGCAGACCAGTTTGATACAGTGTGTGGCGAATGGTCTCACTGACAGGCTGACCCCCCCCCCCCACCATCCGCACTCGTACGTCTATTTTCAAAAGCCAACGTTAACACCAACTGGGCACAGTTTGGCCATTTTCACTGAGGGGTTTTACTCACTTTCATTGCAAGCAGTTTAGACATTAATGTCTGTGTGTTGAATTATTTTGAGGGCACAACAGATTTTACACCGTTATACAAGCTGTACACTGACTACTTTACATCGCATCCAAGTGTCATATCCAGTGTCGTCCCATGAAGAGACAGAATAAATGTGTGGGGTGTGAGATACTGTATACACACACATACACTCAAGCACACTCTCCTTCTTTCTCTCTCTCTCTCTCTGACTCTCACAGTAGACATTATTGAAAGTCCAGGCCTAGTAGTTTGTAGTCAGGACCTCATAGCACCTGCCTCTCTCCACAACTTCTCTTCCTCCCCTTTCAGTGCCACGTTCTGTCCTGCTGAGGGTCAGCATAGTTTGGTTTTTATGTTTTGGTTTTTTTTTCCCCCCCAGCTAGACAGACCCACTTAGCTTCAGGGTTAGATAGTAACTGGCAAGGAAGGCCTTCCTTTTACAACCAAGCAAGGTCATTGGCTGCTGATCCCCTGCACTGTTTGGTATCTAAGCTACGGTTTCTTTACGGCCCCCCCCCCCTTTGGTTTCAAGTGGTGACGTGTAAACCAGACTGGGCTGTCAGGTGGCTTTCAGGTGTTTCCGGCTGTTGGCTTCTGTGTGTCTTCCCTGCCCTGCGTGAACGCTCGAATGTGGCCTGGGGATCCCAGTGTCGTGTGTTACGTGGGGTCTGAGGTGTGTTCACCATAACGTTCCGATTTTGATCAGGATCCCACTGTGGAACAAGGATTCTAAGCTCTGCGGTGGATCATGAACCTGGTTCTACAGATTTTTGCACTGGTTCTACAGATTTTTGCACTGGTTCTACAGATTTTTTCTTTCAGGACCCAAAAACCAGTTTTCTTACGCTAGACGAGACTGTTTGGAGGTCAGTGATGTGTCGTGTCCTGAGCAGAGATGATCTGTGGCTGTAAGCTTCCTGCTGCGTTTCTCACGCTCCTGCTCCTGGTCTACTGGAGCCCGTTGTTTACCTCCGATTTCATGTCATTTGAAACAAAGCCTCATGAAAACCTTCTCAAATGTCTTTTTTTACCTGTCTGTTGTCTTTGTCCTTTTTTTTTACTTGGCGTGAGAAAACACAGTTTGTGTAACTGTTGAGGGGGGTGTGTGTGTCTGTGTGTGTGCGCGCGCGTGTGTGTCCATGGAGACAGCAAACCAGGTCCTCATACTTGCAGTTCACTCTCTGGGAGAGAGTTGGAAAAAGTTCAAGAATATCATTAGTGAAAGGGACACCATCTCTCACACGCTACCTAACGTCTCAAAGTGTGTGTGTGTGTTTACTTTGGAAAGGTCTAGCCTGCCTCCATCTGTCTACTTGCCCAAGACAAGCTGATGCCACCACCAGGTTGATGCAGATGTAGGTGGTGGTGGGTGGTGGTGGTGTTTATTTCACATGGATGTCTTATAGGAGCCAAATTTGTTGTTTGTTTGAAGGCAGAACACCTTTCAATATAAAATGTCTTCTGCCTGTTTCGATGATGAGATGAACCCTAGCAGTTTAGTACTCGTGAACTTTTCTTTGTCTTGCCAGTAAGGAGGTTTTCCTGCTGCAGCTCACCCTTCACTACCTGTTTGACCGTGGATTACACATCCATGATGCACCAGTCCTCACTGGAAGAGGATTGAGGAATTAAATATGGATGATTTTGCTAATCTTGCGATTGCTCAAGACGGTGCCGAGACCGGCCAGCTGTCTTCTGCTGCGGGACGACGACGCCGTGTCGCTCGGAAGGAGGTCACAATGGTTTCCTCCTGGGCCGTTTAAAGGGCGGAGTGCCAGCGGCTGACCTTCGGCCCGTCGTCGTCGTCGTCGTCGTTGTCGTCGGTGTTGGCGACACGACCAGTGTAGCTTGTCGGAGAGGTTTGGATTGAATTACCCTGTCATTTCCGAGCCTGTACAGTTAGTTTAAGGAAGCTGTTATTGTGCATTTCACAGACCCCTCGTGGCCAGTACTGGCACTAATAATTTGTTTAACAAGCCTAATTGAATGGTTGTATCAGTCCGGCTTATCCAGATGGACTAAGCATCTCTCTCTGTCTCTCTGTCTGTCTGGTGCAGTATATTATTACACGAGCACATTTGCATTCGGTCCAATGAGGCGCGTTTGCTTCCTGTCACCCACGGAAACGGCCTACGCTACTTTCCATACGGATTTGAATGAGTCCCAGAGTGAGCCGGCCAAGCACCGTCTCCATGCCCTCGTCCTGACCAGCGGCGCGCAGGGGGAGTGTGGGCTGCTCACCCATCTGCGCCAGGCTTCCACGGGGCCCTGGGCTCATAAAGGATGCTTTGTGCATTGCCCGTCTATGAAGGAAGCCGCCACCCCCCACAGGTTCAATATTCAGTCAAGTTTGAAATGCGACTGTTTATGTGGGTGTGTAGGGCAGGAGCAGAGAGGGTGTTTATGTAGGAGCACGAATGAGAGACTGATTGACGTGTGTGTGTGTGTGTGTGTGTGTGTGTGTGTGTGTGTGTGGCATACCCCTCTTTTGTCCTCCACTACCTTGAGCACAAAGAGAGGAGAAAAGGACTTTGGTTACCCAAAGGTCGTGGTGACCTCGGCATCGGCTTGGCCTCTCGCCCTGCCGATGGACTGGATGGAATTTTCCAGGCCAACCGAGCGCCTTTGGGGCGGAGCCGATTGGGAGGTGTTGCGCTCTGGCTTAGGAGGAGGAAGAGGATGGTGTATAGAGGAGCAGAGCCTGTCTCTCCCTGCATGCCTCTGTGGGAGAGGGAGGTCCTGTTTTTCCTGCCAATATTTTTGCCCTGCTGTGGTTTAAAGTTCTGGCTGGATCCCTGGGCAGCTCTATGCTAGAGCGTAAGTATGCTGCTCTGGTGTGGGAGAGCAGACTGATGGCACCCCAGAAGCGAAATGTTTTGCTAGTAGGTTTTTGATGTGTGGATGTGAAGCTCCTCGCAGGTGGAGCTGGGTGGTTGAGCTTTGCTGCATCAGCACACCACTGGCTTCTGTAACTTTGTAACAGTGATGCAAGCAAGGCCTCCAGGTTGAAGAGGGTTTTCCATCCTCAGAGCTGCGGAGAGGACTGGGGTTATGAAGCTGCTGGTGGAGCTCACCTCAGACCACGACCCTCGCCCTGCTGGATAAAGCGGGTCTCCCGTCCCCCTAGTCACCAGGCTGCGTGTAACCCGACCACACGGCACCTCCTCTAGCAGTGAGCTCGGCTCTGCATCCACACCTCCTCCGCCTCCTCCACGGGGCCCCAGCACCGGACTTCTCATGTGACGCGTGGGGGCTCAGCGCCCCCCCCTGCCTCGGCACCACAGGGTTGCCGTTGACAGGGTTGCTGTCGTCAGCGGTGCTTCTGATAGAGGAGATATCAGAAGTATTCTGCCGCCTGGTTTTCACACCCTGTGAATGTGCCCAGCAAGTAGAACAAGGAAATGAGAAGGGGGCTTGGCTCTGGAGTGGGCGGGCTCAGCGCGGAGGGGGGAGGTGTCCGTGCTAAGGATGAGAGTTGATCTGACATTGCTTTGTCTTTTAATTGTTCGTACAGGCGGGCGGGAGAACTCGCTCTCCGACATGCATTTCCCAAACAAACGCATCCATAATGATGTTACAGCTTTGACACGCCCATAGTTTTGTGGTCATCTCCCTAACGGCAGTTTCGCTTCCTACTGAAGGAGTCCACTATGGCTCGAGTCGAGGAGAGGGTCCATTGCTTGACCGTGGAGATCGAGTCTTTATTTCTTTCGTATGAAGGAAATACACTGCCGTCAGTGTAAGATCTGTGAAGAAAGGAGTCTTTTTGGCTTGGTCCTTTTTTCTATAAACAATGCCGTCCCTTTATATAGAGTAAGAGAATTTGTGTGTTGTATTGTTGGGGGGTTTGCATTTTTGAGGCATCAGAACGATTCTGATGACCTAATTTCAGGGACTCCATTAAGTAATACAGTACAACTAGGAATCTTCTTGTATCTTCAAAAGAACTTGCATGCTAACACAGTGGGGTTTTTTTGTGGTTTTTTTTTACAAGCTAGTGGCGGGAAGTTTCTTTGGCAGAGAAACTTTGCTGCAGGTCCGAGAAACTCTGGTGTGATGGCTATAGCGATCGATACAGATCCAGCTGACAAAACGTGAAAATGAAAGAGCACAGTGACTTTGACCTGGACCTGAATGGCTGCATCTTCTTGGTGTTTCACTGCAGCTATGGGACCTGGTCCAGTTCTGAAATGATTTGAGACCAGCACATAGCCTCTGAGGAGCATGTGTTATGTTCTGAAAAGACCTAGCTTAACTTCAGAGGACTCTCGTCTGGGCAGGCTGTCTGCACATGCTCTCTGGGAGTTTGTTGTAGATTTCATTAGTGTGGTTGCACTGTATAATAAGTTGTGCTGCAGAAATTTGAACGGTTTTTTACTTTCATGCTTAAACAAGCAGCTTAAAAAAATGGCTTGTTCAGAACAGCTAATTCTCCCAACCTGTGAAGTACCACAGTCGTTGATGGAGCAGATGCTTCTTGTGGAGTCTATCTGTCTGTCTGTCTGTCTCTCTTTGTCCGTCTGTCTTTGACTGTGTGTCTGTCCATGTCTGTCTGTCTGGCCAGCTCTGTCCCTCCCCAGTAAACTGCAAACCCCTCCCCAGTAAACTGCAAACCCCTCCATTCTTGGCTCCGCCTGCCCTTTGGGTGGTGGAAGAGCATCGTGGCTCAGCCTGCACTGTGCCTGTATCAGCCTTCGTTTTCTGACATAACTGCCGAGGGCCTGTCCTGGATCGGGTGAAGCCTCCGGAGGGCTGAGGAGAGCTTGGGGCCCGGGTGACCCAGCGGGGCTACGTACCTTCAACCCTTTACGGAGTCTAATTGGAATGGTAAACGTGACCTGCCTTTTGGGTAGAAAGATGGGCCTCTGGGAGAACCTCTGTTGATTACTGCGCTGAAATAATCGTTTGCCTGCAACGCACCTTGCTAGCGAGGTGTGGAGGACGCAGAGTTTGTTGATTACGATCTGGCTGGCCTGGTTTCGTGATGGAGTGCAGAGTTATAGACTGTGGATAAATCTGGGCGGGAACCTAGATTTGCTTTCCATTTGTGGATGCAATGAAAGTAACACAAATAACACTGTAGGACAGTGACAACGGCCAGTTTGCGGGGGGGGGGGGTGCGCTCTCGGCTGCCCTCACCAACGGCTTTGCTTACATGTACCAATTTAAACCTGATGGCTCCACCACAGTTAGTGGGGCTTCTACAGTCTACACTGTAATTTGGGTCAGCTGCACAGCACAGTGCACGGCCGTTTGGTTTTGTTTTTGTTGATGTTGATGGTGTTGTGTGCCTTTGCACCAGAAACACAATGGAGGCCATCCTGACATGGGGAGGTGATGCCTGAGGTTGCTTAATTCCAGAGCTACACGTTTCTTTTAAATGTTTATCAGTTTGAGAGGAGAACCTGGAAGTGGATTTTTGTCGTGAGGGTGTATGCTCTCTCTCACACACACACACACCCGCAATGGTGGAATCTAGGACAGGCTTGTTTTTTCAAGGTAGTTGCAGTAAGAGACTCCTCAGCTCCACCAGAGGGCTGCGTGGTTTCCCCCCTGTACTCTCTGCACATAAATCTCCAGCACGATACTTAATACCAGTGCGGCACTTCTGAACCACGATGCCCTTTTTCTCCATTCCATGTAAGATCACGTCTCTCTCTCTGTCTCCCTCCAGGCGTCAGACACTTTTGAGACAGTTGAGGCTTGGTTGTGTGAAACGGGCCCGACTGCAGCACTCGTGCTGCGGTGCCATGCACTCTGTCCTGCTGCAGGATGTGTTGAGAGATGCAGCGTCAGGATGCTCAGAGCTGGAATATAAAGTAGTCTACCCCTTAATCAATCATTCACACTTGCACCCCCCTGGGGGGGGGTGTGTGTGTGTGTGTGTGTGTGTGTGTGTGTGTGTGTGTGTGTGTGTGTGTGTGTGTGTGTGTGACGGCTACAAGAGGAGAAACGGGGTGGGTGTTTACTTTGTCTCAGCTATAATTTGTCTCGGCTGTAATTTATCAACTGTACTACTGTACCGGGTCGGGGGCCTGACGAGGCAGATCACTCCCCTCCATACATCCAGACCGGTCCTGCCTCTCCCCGGCTAGAGAGGCTCCGGTCACCCACGGCACAGCAGGTTTGCCTTGGCAAAAGGCTGAAGGAGAGCATCCATTTGAACAGCCTATGGGGAAATGAGCAGATACTTCAGACTGCATCACCGGTGATTCACAGTAGTGTTAGCCCAGTTTTTCTCTCTCTCTTCCTGCACTGTAGGCAAATGGAAGCTATTGTCTGTCTTTCGTTACGTCTGTGTTGTGCTGAAAGGGTCCCGTTTACAGGCCTCTCGTCTCAGGCACTCGGAGAGCAGTTCTCTGGTTTTCTGAACCCTTAGTGTAAAGGGGAAGAGGGGGACAGGCTGTTCTTATCACTGATGGATTAAGGTCCCTTCAGCTCGTTCACATCTTGAATGATTAATAGAGCCAAGTGTGTGTTTGTATGTGCATCTGTGTTCAAGAGAGAGTGAGATCGACACAGGCGAGATTGCACTCCTAACCCGTATCATATGTGGAGTGTAGCATTTCAGCAGGGGGTGGGGGGGGGCAGGTTGAGGATCAGGTCACTTTGTTCCAGGGCACAGAAGCAGAAATCATGACTTTATGCCCCGCTCTCTCAACAGAAATCATGACTTCATGCCCCACCCACTCTTCTCTGACAGATATGTCATAATGGTTATAACTTCCAATAACCTCCTGAGGGCAAAATCTTTCCCTCCTGAATTATGAACCCAAACACTTTTTTCCCTAGGAGTTGCTTTTTTGAATCTTCCTCTGGGGCTGTTTTCAGTTAAGAAATCAGACAGTAGAGAGTTTACTGTTGAGAGAGAAAGGCAATGCACACTCCTCACTCAAAATCTCCATCTTACTTCTCACAATCTAAATGATGGATGGTAAGTCAGCTAGCTGTCTGCTGTGCTAATGGTCATTTGATGCTTACCCTTAGTTTATATTGATACTCTCTGCAACCATCTCTACCATCTTTTACTCTCAGTATTGTGCTGCTCTCTCCTTTCCTCCATTTCCCCTCGGAGGAAGACCAATTAATGGGTTGTTACTCTGTGTTAAATCTTCAGTGAGTGATGCATTTAACCCTGATGCACCCCCTTTAGTAGGCGTACAAGCTAGAATGATTCAGTCCTGTAGTTTGGAGCCTCCCTGTGAATAGTATTTTGCTCTTAATTTTTTTTTTGTGCTCATCTTAAATTCAGCTCAGCTGAGCGAAGCCCCCTAGCCAGGTAAGAAGCCATCCTGAATCTCAAAGGCTTTCGCGTTTGTTCCATTTCAAGGATTTAGTCTGACATTTTGTCTAACCGTGCAGATGAATTTTAACCAGTGCCCAAGTCTGGAAGCCAAGCTCTTACTCCTTACAGTTATTCATTTATATTTGAATAAAAATATTATAATTAATAAAACTATTCATATTCATGTCTATGCCCCGCATTTCACATATTTGCTAAACAAATGTAGCACATGCTGATAAATTTGTCAGACTGTTTGCATTCAAGATGCAAGCCACGTTTACAAAGTTTACAAAGGCTGGTGGAAGCTTGGGTCCCCTAGAGAGTGTTGTCCATCACGAGTCCTCCATGTTGCCTAACAGCTGAGTGCTGCAGTTGAGTCTCTCGCTGCTCTGAAAGCTGATGTGGAGAGCGATCGAGAGGTGCCAACGTCACCAGGTAACTGGGAATGGAAAAGGGACCCTGAGCTGCCAGGGTGACGGATGAGAGTTGCCTTTCAGGCCGACAGATGAACTCTGTTTTAAGATGGATCCACCGGACCTATTTTGTCCGAGCGCGGTCTGCTTATTGTGTTTCTCTAAAAGGTTGTTTTTAACCTGAACCGTGAAGGCTGGCCATCGAATTGCCTTTCAGGAGAGTAAATCGAGTAAAGGCTCATTCTCTCAATCTGCTGCTGAATTTGATTGGTGCTCCACTAAGAATAAAGTGATGAAATTCTTCAGCAACCCTTCCATCTAAAATAGGTCTTTCAGCCTGTCTTGGGTTGCTATCTGTATAATTATTCCCTTCTGTAATCTGTAAGTAGTGAGTGCCTGATAATGTGATTATGCTGGTGGAGTACTGAACTGAGGATACAAGTCAGATGTACAAGATTACCAGAGGGGGGGGAAATCCTCTCACTGCTTAAACATTTTAATTCTGTTGATCTGATTTCTCATTTCTATAGTGCTGAATCAATATTGTAGAGCGCAAAGTTAAATACCCACAAAATTCAGGTTCAGTGTAGTGGTGCCCCCAGAACTGTTTCATGGGGGGGGGGCCCAGATGGGGCCATAGAACTGTTTCGGGGGGCAGATGGGGCCACAGAACTGTTTCATGATGGGGGGCCGATGGGGCCACAGAAACTTTTGCGGTGGCTCACCAAAACCAAAATCCAGAGCCAAGTTTGAGGAAGATGCTGTTGTTGTATATAGACCAGTGGTGATGGAGAGCAGCTGCCTGGGTGTTTTCTTTTTAAATGTATTGTAAATATACATTAGGCACTATCCATCTCAGTTAATAATGTAACACTATAAACAAACATATTGTACAGCATATTATGAATCTGCTTGTCTATTCTGTGAGGGAGGAGCAACTGTGGGTCCAGTGATTGTATAAGGTGTGGCTGATTGTAATACAGAAAGGTCTAGAGAAGATGATTACATTTACATTACATTAAACTGCAAAGGAGAATGTTAAAATGTTACTTTCAAGTGAGCTAAAAAGGTCGTTGTAGCAATTGTAAATGTTTGGTTTTTGTGTTTTATCTTACAAATACCATTTATGCTTTTTGCTGAATACCAAAATTTCCATTTTTGGTCTTCATAAAGATTATCATAACCATAAAGGCTTAACAATGTGAATTTTATCATCTCTTTGCATAACTAGTGCAGTCAGAGCATATCTTCAGGACCATTGAACAATAACCTATTAGCTTGTTCGGGAAGGAAACCATGCCGTCTGTGATTAGTGCACAGGCTAATTTGGAGGCGTGCGTCTGTCTGTGAAAGCCGGCTTTTACAACCCGGTTTTAATCCGATCCTTCAGCACAGCCTGACGTAGTTGGCGCGGCTCTCCGAACCGCCTAGCGACAATGGGCCTTATTCACCAATATCATCCTACGTTTTTTTTTCTTCTTACCTTTTTTAGTGAGATTCATGACGTGTTCTTAAATTGCTGAACTGGTCGCGTCTTTGTTCTTCTGCTGAATCCCTTCGGCCTCGTGAACTGAAAGCGCGTGTCAGTTGTTCCTAATTAGCATAAGTAAAACTCTCCACCAATCCTCTTTAAAGGGCACGAGACTGCAGTGTTGTGCGCACGCACAAAATAAAAATCTGTGGAAGCAGACAGCATCTAACGATATCGGTTCCAGTAAAAAAAAAATTCACCCGAGTTGGGTATCTGTAAAAGGCTCCTTTAACCGTACTCCAGTAACCTGAAATGTGTAAGAGGTCCATCCTCTTTTTCTTGAACTCGATTGTACGTGCATGTGGTCTTTGTACTTGAAGAGGGCGTCTAATGCTATAGTCCCGTAACGGCAGCGTAACCTTTAAAGAGTCCGCTGTGCTGAACGCCGCTGGTTTAATTAACCAGGGATGGAAAAAGCGTTGCTGGCATCTAAACACTCTGTGGAAGAGATCTGTCCCTACAGTGCATCTGATTCTGCATTCAAATCCTTATTTTTGGAATGACATTAAAATAAGATGCTTTTGCAGTTGTGTGGTACAGTTTAATTAGCAAAACAATTTGTTAATTAAACAAATTAGTTTTGATAATTTGTTGGGGGGGGGGGGGGGTTGTTTGTCAGTTTGTCACGTTGAGACCTTTAATAACCAACATTTCAGAGCTGTTTGGTTTTTCTTCCATGTTCTGGATTCTTCAGCATGAGGCTGCAAGTGGTGCATCTGTTCGCTCAGGGCCACTCTGAGAAACCCCAGACGAGTTTTATTAAAAGCCATCTTAATCATGCCTTCCAGAGGGGGGAAAACTTGTTAAAACTCTGCTGTAGGTCTCTCAAGCTGTCAGTCTGACTTTGTGAGACCACCACGTCTTACACAGCCACCAACTCTGTATATGTGAGATGTGGTTGAGTTTAAGCATGATGATGCTAACTCTCCTGCCATCTCTCTCTCTCTCTCTCTCTCTCTCTCTCTCTCTCTCTCTCTCTCTCTCTCTCAGATTGATCAGCCACTCGATGGGGATTCAGCGGAGAGCTCCCACCTGTGTGTCCTGCCCCCCCACCCACCGCCTGCCTCCCCTCTACAACACCTCCTCCACAGAAATCATGAAACTGGTATTAACTGAATGGCAAATGATATGGATTTTTACCATTTCCAATAGACAGTAAACACACACACACACTTTCTCACACACACACACACACACACACTTGCACGCACGCACGCACGCACACACACACACATACATGCACCACACTTCACACACGTCATCATACTCTCATATACACACATTTGCACGCACCAAAGGGAGTAACCTCATGACAAAGCCATATCTCCCTCACGGTTACATACCAAAAAAATAACATAAAGAACCCACGTCCTGACGAAGCTCTACGGGGAGCTCCGCCAAGCCCTGGAGAAACCTACACGGAATGTACCTTGCACAGTTGATCGTTTTTTTTCCAGTTGCCCAGCAAGATCCTCTAGACGATGCAAGTTCATACAACAAGAGGAGCTGCTTGGAAATAAATCCACACCAATTGGGCTCTTTTTAAACCTTTCGTTTCCTTTCTGAGTGGCACTCGACGTGTGTGTGTGTGTGTGTGTGTGGAGCCCTGCGGTGTCCTGCGGTGTCCTGCAGAGCCCTGCGGTCGCGTGCTGCATGCCGACGACGATGGCCCCCCAGAACACTGATTCGGATGCTATGCAAGTGCAAGGGGTCGTGGTGGTCCCTGCTAAGGCAACCCCAAAAGGAGGAGGAGGCGGAGCTAATGGAGTGGGTGGGGCCAGTGGGCGGGACCTGGAGAGTCAGGAGGAGTCGGCGAGCGAGGCCTCCATAGATCGCATCCCGCTGCGCCGGTGGGTCATGCATGGGGCCATCATGTTCGGACGCGAGTTCTGTTACGCCATGGAAACGGCCCTGGTGACGCCTGTGCTGCTTCAGATCGGTAAGAGCCCTCAGCCTCCCAGATCAGCGATGGGTTGTTGTTTGTTTTGTTTGTTTGTTTGTTTGTTTGTTTGTTTGTTTGTTGGTTGTTCTATCCCCAACCCTACTTATCATTTGGTGAAGAATGTTGAACGTGTGCTGCAGTTGAGTCTCAAAGCTATTGGGTTGGAGAACACTGGCTTAAACATTGAGGGGTCTTTTTTATATACACAGAAAAACACACTTGCACAGTGCTTATGTGCCCTCACACTAATGACAAGTGCTTGTCACATACTGAGTGTGATCTGCTGACTGGCAGGAACTTGATGCAACTATAATGACGGTTCTACTCTGTGGCAATTTTTTTTAATGCAATTAAATGCTACTGCTGTGTTGTTATCGAAATATGTACTTGTGTGATTTTGTGGGTGTGCATGGGAGAGTGAGAGGGGAGGGAGAGTGAGAGGGGAGGGAGAGTGAGAGGG
>JAOXYF010000027.1:4146787-4157811 GCA_028565775.1 Sternarchorhynchus goeldii | reverse complement strand
GCCCTTAGAGCATGCTTACATACTGGGTACATGCCCTTAGAGCATGCTTACATACTGGGTACATGCCCTTAGAGCATGCTTACATACTGGGTACATGCCCTTAGAGCATAGTGCCATTCTCCTTTGGTGCCGGTTAAATCTCTCATAACACATCGCTGAAAAAGTTATAGCTGTTTCTTGGGAGTTCAGAAGACCATTTCAGTAATCCACCCTGCCAGAGTTATAAAAGTGTGCACGAGTTTCTAATTGAATGTGAAATCCAAGTCTATTAGAACACCAAGATTTCTAACTAAGCTCTTTAGTTTTAGATCCCTAGATTCAATTTTAAGACCCTCCTCTCCTTTAAATATCTTTACTTGCATGTTTTCCTTTATTTAACTGAAGGAATTTCTCTCATCCAGTTGTTCATGTGGCTCCAAACTGTTGTGATGCTACTGTAGCCGGAGCCACTCGCGTCTGGGCTCCGCCCCAAGAGCAAGCACCAGTCAGTGTGATCAGTTAGCATGTGACCTGAACACACACACACACACACATCACACATATACATATATATATATATTCAAACACTTCGCATATCCAGGCAAGTTGTGTATGAGTGTATATTTCCCCAGGGCTGTGTGTGTGAGCACACTGTTCTATACTGGGTTACATGGATGTATAGACACAAGCACGTCAGCACATGCAGACAAACCACACAGATGCACATGTTACTCGACTATGATTCAGGATCTTTGCTTTTCTCTCGGTCAGTGTGGCCACTGTACACGATGGGAATCACCACCCCTATTTTCCTGCTTTAGTGCATACTGCTTTGGTAAATCCTGATGAGGTGCGTGTCTCTCTCTCTCTCATACTCTCTTGGTGTCTCTCACTCGCTCTCCCTCCCCACCGTGTGCTCCAGGTCTGGCTGTAGGCGACGTGCCGAGCAGGCAGCCCGTGGGCATCGTGCTGACTGTGCTGGGCGTGGTAGTGCTGGACTTCTGCGCCGATGCGGCTGAGGGCCCCATCCGGGCGTATCTGCTGGACGTGGCCGACACTGAGGAGCAGGACATGGCCCTCAACATTCACGCCTTCTCTGCAGGTTCAACACACACACACACACACACACACGCGCTGCCCTCAACCTTCAACTAACACAGGATCACAGTGAGGACAAATGAATGGATGCAGAGACACTCCCCACACTCCCCAACCACCTCAGCTTCTCACACACGTACTTCCTGCCACCAGAGATCAAAAGTGCAGTGTTTATGCCCCTTGTGTTTGCTGTGCTCCATTTTGTGTTGTGGATAATAACTGGTGTTATTTGTAAGAGTTTCCATTTTAGTACACTGTATTAAGATCAGACTCCAACCTGTAGGAGATGGGCAGTTTAGATACTGTATAAAAGAAGTCATTAAGTGGGGTGTGTCTGTATTCACAGGCCTGGGTGGAGCTGTGGGCTACGCTCTCGGTGGCCTCGACTGGACCCACACCTTCCTGGGCGTGGCCTTCAAGTCTCAGGAGCAGATCCTGTTCGTGTTCGCCGCCGTGCTGTTCACCATCTCGGTGGCGCTACACCTGTTCAGCATCGAGGAGGAGCAGTACTGCCCCCAGCAGGAGCGGTTGGAGGAGGTGGGAGACTCCGCCTCGTCCTCCTCCGCCAAGCCCAACGTCTCGCTGGGCCTGCCTGCCCCCGAACGCTCGTCAGCCCTGGAGCTGATCCTGGAAGACGAGCCGTACGAGCGTTCTGCGGCTCTGGCCGACCGCCGTTCCGAGCAGGACCTGGAGCTGGACTTCCTGCACGCGGAGCTGGTGCGAAGCAAGAGCGACTCCGTGCTCGCCATGGCCGACGGTGTCCTGGAGCACCTGGACCATGAGGTGCTGTTCCTGCGGCAGATCGAGCCGTCCATCTTCCTGGAGGATCCCGGCTCGCCCCGGCAGGAACGCCGGCGCCACGGCAGCGGCGCGGGCAGCCAGGAGCTCCCGCCCGGCCGCCTCGGCCTCGGACGCCTAGCCCCCTTCCCGTCGGAGCCGGAAGCGGACGGCGAGGAGTACGTCCGCGCCTGGCCGTCCGATCCCAAGATCCCCAACGGTCACGTGGCGGGTCCTTCCGGTCAGCCTCCGTCGCTCCGGCCGTCCGGCGTCAAGCCCGTCGCGTCCGTCCGCCGCCGTCGCCACACCTTCTACCGTCAGTCGTCCTGCACGTTCTCTTACTACGGACGCTTGGGGTCGCACCGCTACCGCTTCCGCCGCGCCAACGCCGCCGTGCTCATCAAACCGTCGCGGAGCATGAACGACATCTACGAGATGCAGACGCGGCTGCGGCGGGCGCGGCGGCACCGGGCCCGGCACCAGAGCGGTAACACCACGTCCAGCGGGGACACCGAGAGCGAGGAGGGAGAGGTGGAGACCACCGTGCGCCTCCTCTGGATGTCCATGCTCAAGATGCCCAAGGAGTTGCTGCGTCTGTGCGCCTGCCACCTCCTCACCTGGTTCTCCGTCATCGCAGAGGCCGTGTTCTACACCGACTTCATGGGCCAGGTCATCTACGAGGGAGACCCTACGGTGAGACGAGCAACTTCTGCTCGATGTAAACGAATGTTAACACTTTAGTTTAAGATCCCTGCTCAAGGTCACAAGGAAATATTATACTTGGATGTTTTTGAATGCTGTTGTAGACGACTGCAGTGTTCATTTACTGACTAAAATGTATATAATAGTAATGAAGTAATAAAGCTAATAATAATACTTGAGCTTTATATAGCACTTTGGTTCTAGATGTATATAGCACTTTGGTTCTAGAGGTATATAGCGCTTTGGTTCTAGATATTATGTTGTAATAGTGTTTAGATAAAATGTGTCTAGCAAAAATGAGTATTTTTTTTTTTTATTTAATGGATAATTCAAGCTCACTTTTTTTATATAAATCAAAATTTTATATAAATTTTGTTTTATATAAATCAAATCTCCAGTTTACTGGAACTCCACATTGACCTGAAATGCTAGATCAGTGCGGCCTTGTTGTCGTACGAAGCCCTAAAGCCCGTGTGTGTGTCTCTGTGTGTGTGTCTCTGTGTGTGTGTCTCTGTGTGTGTGTCTCTGTGTGTGTGTGTGTGTGTGTGTGTGTAGGCTGCGATCAACTCCACAACGCTACAGAACTACCATAAAGGAGTGCAGATGGGCTGCTGGGGCCTGGTGATCTACGCTGCTACAGCCGCCGTCTGCTCTGGTGAGGCATCGCTGTGGAAACCACGCGCTCCTGCTCCATATACTCGCAAAAGTCCCGACACGCAAAGACTCTGCTCCCCCCCTCCCTCCCCAGAAATCCGTGATATTGCATATCCTTCCATCCGAGTGCAGTACACGGTGTTCTTGTACACTAACACGTGAGTTTAGGAGGGTGTCGGAGGTATCGGGATGTGCCAGGGCTGGGCGGGCGTGGAGAGGAAATGGCTGGTCGGGTGCCGTTCCGCAGGTCCTCCAGACGCTGGCAGCGGCAAGAATGAACCCTGTATGCCGCTCCCCTGGAGCAGTGGCTGAGTGGTCGAGTTGTTATGGAAACGCTCCAGCATGGCGCCTTTTTATGAAGCGCTTTCTGAACCCGCTTTGTTTCTTTGCTTCAGCTTTGCTTCAGAAGTACCTGGACAACTTTGACCTCAGCATAAAGGTCATCTACATCCTGGGCACGCTGGGCTTCTCCGTCGGCACGGCAGTCATGGCGCTCTTCCCCAACGTCTACGTTTCCATGGTGATGATCAGTAGTATGGGAGTGATCTCCATGAGTATTTCCTACTGCCCCTACGCTCTGCTCGGCCAGTACCACGACATCAAAGAGGTGAGACGGCAAAACTGTTCTCTACTGGGCTTACAGCAAAGATACACAAGTCAAAGTTAAGTTGATTTATATAGCAGTTTTTACAACAAAAGTCATGGATGAGCAAAACATGGGTGACGGTGGTAAGGAAAACCTCCCCAGTGGGGATTAGGAAGAAACCTGGGGAGGACCAAGACTCAGAAGGGAACCCATCCTCCATTAGGCGGCCCAGCTAGTAGCAGACCATTCTGAATTTATAATACAATTTCTAGACTGAGTACCTGAGGCCCATCCACTAAAGTCGATGCTAAACAATTTCATTCATTAAATTAACCATTGATGAAAATAACTGAGCGGTTGGCTTGATGCTTGCCACACCACTCAGTAGCATGTGCTGCATTTAGATGCGCTCAAATAACCGAACCTCTTCGGTACGGTTCTCTGTAGGAGACGTTCAGATATGGATTTGGCATTTGCTGTGTGTCCATACGGAATACTCAGCGTGGGCACAGGTGTACTGCATATCACTTCCACAGCGTTACTGAGAATCCCGTCTGGGTCTCCGTAGAATTACTGGTGTCAGCAGGACCTTAAATATTGGAGAAATACTTTTCCATGCAGTAGAGATGTTATTAAAGAAGGGGAGACTTATTTGAATGAAAGTCTATGAAAATAAACACGGTGGAGATCCCCAGCGCTGTATGTCATGTTAACCGGGCTTCTTTCCACTGTTTGCAGTACATTCACCACAGCCCTGGCAATTCAAAGCGGGGTTTCGGCATCGACTGTGCCATCCTGTCGTGCCAGGTCTACATCTCCCAGATCCTGGTGGCGTCGGCGCTGGGCGCGGTGGTGGATGCCGTGGGCAGCGTGCGCGTCATCCCCGTGGTGGCATCAGGCGGTTCCTTCCTGGGCTTCCTGACCTCCTGCTTCCTGGTCATTTACCCAGGAGAGAGCGAGGGGACCAAGGCCCCGCCGTCCTCGGGCACCGGGCGTGGCGAGACCGCAGCGGCCGAGAAGCCCAGCGTCCTGAAACTCACACGCAAAGGTGCCACCACCACCACGTGCAAGGTGGAGTGTGAGTCCACGCTGTGAAGTGAGTGGAGGTCTCTAACACCCCCCCAGGCAGAGGCTCTGGGTGGCGCGGTGAAGCACGGTTGGCCATTGGTCGGTTTAGCGCGATCTTCAGTCGTGCCTCAAATCTTGGCTGCTGCGGTGGAGTGGAATGAGTGTTCTTCCCCCATGGTGCCTCCGGGGGGGGGGCAGCTCTGAGCAGGACTCTCAAACAACGGAGCAAGAGCTTTCCACTCATGCTCTCAACATGCAGTTTAGCCAGTTACAGGTTTTAACTTCCACTCCAAGCTCGAGGAGGAGGATGAAAGAAATCAAATGAAAACAAGAGTTTATTGTACATCTTAATCATTTGCACAAGCCAAATGGTGTTTTTCCTAGTCAGTTCTTACTACTAGAATCAAGTTCTATTAAAACTATTAAATGAGTCTCCTCTTTGCCTCCTGTCCAGGAGAGGACTGTGATTTACCAAAAGCTGCGCAAATTAATTGGCTTCTTTAGGTTTTGTTTCTATATTTTAAACTATGTTGACTTTTTTTTTTAAGGGGTAGTATTCAGATGTGTGGAGGAATCTTGACGTTTAAAGGAAAACATCCAAAGTTTTAGAACAGAGACTGAAACTGCTGTCTCTGCATTTCATTTAAGTGTTTAAAGTGTATTTGATTGTGCAAAGCCACTGTGGTCAGTACAGAAGGAACTCGAGGATTCCTACACTTCCCATGTTCCTCTGCTCTACCTGCGAGTGCAGAATCGCACTTCGACCTTTCTGTCCACGTTTCACAACACCATGAATAATCTCAGAGTAATGCTGCAAGTATTCAGTTTTGTTGTTGTTTTTTGAGCATGTACCAAATAAAGAGAAGTAAATAAGTGTGTGAGTATCGTGGCCGACGGCCCGAGGATGATTCCGGGCTGGGCGGAGCTCCGGGTGTCTCCTCTTGGCTCCCGCGTGGTTGTAGCAGCACGTGGGATTTGCACATGCGGTGCTTGCGCTCATTGCGTTGGAGCGCCTGCGCTGGAAGGTGGAGGTGGCTGGAAGTGTGCTGGTGGAGCATCGCCTAGCGTTTCTACGGCAACCATCCCAGCAACCTTAAGCACTTTTTCTTTTTTGTTGGTGGATGTAGTTGTTTTTGGTTTGCGTGCGTTTGTTTCTTTCTTTCTATCTTTCTTTCCTCTGGTAGAATCGTCGCTGGTTTGCTGCACGATGGACACTCTCACTAGAAGTTTGTTTACATTGTCACCTGCTTGCTGCATGTGGGGAAAGCCCCACCCTGGAACCACCTCGAACCCTTCCTCCCCACCCCCTTTTCCTCTGTCTCATGTCGGTCGCCATGGTTCCTTCCGTGCCTAGTCACCAGCCGTGCTCCACAGAAGCTGGAGACGGAGTTGATGTCTCTACAGCTGGTCTGCTGTAAACTGGTTTTTGAGGAAAGACTGACGACGAGACCGAGAGAGACTGACACTGAAACTTAGAGAGACTGACGCTGAGACTGAGAGAGACCTGTGGTCACGTTCCTGGTCTGGCCGCGGCCGTGTCGTACACTTGGCCTGGCATGCTGAGAATTCTTGTGCTCCTTCTCAAGGCTGGAAGACCAGGATGCTATTATAATATTTACTAGACACGATGCTCCTTCCTTTATTGTCTGGAACGTTCAAAGACATTGAAGCATGCTGACCACATATTTATGTTCCATTAAAGCAGATTTGTACTGATATGTATCTTTATAGAGTATTAAAAGTACACCATAAGCTGTAATCCATTTTTGAAATGTTCATAAAGATAAATCAAACTTGAAGACAAAACACACACACACACACACACACACCATATTCCTGACAAATCAGACACCGCTGCAATAATAATGTTACCTGCCTCAGACTGTGTTAACTTTAATGCGGTAAATTTTTCTACTTGGTGCATGAGAGGATGTTTGATATGTCTAAAAGAAAAAGTTACTAAAAGAAAAAATGCACTTATTAGTTCAAAATAGCTGAGACTTGTGCTCAGAGGGGAGGGGCAGGTCTCGTTTGGAAATACTTGAAGTGTGCCGTGCTTGTTTTTAAACAGAAGGAGCGAGGAGGTGCACGAGCGTCCTCCCGGAGCTATGCGCAAGGACGACGAGGGGGTTGGGAGGGAACTTCCTCCACTAGGGGGAGTTATTTTGTCCTGTCTTGGTTCCACCAGGCGGCAATGTTGAGTAATGAATGTATCTATTGTTTTATCGTTCTGCTACGAGCAAAGGATCTGACGTTGCGAAAAGCTTGCACATACAGGGCTGGTTTCCCTGACACAGATTAAGATCAGTCTTGGACTAGGTTTAGTTCATGAACTAATCCTAAACTTTGTCTAACTACCCCCACAGAGTTTTAAGGAAAATCATTTTGCAAAAGAAAAACTGTGGATATTTATTTTTTTTAGCTCTTTCTCCATGATTAAAAGCTTTGCCTTTATTTAAAGATGAAAATATAAGTATAAAGAGATATTTACAGTCATTCTAAATGCAAAGGAGGTATGAACCCTAACCCTAGGTATGCACCCTAGGTATGAACCCTAACGCTAGGTATGCACCCTAGGTATGAACCCTAACCCTAGGTATGCACCCTAGGTATGAACCCTAACCCTAGGTATGCACCCTAGGTATGAACCCTAACCCTAGGTATGCACCCTAGGTATGAACCCTAACCCTAGGTATGCATCGAAGGAGGAAGGATGAGGGTTGTGAGTGTATGTGGTGTGTCTACGACTGTGTTAGAAAATCACACTTTACATTTTCTGTCAACAAATCCTACTTTTATATATTTTATTTTAAGAAAACACATTTTATTTCCAGCAACACTTCCGAGAATAATGTTTCTTGTTATATTTAGCCTTCAAAGGTGTGTATGCACTGAAGTTTGTTCACTTGATCTGTGGAACCATTTCACAGTCAGATTCTGCTTCACAAATGTATTTGAGTTTAGTTTGCGTTTCTTCCTTTGTAAAGAAAGTGGGTGGATGTTACTTCAGTGTAGTACAGGAGGAGAATGAAACATTTGCTGCGGACTTTTCTTTGAAAGCTGTATTTATTCATTTTAAATACTTTTCTTTGCTGCTATTGAAAGCTGATTTATTTGTGTTGGTTTTGTTTTCTATAAAAACTGTATATCCGTCTGTACATAATGTCTGTTAATATGCTTGAGCCTTCAAAATATAGAACTATTCAGGAACACTGTAATGAATGCACCTTTAAAGAATCATTGAAAGAAATTCTCGTGATTTGCTTTTTTCTTTCATCTGTTCCTTTTCACCGCAGGACGTCTGTCATGCAGATTATATATATATATATATTAGTGTGGGTGTGTGTTGGGGGGGGTCGGATCCCGACTTTCAGACATGGATTATTATGGCTTTTAATTTGCCATTAAATTATTACATTTCACCCGAAATTAACCTTTCACAAGTCCTTGAAATATAGCGCAACTGGATCATTTGGCAAATATAATGGTAAAAAATAAATTATGGTATTATTCATGCTGTTGTTTCATTGATTCACTTCTGATCAATGCATCACTGAAACTACAGCATGGATTTGAAGATCCAGTTTAAACTTTTTCATCATAGAATACACATAGAACACGCTGGTTATAAGTGGGGTATCACAGTGGACAGACATGAACTCTTCATGAATAAGGCAGGTAGAGATGCTGCAGTCCAGTGGATTAAACCACAAAAACCCTACAGAGGACAGCAGACTCAACTCTAAATGGAAGTTTATTAAATGAAAACAAGATACTTCAGCCCAAAAGTAAATAAATTAATTAAATTAATAAATAAATATCAGCTCTTGGAATGTTAAGTCTGCTGAAAAAAAAGATTGCCAAATAGTCCAGTGGAGTAAATGTACTTAAATTAGTGCATCGCTAAACAGTTTAATTCACCCTTTTGTATAATTCAATTTTTCCCTCAGCTGTTGTTGCACATCTGACATTTCACACCATTTCACAATATAAATGTAGAAACAACCCAAAGATCCCCAAAACACGTTTCTTAGTATGTGCTAAAACAATGTTATTTAGTCCGCTCCAACAACCGTGTTGATTTCTGAGGTTGCAGGCCAGTGCTCGGCCACCAAGTGGCGCTGCTGTACAGCCAATTCACAATAGGGCGGGGCCTGGATTCAAATGTACTGTTATTGTCGAATTAGTGCCCTCTTAAGAGATGTCAAATCTGTATGTAGTGAGACTGTAAACGGGTAGTGGATTCAAACGTGGATTCATGCATTTGCTAAACCCTCCCCAATGCACTGCGCATTACACAACCACTGTATTATGTGCTGGATCGAGCTATAACTCCAGAGAGTTTACAATATCAGCGCCTTTCACTTCAGCACAACCCACTCACACTTTTACCGTATCAGAACAAATAACTTTGAATCCTTCTTGAAAAGAAACAACCGTTAAACAATTTATTTCGGCACATTGACTGAATACACATATAAATCGATGTATCTGTCAACATCAATAAAATGTATAAGAAAAATGTTTAAACAGATACACCCATCATTAAGAAGAAAAGTGTTTCTAGCTGCCTGTACATGTGTAGCATGTATTTAGCATGTGTTTAGCATGCCGAATGACACAGGTGTGTGAGGTACTGTCAGCTAAAATGATCTCTACTAACGCAAAACTCAAGGGTGCAGAAGCATCGACAAAAAAAAAACATTACAAAAGTATACCTTATTTTGTAATGCTATGTTGGGACTTACAAACTCTTGCTAGCTAACGTAGGGCTGTCCCAGCATTTTTAAAGATTATCCAATATTTTGTGTTTAGTGACACACGATGGGATTGACACAACAAACCAGTTTTTATTATACTGCACTATACGGATTAGTAAAGTGACAGTTGAGAGAGAGACTGAAGAAAAGTTCTTATATCTCATATTTGGTGGACACTTTGTTTGCTATATTCGATTTGAATGAAAGTAGAGTGGATTTAGGGGGATCCTCAGAGAAAAAATACCATATTATGAATTTTAAGCCTGAATGTGTGGTTTAGTTGTGCCAGGTATGTTTTTTGGATGTGTGTGTGTGTGTGTGTCTGAGTGTGGCATTGGAACTGGAGAGGGAGACCTCGAGTCCTGAGGGATGAGTTGAAAGAGGAGGTTAAGTGAGGTGAATACGCCTGATCCCAGGAGTGGAACAGAGTGATGTGGAAACAAGAATCCTTGAGGGATAAAGAAAGGTCTCCCCCTCTCTTACTGTCTCTCTTCCTCCATCCTCAGAGAGTGTTTTCATCCTCAGAGAGTGTTTTCAGAAAATGTTGCCAAGCAGAAAGTTGCCAAGCATCTACAGTACCCTTACTGTATCATCTACAGTACCCTTACTGTATCATCTATAGTACCCTCACTGTATCATCTACGGTACCGTTACTGTATCATCTACAGTACCGTTACTGTATCATCTACAGTACCCTCACTGTATCATCTACAGTACCGTTACTGTATCATCTACAGTATCGTTACTGTATCATCTACGGTACCGTTACTGTATCATCTACGGTACCGTTACTGTATCAGCTACGGTACCGTTACTGTATCATCTACGGTACCGTTACTGTATCATCTACAGTACCCTCACTGTATCAGCTACGGTACCCTCACTGTATCATCTACGGTACCGTTACTGTATCTACAGTACCCTCACTGTATCATCTACGGTACCGTTACTGTATCATCTACAGTACCGTTACTGTATCATCTACAGCAGGGGAGAACACAATTCTAGCAAATAAGCACGGGATTGTAATGATGACATGAATGTAAAGGTAAGTAAAAAATATGTAAACCTTTACACAGGTGCAGTGTATATGAGTCATTTGCTGTAACTGAATAACGGGCCTCATACCAACACTTCATACTAACAGCGAAGCAAACAAAGATAACAATAGTAATAATAATTGTAACAGCACCTTTGTCAGATTCATAATGACTATACAATATAAAAGAAAAACAAAGTCAATAAAGCAAAATTTTAAAAGGGCATATAGACATACATATATAAAGGAACAAGGCATGGTTATATATATATATATATATATAAAAACCAGCAGTTTCTTTAAGAATAGTAAAATCTGCCAAAAAGAAATGTTTTGAGTCCTTTTTTAATATATATATTAA
>JAOXYF010000027.1:4103677-4123309 GCA_028565775.1 Sternarchorhynchus goeldii | reverse complement strand
TAGAAGGGTAGGGCTCTAGAATCAAATATGTGTTTTGGGGCGTAGAAGGGTAGGGCTCTAGAATCAAATATGTGTTTTGGGGCGTAGAAGGGTAGGGCTCTAGAATCAAATATGTGTTTTGGGGCGTAGAAGGGTAGGGCTCTAGAATTTGCCTGCCTTCTACTTATACACTCAAAATGATTTTTGCACTGGTAAATGTTTTTGTAGAAAACAGCTACTTCAGCACAAGGACGGTGTTTACTCCAGAGCTATTGAATTTAGAGGGCCCAGTGTCTGAAAGCCTTTATCCAAAACCAGCAGAGCTCCTATAATCAAGAATGGATACTTATTAGTGAAACAGGAGCTCCTCTTTGGGGTTTGACCCCAAAACCTGTAGATAACCTTGGTTGAATAAACCTAGTGCACTTGATCGACTGGATTTGTTCCAACTGTGCACCACAGTTGAGTTTTCAACCAGGTAGGACTGCTCAATCCAACAAAGCACAATAATAACGTTTTGGAATCAAATGGAGATGAACAAATATCAGCACACTGGCACCTCCTGGTGGATACAGTCAGGGGCAGGGGCTTTAGGGCAGTAGCCAACAGCAAAACTGTAATACACGGAGAGTTAACAAGGGTTAATTCCAAGTGTTTCATGTAGTTTTAGGTCTATGTGTTACTCAATTGTTTCATTTGATTTAATGTCATTAGTGGATCTTTGTCTATGACAGTGTTTAAAGTGGTTTTGAAGCGAAGCATTAGGTGTTTTCAGCTGCTTATAGTTCAGTTGTTTATCAGAATGCACCACAAACGTCAAAACACGTGTTATTTTTAGAATAATTTACTTCTGATGGTAAAAGTGCTATATTAGCGCTGATCTCAGAACAGTTATTAAACACAACACAACCACCTCACAACTGAGGGAACCTTAAGGTCTGGTGTGAACCAGTGTCTAAGGGGAGTAACGGATCACGGGTATGCTTCCACGTGCACGTGTCTTCCACCTGAAGTTAGCACGTGTCATCTGAATCTACAGAATCACTGTTTTTTTTTGGTTGGTTTTTTTTTTTACCTCTTCGTTAGCGAAGCGCGAGAGATGTTCCTTAAGAGACTGCCGCTCCGGGACGTGTCATCCGTTTCCCTCCGCCGATACGGAGGGAGAGAGCTAGTTTTGGCGTCCCTCGTGCCAGCCACCCAGCCTGTTGTTTTCTCACCATCGGCTTGGCGAACGTGTGAGATGTATTTATATGCAGCGGGTGTCTTGGTGTCTGCGTGTCTGTGGCGGTAGCATGGTTTCACCCGCCTGTCTCCCGCAGCCATAGCTCTGTCATATGTAACCAGGCTGATGCAATGAGTCTGTTACAGGAAGCTTGGAATATCATGCTTCATGTGATGTGGCAGACAGTGACAGTTAACTGTCAGAAATTTCACTCATACTCCGTCACTGCAATAGACGTTCGCCCGGTCAGGAAGCCGGGGTAGATATATTCACATCTACAATGGACGAGAATCTACAATGGAACGGACGAGAATATTTTCTAAACTTCTAGCTGATGTATTTGAAGTCCGTTTCTTTATCCTTTTACATATCTGCATTTCTTTAACACTCACAAGAAGTCTGATTATTGGTAGTCTGATTATTGGTAGTCTGATTATTGGTAGGTCTGTAAATGATTTCTTAATCGTTCCTGCACTACTGGCCTTTGTGATACTGATATCACAGGAGGCTGTAACATGGGAATGAGTTGTAGTTATTTTTTATTGTGCTTTGAGAATCCTGACCAGTCGTGATGCTAAATCACAGCATCTCCTGATCCAAAACATTATTTCTAATAAGTAGTCATTTTGAAATCAGTAAATTCAAATTAAGCAAGACAGTCTTAGGTCACATCAGGTCACATCAGCGCGTTTTAAAACGTCGTAAGGCGGACTGCATTATGCAGCAGCATAATTATAATGGTGTGTTGTTTGTCCATATTGTACAGCCCTAATTATTGGTGTGACTAAATGTGAGTGATGTGTAAACGCGTTCCACTCTCTTTCGCACGCACAGGCCTGAGCGGAGGATGTGAGCAGCGCGTTCCGTTTCTCCGGACGCTCCGGGGCTCAGGCGCGAGCGGCCCGTGCTTCCGGCGGCGGCGATTATGCTGACGGCCGGCGTCCGGCATGACACCGCTGGACCTGTGGCTCTCGCGCTCCATCCCCATGTGCATTCTGCTCCAGAGCCTGGTGCTCATGGCCCTCTGCTTCCCCTCGGCCAGCATGTGCCCTAAGGGCTGCGCGTGCCAGCGCTCCGACAACCCCCCGCACGCCCTCAACGTAACCTGCAGCCTGTCGCGCCTGCGCGAGATCCCGCCCGACCTGCCGGCCGACACGGCGCTGCTGCAGCTGGACCGTAACCACATCCAGGCGGTGCCCGACCGGGCCTTCCAGGGCCTGCGCGCCCTGCGGCGCCTCAACCTGTCGCACAACGCCGTGGAGACGCTGGGAGAGGGCGCCTTCGCCGGCCTGGAGGCCTCGCTGGAGGTGCTGGACCTGTCGCACAACCGCATCGTCAGCGTGCACAAAGACGCCTTCGCTCGGCTGAAGGCGCGGGTCCTGGTGCACGACAACCCGTGGCACTGCGATTGTGCCCTGCAGCAGGCGCTGGGCGGGATGGCCCACAACCACGAGGCGGCGGCCCGCGTGCTCTGCCGCAGCTCCGAGCTGCGTGACCAGGAGGGCCGGCCGTTCCTCGCCGTGGACACGGACCTGTGCAACCTGGCGCACCGCACCACGGACTACGCCATGCTGGTGACCATGTTCGGCTGGTTCGCCATGGTTATTTCCTACGTGGTATACTACGTGAGGCAGAACCAGGAGGACGCCCGCCGACACCTCGAGTATCTCAAGTCGCTGCCCAGCAAACCCAGGAAGCCGGACGAGCCCGAGGACATCACCACCGTCGTGTGATGACAGGGGTGAAGGTGTGGGGAGGGGGGAGGGGGGCACATTCCAGGCGACCAATGTTTACGCCACAAACGCCTTGATTGTGAAAACAAATACGTATAGTTATAGGGAGGGGACAGATTTCTGAGAGCAATCGAGTCTTACTAAAGCTGAGACACTGACCATAGAAGTAGTCTAAAACCTGTGTCTTCTCTTCTCCCAGTTGTGCATTACTGTTACATTAGTATTTAGGTCGATTTGTAATACTATTCCTGACTGTGTCCACAAGAGATTCTTTCAAATGTGACTTCAAAAGTGGCTCTAGTACGATAATCACTAGATCTTTAAAAGGGAGATGTTGTGCTTCAGATACACTGGAACAGTGGATTTCCACAGATTAAAATGCAATCAATAGCCCATTACATAAACTACCCATGTCTATAAGCAGTTGCTAAACACATCTATGACCAATACAGGTATTTTGGGACTTCAAATCTCAGGTGTAAATGTTGATACAGATTTCAATGACTTGTAAACCTTGCCCCCAAAAACGTTTTGTTCTTCAAAATTTTATAAGATACTAGCTAACTTATTGAGTGGCCTCTTCCTACAGTCAGATACACAATGTTGTTCAAAATGTGATGTCTAAAATGCATGTCCGAAATCATTTGATTACCTTTAAACTCCATAGATTTTATTAGCTAATTGATAATCATGTAAGAAAGGGCGTGGTCATAGTGCTTATTAACCGAAATGGGACGTTTCTTCCGACATTCAGAAAAAAACAACCTTGATCCTTGGTTTTTTGTTACCTAGTCTCTGTTACCTCATCGTTGTTAATCCGTGGATGTTGGATAGTGTAGCTCTAAAATGTCAGTATGTCTATTTCTGTGTGATCCAGAGAGCCGTAGCAGCAGGAGCATTAGTCAATATTTCCATTTCCATCGGTATCACCAAGCGGTCCTTCTCATTATCTTCATAACTCTGTGATAGCTGTAATATCTCTCATGTGTAACAACCGTCATCAACTTCATATTCGACATCAGCATCATTAGTACAGCAGATGAACTGACAGACGTCTTTTCTGCCAAAGGAAGTTCATAGCGAAGTCGTGTTCCCGGGCCACGCTCCGGGTCCGTCTTCAAATCGCTCCGGAGGAGAAAGGCGCGTAGCGGTTATTGAAGCGGGGGTTAGATCACGCGACCCCGCTGATCCCTGCGAGCGGAATACATATGGCGGAGCGACCAGTCCTATCCGCGGTGTCTCACTGTGCGTACAGTAATTGCGGCTGTCAGTCTCCTGATAGTTCGCTTTCACCGTCACCCCTGCGGTCCAAGAAAGCAGGCAGCATCAAACGAGAAAGAGAGAGAGAGAGAGAGAGAGAGAGAGAGAGAGAGAGAGAGAGAGGCGGGGGGGGGGGGACAGGGATTACCAAGAGAGAGCAGGCAACGAGAGAAAAACGGTGGAAAAGGGAGTCTGATCAAGAATTGCGATGGCCTTTGGGATGTGATGAGGGAACCGGCGGTTTTTGTTCTCGTGCCTTGCTCTGTCTTCAGTTATGAGGTGCTTTTCAGTATCGCCTTTTAATTATAAATACACTGATTCGAAAGAGGAGTCGTTTGCGGTAATGTGTCTTTTAGCTATTGTTATCCCTACTGTAAACAACAGTCGTGTTAAGTGAGAAGGTACGGCCGGCGGAAATCCCTTTAAAGCGTCGTCGTTGAATGTACAGTACCTGTGTAGTCCGTTGCCTTGTCTTGCGAGAAGCAGCTCCACATACACCGTGTAGCGCTCGTGAGGGAGTGGAGCCGTGCGCATAACGCGCGAGCCACAACGAAGCACGGTGCAGCCAAGGACTCGGGAGGTTTTTTTATAAGTGCCTGAAATAACTCGCCTTTCAATAACCCATTCTCCAGTCAGCCGCGCGTTATTTCACGTTATTCTCGGCTAATTCATGCGTGCCCTACCTTACGATGCTCTCTTCTTCCAAACAGTTTCCTACACAAAGACCAAGAGATGAAGAGAAAGCTGTTAGAAAACCTCGGTACATGTTTGGCCTACAGTGGCAACGAGGAGCCGATGGTTCGCTTTCACTTCAGCTGTGTAATAACGAAAGAAAGCGTGGAATTAAATGGCAGCGTGATTTTCTTCCATTCCTGTTTACACCTGTCATCATTGTTCTACTCAACATACATAAAATTGTCTGTTGCAAAAAAGTATCTGATTTTGAAGACCTAACACTGAATACCACTAACGGTAGGCTACACCACGTTTAAAGCGCATGCAGAGGAGAAAATGAAATAAAAGAGACATTGACTCTGGTTATATTGCAAATTGTCTCGCATTTATGTTGTGCTGTGTGTATGAGGTATTCATGAATCAAAAAAAGAAAAAATGAAACAACTAGGCTTACTATGACGATCCATTTCAACAAATGCGTAGGTCCTTACTGAAACACGACAAATAAAAGTGACGTGATTAAAAAAAGCACATGATAAACACACGTAATGCTCGGATGTGGAGTACCCACCTGATCTCTCAAATCAAGTGTTTATTTTTTATGAGCAAATTACCATACGTGTCAAAATTAACATTGGGCAGAAACGGTGCCTTTCAGATACAAAGTACAAGGTAATGAATAAACCATGGACTGAACGCTGACAAAGCCAGTAGGAACTGAATGTACACTGAAGACAACCGCGTTTGAAGTTGAGGAAAGAATCGACTCACTACATATCCAATATAGTCATATATGAATGCACTGGTTCTGGTTCTCTCTCTCTCTCTCTCTCTCTCTCTCTCTCTCTGTGTGTGTTTGAAGCTTGGATGCACAATAATGAATTTCAGATTAATTATAGAGTACTGCATGTCTAAAATTGGACACGGGATCTATTTTAAGCCTGATCAGGCAGTACCATATCATATCTCATGGTCACTGTCCAAAAAAATGGTGTACAGACATGCAGTATATATTTTTTATATTAAGTGAAGAATTTGCTACAGGACCTACAAGTAAGTTCTATAAGACATTTTTAGACGTTAACTTGTGCGGCCTAAATGGCAGAACTTTGAAGCTTATGCATTCAGGCTTGTTCCTGAAGTGCGCACGCGTACTTCTGTAAAGGTCTGTGATTCATCGCCCTGAGTTTTATCTCAGCCTTGATGTCGTGCTCCAGTTTTCTGGCAGTAATTAACGGATGTTCTCCTGGTGTGGTGATCTTACTGGGCATGTGGGTTCTGTCCATTTCTGCAGAAGAAATGAACCATCAAGCAGCACCCTAATTTGAAAGGCATTTGAAATTTGAATAATTCTCGAAGACAAATTGCACGGGCTGTCGAAATAACTGTCAAAAAGTTATTAAAAAGTCCAGTTTTGTACAGCTGCATGTGAGTGACGTTTTGAATTACCTGCAAATGCCTTCTGGCAAAGGAATTAATTGTTTCAATGTACTTTATGCGCGTTAAGCTGCCCAACACTGGCAACCTGGTTATAGAAGAAAGACTGTTTGACCTTGTCTTCAGACGCCTTATGTTGATCAAAACTATTAAAGAGCAGTTTAATTATGCTGTCCTGACCATTTTAGCCTTGGAAAAGCCCACTTTCTACTGGTGTGGCTTGGGAATACTTGCATGGAACCAGTTCTGGCCAAAGAATCCTCCAGGGACTCCACAGACGTGTTAACAGAGCGATGGAGAATCGGTCTCAGAGAATCATGGCGAACACATTTTCAGCTACACCACTATGTCAGTATGTTTTACACGTCATTCATCCTTATGTATTTTTTCACACTGCAGAAATGTCTGGAACACTCATATTAGCTGTATAACAGGAACAGTGAGGCAACATGTAAGGCACTGAAAGGTACCGATAATCTACACACGCGGTGACAGAGTAGTACGGAATACATCGTGCTACAGTAACGCCTTGTGATAGGGAGGTGGACGCAAATGCTGAGAAGAGTGAGATTTATTGTGGTCATTATAACAGTCCAGAGTCTTATAGCCAGATCGAATCATAATAACACAGAATAACTAAACAGACAGGCTCGGACAAACGCTAACGTAAACAAACTGTAAATACATACATAGATACGAGCACAGATCTTGACAGGAATAAACACAGGTACTCACATGAAACCACAAAGACAAGTACTAACATAAAAATACAATCACCAGTAACGAGAACCAAAACCCACGAAGACTAAACACCAAACCAAATCAATGGAAAAAGGGAAACAGGTCAAATGAAGACTGTGAAAACCAAAACACGAACAGGAACGGAATGGACTGTGAGTAGCCAGGGAAACCACGATGCTAGGGGAGATGAAAGAGTGCCAGTACCCCCCCTACCCCTTAAAGGATGGCTCCCGAAACACGAAAACAAAAACACAACCAAAAACAGGACAGAACAGAAGCAAAACTAGACAGGACCAGGACCAGGACCAGACACAGAACACGGAGGAGGAACAGGACTTGGAACGGGACGAGAAGCAGAGACAGAACCAGGAGCCAGGCGAAGAACGGGAGCAGAAACTGAAACAAAATGGAACAGTTACTGAAACAGGAACCACAGCAGACACAGACGAAACAGAACCAGACACAAGGACAACGACAGGAGCAGGAACACAACCAGGACGAGGGAAAAAACGGAGCTGGGAGGGAGGATGAGGAGGTACAGAGGAGCTGGGAGGGAGGATGAGGAGGTACAGAGGAGCTGGGAGGGAACTAGTCCTTGGATCCGGAGACCAGAGAGTCCAGAGCTGCCGTGGCGACTTTTGATGCCCTCAGGCACTGGAACGAGCTCCCTGCATCACACCCGGGCAATGCAGAGAGGGGAAGGTCACCAGGCGCAGTCATAGGTGTCTGGGGTGCACCGCGGGGAACGGCCTCAGGTGTCCAGGATAGACCGCGAGGTGTGGCCTCACTGCCAGGGATCAGATTAGGCATCAGTTCCTCCTCCTCATTGAGGAACAGAACTGACGGGGAGGCCCCAAGAACCTGCTGAACGAACAGAAACGTACCCTTCTTTGTGACGCCCAAGCAGCAGCCCCCCCCCCCCCCACATGGGTTGCTGGAAGTTGGCACTTGAGAATCAACCGAGTGCCAGAAAATGTGTATTCTAAACAGTCCCTCCACCCATCTTGTGCTACAGTTCCCTCCTTTCTGTAACGTGGCTCAAGAGGTGTGGACTCCCTTACCTGGGGTCTCATTGAGAAAACAGACAGAAGCAAGAATATACCTCGCTTCATTTCCTGATCGACGAGATGCCCTTGTATCCACAGCGCTAGGGGATTTGCTGTCTCCGGTATGGTGGCATTGGGATGAAGTTAACTCAAACTGATGAGTTTCGTTCCGGCAGAAAAACCACTTACCGGAGTCTTGCTCTCTCCCTGTGTCCTGGTAGGACTGGTCATTCTGTGTTGTTTTGGGAATGGTAGGAGGATGCAAACGTTGAGAAGAGCATGGAAATCCAGAGTCATTATAACAGCCCAGAGTCGTATAACCAGATCGAATCATAATAACACAGAATAACTAAACAGACAGGCTCAGACAGATGCTAACATAGACCAACCATAAATACATACATAGATACGAGCACAGATCTTGACAGGGATAAACACAGGTACTCACATGAAACCACAAGGACAGGTACCGACATTAAAATGCAATCACCAGTAACGAGAAGCAAATCCTACAAAGACTAAACACCAAATCCTAATCATCAGAAAAAGAGAAACAGGTCAAATGAAGACTGTGAAAACCAAAACACGAACAGGAACAGAATGGAGAGTGAGTAGCCAGGGAAACCATGACGCTAGGGGAGATGAAAGAGTGCCAGCTACCTACACACACCGCCTTTATCTGCTGAGTGGAGGAAGAAAAAAGTTCCCCGTTTTTGGAAGCGACGTGATTTTGCAGGCCTGGCCATTACGACACTTCTGTTTGATAAATGGGGCTGTTGCTCCAGCTCATTATTGAACAGAGTTTAAATAAAGGAGAGATTAATACTGTGTGTAAAGTAGAGATTAATACTGTGTGTAAAAGGAAAGGAGGTGTTCTCAGATCCGTGGCAATGCGTGAATGATTGAGTCACATTTAAAATGCCAAAATCCATCATGCAGAAATTTGGAAATGTTATTCTATTATTAAGTAATTAATCTAAGATCATTTAAAAAGAAAAAAAACTGTTCTGGTTAAAACACAAGGGACAGTGTCTGGATGACAAACTCTGGGTTTATTCACATAGCAATCGATTCAAATTTGTGAAGGGCTTGTTTTACCCATGGTTCCCAATTCCAGTTCAGAGAAACCCTTGTAATGTGTGTATGCCTCTACTCACAGTAAGTCAACATCTTATTACCAGCTAGAGCGAGAGAGTGAATATATCTTCTCATCATGGGTCTCAGTGCACTGGTAGATGGAATCACGGTATTCATAAAAACTGAACACAAATTAAATGCCTTGTCTGATTTCCTTAACAGTAGGGCTTCCTTCTTCTTAGTCAACAGTCTGGACAGGTGCCAGCTGTCAGCTCTGTGCTCAGGTTACGGGACATTACTTTACTTTCCACCCCTTGCCTGGAATTCCCATCTAACCAACTGAAAATGAATGGTATTCCAAGATCTGCTCTCCTCTGTCAGAATTCCACCCACAGTTCCCGGTCGATCTTGTTTATGCTGAACTTTACGAAGGATCGCTCTCCTCAACTGGTTCAGACTCACGCTGAGATTTTCCCAGTGAACTTTAGCCACGTGCGTCTATTGCTGGTGAGAGGCATCCACGCTGTGTATCATCAGATGTAATAACACATGATAGTGTCAAAGTGGGAGAAGCAGCTGCGCTGTTTCTTGGATGACTAACACTACTGCGTTACTGCGGTGCAGGAGAGCAAACCAAGCACGATTATAAATGTCACAGATAAGAGCCTCTGCAGCTCGATTCAAACAATCCTGCGTCTCTACCGCAGACTTTAAATCGCTCACCTCTGTTTCAGGTTCACAGTGCGAAGGGACGTCCATCATGACTTTGCAGGGCGCTGGGGAGTTTAATAAAGCATGAGCTTCAGTTCAGCGTCTACGGTTCTCTCAACGGTGTGGCCAAGCTGAAGTACCAGAACAGCTCCAGCACCATCTTCACTCAATACAGGATGCATGGAGAGGACCTGACTGCGCGGGTGAATTAGCAGGAGGCAGTGACACTATTCATATATTGTAATGAACTATGCTCCCCTATCAAGTTAATCAAAACGCCTACTCCTCTTGTTATGCGCAGCTGAAATCAGCCTGTAGTATCTTCCCAGCTCTCTTAGATAAATACATTGTTAAGCCTGCAAGATGTGGACAAGAGGAATCCAATAAATGTAAAAGCAGAATGTATTAGAATGTAATTAAAATGCAAATACAAGTAAACCACATCAGCAGGAGTGAAATGTCACATGGTGAGAAATACGCCATTATACATATCAGGCACTGTCCACTGTCTTAGCACGTACCTCCCCAGCCTCATGACGAACATGAGACCAGGAAGGCAAAAGTGCCCCTTTCATTTCCTTCTAATTATGACCCTTGTAAACCATAAATGTTGGCGAGACACTGCTTCTCCAAATTACATCCTGATGCTCATCTGTTAGCCCGCAAACAAATTAGAGGTGACATGGATGAACTTAAATTAATTGTGAATTTCCACCGAGAAAATCAGGGGACCTTTTCCAGTATCACTTGTCTTACTGCCTTTTTTAAACTGACTGACAAGATGCTGAAATGTCCTTTATGGCAAATATAGAAAAGGTTTTGTTGGCTTCATGTTTTGTGATGAACATGCCCTTAGTGTCAGCAATGGAGAAAAACAAGGACTTGTTACACAAAGGTGTAAAAAATGTCCATACAGCAATGTTGTGGTGAGTAGCCATAAATAACACATAGAGATGGTACTGCCTTCCCATGGCAACACACTCCTGCGAGAAATGCACTTTTTAAGGGAGATTTTGTGTCCGGTTCTGCTGAGTACCCACACATATCTCCCTCTACATGCTCTCATGTTTGGTTTTTCTCTTTCTCTCTATTCTACTTCCCATCCTCTCAACTCACCAGCTAGAGTGTGCAGTGTCTGAGTTAGCACTGAAACTCAAACAGGGAACTAAACTTTGACATACTTAGATCTGAAGGAACAGTTCTGGCTTTCCATTGAATACTGCACCTTTTCAGCGATAGCAGATTGTTTATCAAATATCTTGGACAGTGCGACAGACTGTACCACATAAAAAAAGAACATGCCTGTCATTTTGGTACAGGGCTCTTTAGGGGCTACATCCTTATTTTTTTGTTCCAGGCTTTAAAATTTCTTCCAAACCCATGAACCTCAGATTCTTTTTTTATAAAACCCCAGGAGAACAGAATAAAACTGTGATTACTACAATAGAATAGAATAACATTGTGATTACCACAATAGAATAGAATAGAATAACATGGTGATTACCACAATAGAATAGAATAAAACTGTGATTATCACAACAGAATAGTATAACACTGTGATTACTACAATAGAATAGAATAACATTGTGATTACCACAATATAATAGAATAGAACAACATGGTGATTACCACAATAGAATAGAATAAAACTGTGATTACCACAATAGAATAACACTGTGATTATCACAACAGAATAGTATAACACTGTGATTACTAAAATAGAATAGAATAACACTGATTACCACAATAGAATAGAATAACACTGTGATTACTACAATAGAGTACAATAACATTATGATTACCACAATAGAATAGAATAACACTGTGTTTACCACAATAGAATAGAATAAAATAACACTGTGATTACCACAATAGAATAGAATAGAATAACACTGTGATTACTAAAATAGAATAGAATAACACTGATTACCACAATAGAATAGAATAACACTGTGATTACCACAATAGAATAGAAAAGAATAACACTGTGATTACTACAATAGAATAGAATAACACTGTGATTACTACTATAGAATAGAATAACACTGATTACCACAATAGAATAGAATAACACTGATTAACACAATAGAATAGAATAGAATAACACTGTGATTACTACAATAGAATAGAATAACATTGTGATTACCACAATAGAATAGAATAGAATAACACTGTGATTACTACAATAGAATAGAATAACACTGTGATTACCACAATAGAATAGAATAACACCGTGATTACCACAATAGAATAGAATAACACTGATTACCACAATAGAATAAAATAACACTGTGATTACCACAATAGAATAGAATAGAATAGCACTGTGATTACTACAATAGAATAGAATAACACTGTGATTATCACAATAGAATAGAATAACACTGTGATTACCACAATAGAATAGAATGACACTGTGATTACCACAATAGAATAGAATAGAATAATACTGTGATTACCACAATAGAATAGAATAGAATAACACTGTGATTACCACAATAGAATAGAATAGAATAATACTGTGATTACCACAATAGAATTACCACCGTGGTTACCACAATAGAATAGAATAACGCTGTGATTACCACAATAGAATAGAATAACACTGATTACCACAATAGAATAAAATAACACTATAATTACTGTGATCTGGTCCAAATAAATAATATAAAGAGCAATACCTAGTTGTTGATTTCTGTTAGTACCATGTTTTAGCTCATGCACCTTTATTTTATAAAGGCTATTTAAATGCAGCAGTTCATCTGTCTGGAGTTTTAATGGCAGTTTCTCTTGTTTATGATAACCCAGCACAACACCGATTACTTCTGTTTACAGCCAACAAACATGTCATTTGGCACCTACAGATTGTATCTTACACTCCCCTGACTCATTTCTCCTTCCATAATAATTAATTAAAGAATTTTTCTCTGCCATTTTATAGTCCTCCACAATGCATTGAGAAAATGGTTTGGCTTAGAGGTGTGAAACCTCTTCACAATCAGTCAGAAATCATACGATTTGTAGACAGTCTGATGGTTGAACGCTGCCAGCACACCGAAAAGTCCTGCAGGAAAGAACACAAGTTCCGCAAGAACACAAGTTTTTCCCAAACTCCAGAGAACATAAGCATTTCCCAGCCTACAATGGGGGAAGAGGGCATGTTGTTTAATTGCTGGTAGAAACAAATCAGAGATCCTGTGGAGTATGAACTGAACCTGTGGAGTATGAACTGAACCTGTAGAGTATGAACTGAACCTGTGGAGTATGAACTGAACCCATGGAGTATGAACTGAACCTGTGGAGTATGAACTGAACCTGTAGAGTATGAACTGAACCCGTGGAGTATGAACTGAACCCATGGAGTATGAACTGAACCTGTGGAGTATGAACTGAACCTGTAGAGTATGAACTGAACCCGTGGAGTATGAACTGAACCCATGGAGTATGAACTGAACCCGTGGAGTATGAACTGAAGGAGGTTCTTGCTAGTGCGAAAGAAATGTGATTCGAGGAAGAACTGGAACCTGTGAAGGTGTCAATGCTGAAGGTAAGGCATCAGGAAAGATTTCACAGACAATAATTTTACTGCTCAAATAATTCAGTTGTAGCAAAAGTCATCTTTGTATATAGGGGAAAATGTGCAGGAGATCCTGACAATATTTAGGGTGTTTAGAATGTGTTCACATGCATGTGGTGGTGGCCATGTGGATAAGGGTATGAACAGTGGTACAAGAAATCAAAGAGAACAGTGAACTCATCCCTGAGAAATGTCAAGGGTAGAGACTTGAACCCTGGTAAATGTCAAAGGTAAGATTGTGTGCTGTGGACACTGACGTTCTCTAAGGCTGTTAGGAACATCCAGCCAGTTATTCATGCAGGATGAATACTACCCATCCCACTAATTGGCCACTTCCTCATCTAGCAAGTTTCTCCACTGGATCATGTACGTATGATCTGAAGAGACAGGGGGAAAGTGTATTACAATAACAAAATTCTCATTTTTTCTAACCTATTTTTCCAGTTTCTAGCTTGGGTGATCAGTTATGAGTATTTGATATTATTGCATACATTTATGGGATACTTATGAGATATTTATGAGTAAGATGACACAGAACCTTAATGTGCCAGAGGTGACATGTAGACTGCTTAAAGCTGCCTGATCTTCTAAAAGTCATCTATACCCCCAACACTGGTGCCTCCATGTACTTGTAGATGGTGGTAAACACAGACATAGTGACCTTCTCTCTCGCTTAACAACAGTGTTAACTTTCAGTACCTATTTGAAACTCTCCATATGGTACCACTGCACAAACAACAGTCCAGAATTACTGGACAAAATTATAAACAAGACATTACAGCTGACGCTTTTATCCAAAGCAACTTACAATTTGACTGAATACATTTTGAGCAGTTGAGGGTTAAGGGCTTTGCTCAGGGGCCCAACAGTGGCAGCTTGGCAGAGGTGGGGTTTGAACCAGCAACTTTCTGATTACTAGTCAAGTGTCTTAACCAGTGAGGTACCACCACCCGGACCTGGAGGCTCAGCTTGGCCGCATGAGTATATAGCACAAGGACCAAAAATCGCTGTCATTAAGATCTAAAAGCAGAGGGCTGTACATTTGCATAAATAAAGGCAGCTGTACAAACTCTTCTCTGATGAATCTCACTGTTATGCCACAATCGAGCATTTAACACTAAAATGCTGGCAAAACCATCTACTGAGAGAATTCACTGGAGTGTTCATCGCTGTTGTTTACATTCCCTCAAGCTCAAACTTGAACAACGCACTCAGTGAGCTCCACACCACAATTAGCTTCACTGCAAGACAAACACCCCAATGCACTTTACATAATTGCGGGAAATTGTAATTATGCCAAACTCCAGGATTTTCTGTCAACCTTCTACCAGCATGGCTCTATTGCTTCTGCTGCCATGCTAAGAGTGGACATGTTGGACTGCATCTACACAAATAGGTGTTTGACACATCCTGTCTGAGCGACATTGTCAAAACCTCCACCATACATCCCAATCCAAAACCCTGGCTAAACTCAGAGGTGTACTCTCTCCTGAAGGCTAGAAACACAGGCTCTAAATATGGGGACAGAGTTGCTCTTGGAGCAGCCAGATGTGACCTCTATGCACATGTGGTCATACATGCAAAAAAACAACAACAATACAAGGGAGATCCAGGAACAGCTGGATGACTACAACTCACGACGCCTGTGACAGGGCGTCAGAGACATAACCAACTATACATGCACCAGGAACCAGTAATACTTTACTCCCTGATGTCTTAAAGAACTGCTTTGGTTGCTTTGAGATGTCAAGCACCAGGGGAACCGCTACACCTTGGTCCAAACACATCACTGTGCAACTGGGTGCTGGACTTCCTGAGAGGAACGTCTCAGGTTTCAGCTGGTCAGGATCCAAAACCAAGTGCCCAGTCCCATCACCATCAACGTAGATGTCCCCCAGGGCTGTGTACTGAGTCCACTGCCGTACACAGTATTCACACATGACTGCATGGCAAACACCCCAGCAACTTGATAGTTAAGTTTGCTGAAGACATCATAGTGGTAGGTTTCATTACAAAAGCAAGAGCCTACAGAGATGTGGTGAGGTATCTGGAGGAATTGTGGAAAGTCAAAGGAGATGGTGGTCAACTTTAGAAAAACACACCACACACATACCTTTCAGTCTGAAGGGCACAGCAATGGAGCTGGTGGAAATCCCTGGACCTACACATCTCCCATTTTATAAAAACAGGCCCATCAACAACTTTACTTCCTTAGGAAACTGAAGACAGCTGAGAGGAGCACAGCACAGCAACACTCTTACAAATGTTGAGCTGTAATCAACAAATAGTGTTTCTACTCTTGGTATCCATATGGTGTAGTAAGTGGGCATTTGTGTTTTTAAACGGTTGTTATACACTTTTGTATTATTTTCATACCAATTTAAATCTTCATATATTACATTATGTTAATTACAGTGTCTTTATTAACTGCTTACACAGCACTACTGGAGCCAGAGTAGAAATGCTTTTCATTTTTCTGTCCACTTGTGTCCTGAAGAATGACAAAAAAATCATGAAAATCTTGAATCATGTGACCTCATTGATTTCCAAAGAGCCATTGAGTTGTTGGATTAAAAACATGCATTAAAAACCAAAGCGGCTTGACAAATGCCAACACTAAAATAAGCAGGTCCAGTTATTCCAAGAGCACAAGCTGCTCTTGGAGAAGTAGGCTGTGTTAACAACATTTCTGTCCATTAGCTATGAGGGAGAAGCCTTGCAGTAAAAGAGCTTCTTCTATTTTTTTTACACAGATTCCGACATTGACCAATGTACAGTTGCTGCAGGAAGAAATCCATCTTCATCCATGCTCCCTCCCTCCCTCCCTCCTTTTATTTAGACTATTTTTAGCTTATTTCAGAGTCGCCCGCTGATCATTAACTGGACTGCAGATTTTTGGGCCCTTGCTCTGAGAGGAGAGTATGCAAATTTGGTGCGGGCGAGCTGTTTGTAGAGAAATCCTTCTGTTTGCTTTCATGCACAGACCAGGCAGCTTGTTAGCGGGGAGCTTTCACGAGTCGACAGCCGGGCAGGCTGGCACCGAACAGGAGAGGTGTCTGCCGGGCGATGTGTGGGAGCACGGAATTAGCATCCAGCTATACAGCCAGTCCCAGAGCGCCTTTATTGTAAAGAATAACGCAGCACTTTGCTGCGCTGCTACCGTAGAGACGTCCCGTAATTAATTTCCATCCTACCAAGGCGTGTGCCTCTTGTTAAAAACAGATCTGACTCTTTGTGTCTTTGTCGTTTGTACTGTGGATTAAAGCTACGTTGCCAATGTAATGAAGCTCCAGCCAGTGTTGCTGAGGAGGGTTTGATGGAAAAATATTATGGGCTGGGATCTCAAGATCTTGCTAAAAACTCTCTTCAAACGTATTAACATTCTCTTAGACTGACAGGGTTTTTTTTTATGTAGCTAAAAATGGTTTTCCTCCAGGATTTTGTTGGCTGTGGATGTGAATAGAAGTGTCACAGTGTTGGTACAAAGAAATTCACGACTCACCAGGACTTTGTCCTGGACACTTCACTGGGGCAATTAATTAAACCTTCTGACCTCAGAACAGTCACTTCATGTATTCATGGCTTCATATGTTCTGTGTTTATTCAGAAAATGCTGCTGACGTTACCAACAGTAGGTAAGTCTTGGGTAAACAGCCTCTCTAGAGGAAAACACACCCCCTGCTTCTGGTGTGGCTGGTGCTGGGAGAACAAAGGGAAGGCAGTTAAACCCGACAGAAAGAAATGGTTTGAGCCCTCATGTGACAATACTGTGAGTCTCCCTTTAAAAAAATACAAAATAAAAAAATCCATAGATCTGGGTTTCTGGAGGCACCACAGGCAGGATGGGCAGAGGGTGGTGCATTAAAATCTCAGCACTAAAATTATTGGCAGTGTTGTGCTATGCATAAATCATTAAAAATAATTTTTCCAAGGCCAGAGTTGAAGAATAGCAAACCTATACTTCAGACTCTGATCCGGGTGGACAGAATGTGCTGCTACAGTGAATCTCAGAATTCCCAAATGTACCATGAATCTTAATTAGTTTTCTCAATGCTAAACATGGCAAAGTCAAAACAGGGTTAATTCCAACACTACATAAATAGCTTTAAAGTTTCTTTGAATTAGATGATGGGGAGTCCAGCAAAAACTGACCTACATGTTGAAAGGCTAAGAATGTTGTTAGATTGCTTCTAACATATTTTACTTAGTTACTGATCATATCAGAATGGCTTAGTCTGTTATGAAGGATTTACATTTGCAGCATTTGGCAGGTTGTTTTATCTGGAGCGACTCGCATATTTATCAGTATGACAGGTTTACTATTCAGGAACTTCGCCTGCAGGGGAAAGACGCACGTGTGTGTGCACACACGCGCACACGCACACACACACGTGCACACCAAAATTTCAACATTTTTCATTTGATTCTAAGTAACAATCCTCTGATAATAGAACATTATACAAGTTTAGTTTCATATAGTAGAACCTTTAACCCTTGAGTAATGTCAGATATCAACATCTGATTATGGAGACATTCATCAAACTACTGAGCCTAGAGATACTAATCAGTTATTATTAGCCCTCATTTACATTTACATTTACATTTATGGCATTTAGCAGACGCTCTTATCCAGAGCGACTCACCTACTCACTACTCTGTGTTGAGACAGAAAGAGAAGATGCTCATCAGCCCTTCAGTGTTTATCATACAGGGAGTGAGGCAGCACTCCATGATGACAGTGGTGTGTCTGGTAGGGCTCTACTCTGGGGGGGGGGGTCATCTTACTCACCAAATCCAGCCTGTAGAAAGGCTTTTAAAAAGAGTTGTAAGCACACAACTCCAGTATTTCAGCAAGAGATCAATAATTACTGGATACAAGCTTACCTACTCTATTTACATTTTCACTTAAGTTAAAGTACAAAATATGAACATGAAGCTTAATTTCAGTTTTTTTGTGATGAAATGGTGGAGGAAAAAAGAGAAAATAGCAGATATTCTTTCAGTGTCAGTTAATGTTAACTAGTTAGCATAATCGATATTTAGGAGGCTCAGATTTGGAAAATAGCTATTCCAGCTGTCTACAGTTAGCATTAGCTAACCAACACTGCAAACTTATTCATGTTAAATATTTAACTATATTAGAAGTCTTTTGAATTGTCAACCATTAACTCGATATTTGATGCAATGCTGACAAGTGAACTTGCTACCTGAAGTTAATCAATTAGATAATTTTAGGCTTTTGATATCACATTAACTTCATCTTACAGACAAAAGGGGATAATTTCATTTCTATTCATCACACAATGTCTTAACAACTAACTTTAAATCTAGATGACTTTAGAGATTAGCCAGCTAAATAACAGCTAATGGGATCCCGGAGAGCTGCAAAAAAAGGGAAACAGACCTGCCGAGCAGGGAGCAGGAGACGTTTAATTTCAGTTTCGTTGTTGACCAAACAACGTACATGAATAAACCGACAACACAGATCCGACATCGACAAAGACTCATACACGCTTTAATACACTCACCCTAGCGAGACACGGGTGAAACATAACGACAACGACACGTATCACACCCGCCACACCCACGACACAGCCAGACGTACACACCACGCTGACACCACAACAGAACACACCCACACAGACACCTCCACACAGACACCTCCACATAGACACGCCCACACAGACACCTCCACACAGACACCTCCACACAGACACGCCCACACCGACACCTCCACACAGACACGCCCATACAGACACCTCCACACAGACACCTCCACACAGACACGCCCACACCGACACCTCCACACAGACACGCCCACACAGACCTGAGACAGGGGATGCGGCCATCGTGACACTACCTTTTAGAAACTGCTTGTTCAGCAGTCTTCTGGTGAGAAACCCTGTACTGTTCAGTCTTCAATGTATTTCAATTAATGTATTTCTTTTTTTAAAGAGGGGCAGAAGAAAGATTGGCACCATGAATCTTAATTACATTTCTCTATGTCTGCATCCAGGGTAATTACGAAAGCCTCCAGCAGTGATTCGCAATGTGAAGCTACTCTCCACTCCCTGTTCTCCCTGCATGTGAAGGCTTCCCTTCCGGAAAAATCAGCATGACATCATCTTTATGCTCTGGAGAGGTCTTGGCACAGAGTGGGGGTGGGGAGTATGG
>JAOXYF010000027.1:4079934-4103577 GCA_028565775.1 Sternarchorhynchus goeldii | reverse complement strand
TAGGGTTGATTAAGTTGTATATTTTTTGAGTACGGTTAGCTGTGCCTTTGATCTTAGTGGTAGGGTTGATTAAGTTGACACAAAATGCTCCTTGTTAACAATTACTATTTTTATCATATGTGCAATTAATCTTCATGAACCTTTCAATGGCCTTTAACATTGCATATTGCATCCTGTAGTCAATACAAATCTTTTAATGATACAAATAATGAGGATTTCAGGATACATGCTACTGGGTTTCTGTCTGTCTGTCTGTCTGTCTCTATCTAACTTTGTCTATCTCTTCCTTTGTTTGTGCACAACCCATCTATAGATGAATCAGAAAGATGCAGGCAGGTCCAGTGAAAGGTCTTCTGGATAGACTCTTGCCATCAGGTTGCAATGACCCCAAACACACAATCACACACACACACACACACACACACACAAATGACTACTGTGATAAAAAGACACACACACACACACGACTACTGGAATAAAAACACACACATAACTACTGTAATAAAAACACACACACACAACTACTGTAATAAACACACACACACGACTACAGTAATAAACACACACACGACCACAGTAATAAACACACACATGCCTACTGTAAAAAATACACACACACGACTACTGGAATAAAAACACAAACAACTACTGTAATAAAAACACACACACACGACTACAGTAATAAACACACACACACGACTACTGTAAAAAAAAAACACAAACGACTACTGTAATAAAAGCACACACACACACATATGACTACTGTAATAAATAAAAACACACACACACATACACGACTATCGACTATTGTAATAAACACGCACACACACAACAACTGTAATAAACACGCACACACAACTACTGTAATAAACACACACAAACACACAATTACTGTAATAAACACACACACATGACTACTGTAATAAACACACACACACACACAAATGACTACTGTAATAAAAAAATACACACACACATGACTACTGTAATAAAAACACACACACATGACTAATGTAATAAAAAAACACACACACATGACTACTGTAATAAAAACACACACACACACAACTACTGTAATAAACACACACACAAAACACACACGATTACTGTAATAAACACACACACTCACAACTACTGTAATAAACACACACACACACACACGCACAACTACTGTAATAAACACACACACATATGACTACTGTAATAAAAACACACACACACATGAGTACTGTAATAAAAACACACACATACACGACTATTGTAATAAAAAAACACACACACATGACTACTGTAATAAAAACACACACACACATGACTACTGTAATAAAAACACACACACACACACAACTACTGTAATAAACACACACACAAAACACACACAATTACTGTAATAAACACACACACGCACAACTACTGTAATAAACACACACACACACGCACAACTACTGTAATAAACACACACACACATATGACTACTGTAATAAAAACACACACTCAACTACTGTAATAAACACACACACACGACTACTGTATTAAAAACACACACACAACTACTGTAAAAAACACACTCACATGCACACGACTACTGCAATAAACACACACACACACACACAGCTACTGTAATAGACACACACGCACAACTACTGTAATAAACACACACACACACACACGCACAACTACTGTAATAAACATACACACACATATGACTACTGTAATTAACACACACACTCAACTACTGTAATAAACACACACACGCACAACTACTGTAATAAGCACACACACACGACTACTGTAAAAAACACACTCACATGCACACAACTACTGCAATAAACACACACACACACACACAGCTACTGTAATAGACACACACACAACTACTGTAATAAACACACACACAAAACACACACGATTACTGTAATAAACACACACACGCACAACTACTGTAATAAGCACACACACACGACTACTGTATTAAAAACACACACACAACTACTGTAAAAAACACACTCACATGCACACGACTACTGCAATAAACACACACACACACACACACACAGCTACTGTAATAGACACACACACACAACTACTGTAATAAACACACACATACACACACACACAGCTACTGTAATAGACACACACACACAACTACTGTAATAAACACACACATACACGCACACATATGACTACTGTAATAAAAATTAAACATTTAAATTGCCAAAAATCAGGCAATAATCAGCACTATAATACTTACCAACCATAAATGGTGGCACATGGCTCATGTCAAGGCCTTCATTGTCTTTGGCTGTTATAAACCTTTACCACAAAGGCCTGATACCTGCTACACATCACACATGTTTATTCCCTGTGTAGATTAAGTAATCCAATAAATGTTAATAATTTATACATTTGTCTGTGTATATGTTTTTCTGTATAATATTTAAATTTATGCATAATCTATATAATAATCCCATATTTTAATGTAAGTGTAAATGGTATTAATGATTATATAGAAAGACCATATTTTTAAAGATTAGTGTAGGTGCTGCTGACATCTAGTGTACATTATACACTATTACATCTTAGCTTTAATTCGGGGTTTTTTAGATTTAGTTAACTGAAAGAAAGTAATATGTTTCATTCACACAAGAGTTAACATTTCTGTATATCTGTGTTTTGTTAAGCCACGGTAGATTTTAACCATTTAAAACTAGAATAGAATTTAAAACTATTATGTAACTATTGCGTGACTTTTATTTTAAAACCTTTGTTCCCTTGGTAGCCATTTTTGTTGTTTAAAAATTCCAGCTTCATCACTGTTTGTTTAGGTGGACTGCTTTAGTTTGCATTGTTTAACCTAGCTAGCAGTCCTAGCTGGTTTAGTTTATAGTTTTGCGGGATGGAGAGGATGGCTTCCCCTTCATGTGAAAAAACCTTAGGGTCGAAAAAGAAAAATGAGAAAAAAATTGCGTCTAAAGAGGAATATAGATTACTGTCTAATATAATGGGAGTCATGAATAACTTGAGAAAGCAGGTAGGTGGTACGTCGATACCCGTTTGCATGATCAAGCTAGTACAGCTATATTATCAGTAAGATACGAAGATTATCTGTGCATCTGATTTGAAAGCACCATAGTCGAATTTAGTAAAACAGACCCCTGGTCTGGATGAAAGTCATGGTAAAGAACTAAAGAATGGCTCTATTGGGTTATTAGTCAAGTCAGTGTTTTAAACTTCCCCTTCAGCACATCATTACACAACATTTTATATGATGATGTTACTGATGTAACAGTGACTGGCAAATTTCAGATACAATGCTACACTCACCTGACATGTAGAAGCATATCGAACTGGAAACGATCGGTTATTGATTTGAAAGCATATATTTTAATGGGATAAATACCTGCAATCTATAGCCTATTCCTTGTAATCTGCAGCCTTGTAACCTATAGCCTATTCCTCAGCAAGACTGCAACATTCAATCTCACATCACGTTATAATACATCTATTAAGACTACGTCTATAAGTGGGTTCAAATGAAGGTTATGTTTTTAGGGGATTTTGTGCGACGTCATACTGGTGGTGCAGGGCAAGCACATCCTTGCCCACAGGGTGGTCCTGGCTGCTGCGAGCCACTTCTTCAACCTCATGTTTACCAGTAAGAGCTGTCTTTTGCGTCCTCTTCTCCTGTGTTTTTCTGATGTTTACCTAACTAAGGGTGTTTGATGGATGGAGACTCTGTAATGTTAGTATATTGTATGGAAGGCGGTTGATGAGGGTTAAAAGCCAGAGGACATTTAGATGACCGTTAACATCTCTGCCCCAGCAAACATGATGGAAGCCACGAACCATGAGGTGGAGCTTGGAGGTGCAGAACCTGAGATCATTGAGCTGCTGGTGGAGTTTGTCTACACGGCGCGGTAAATGAACGACTGAACCACTTTGGTTTACACTGACTTCCAACGTGAAGCTCTGCTTCATTACAGTATTTGCTGAGTTCTTGAATGCAGAGTGTATCATTAATTATAATCCTTGACACGTTTTCTTTGTATGAAAAAGAAAAGCCGAATTTTACGCAGTGGTGTTTTTCCTCTTCCTAGAATCTCTGTGAACAGTAACAATGTCCAGTCTCTGCTCAATGCTGCTAATCAATACCAGATAGAACCGGTGAAGAAAATGTGCGTGGACTTTCTGAAGGAGCAAGTGGATGCCACTAACTGTCTTGGTAAATCTGGTCCGTCTACAGAGAGCTCACTGCTTGCAGTAGGGTAACGTGACCTGTAGGGGGTGCCTGCGGTTCATTTTGCTTGTTACTTTGCTAAGATGCCAAAGCAAAAGGAGTGTTACTCCTCAGAAGAGACACCTGGCTGCTGTGTCCACAGGCATTAGCGCGTTGGCCGAGTGTCTCAACTGCCCGGAGCTGAAGATGGCAGCGGATGAATTCATCTACCAGCACTTCACAGACGTGTACAAATTGGACGAGTTCCTGCAGCTGGACGTGAAGCAGGTCACCCACCTGCTTCACCAGGACATGCTGACCGTCAGAGCCGAAGACCAGGTGAGTCTGGCCGCCAGAGGGGTGGGCGGAGGTTTCTTTATTAGTGCCGCCAAATCTGCAATGCTACGTAAGTTCAAGGTGTAGATACTGCAGGTGTAGACCTTCATGGCAAGAGAATTAAAACCCAAAAGTGTCATTATACACGTTCCTCCAGATTAGACTAGATGGGAGAAGCTTTGAAAGTTCCTGTTAAAATGTCCCATGTAAGGATTTATTCAAATGGTCCATCAAAGGTGTGACGCAGTGGTAGATGTTTTACGTGTGAATATTTACGCAGATCTACGACGCAGCCGTACGGTGGCTGAAGTATGATGTGTTGAACCGGCAGCAGTACATGGTGGACATCCTGAGCAAAGTACGCTTCCCCCTCGTGTCCAAGAACTTCCTCAGCAAGACAGTCCAGGCCGAACCCCTAATCCAGGACAACCCAGAGTGCCTCAAAATGGTCATCGGTGAGCAGCAACGGCCCATTTATCCAGGACCAAATATCGTATATATCGTAGTAGCAGTGAGTCACTGATTGACGTGGTTAGTGATGGAGCGATTCAGTGGCTCTGCCTGTGTGTGTGTGTGTGTCAGGTGGAATGCGCTACCACCTCCTGTCTCCCGAGGACAGGGAGGAGCTGGGTGAGAGTAGTCGTCCACGCCGAAAGAAGCACGACTACCGCATCGCTCTGTTCGGCGGCTCCCAGCCCCAGTCCTGCCGCTACTTCAACCCCAAGGTGCCGCCTCGTGCTCCCGTAAACCTCTGCTCCAAATACCCGTTTGGTTCCCCACACAGAATTGGGAGGAACCAACTTTTGCGGTTTACGCATTTCCAGTAAATTGTCCAAATTTAAACTACATCATGTGTTTTTTTCGAAAACCAATATTGTAGAGCTTCCAAAAACTAGCAACATGGCGTATAAAACATGGATGAGATAAACACAGGTTCATCTCCTGATGTTTGTCTCTTCCTGGTCCTTCAGCATGAATTGGTATTCCAGTGCGTATTGTTGATCTCAGTCAGAGAGCAGAGACCTGGAGCTGAGCCCCTTCCCAATGTCATACGGGTGCTTTTACTCTAACCAATGGTTCCAGGACTACAGCTGGACTGACATCCGCTGCCCCTTCGAGAAGCGGCGGGACGCAGCTGCCGTGTTCTGGGACAACGTGGTGTACATCCTCGGGGGCTCGCAGCTCTTCCCCATCAAACGGATGGACTGTTACAACGTGGTGAAGGACAGCTGGTATTCCAAGCTGGGGCCTCCCAACCCCAGAGACAGCCTGGCAGCCTGCGCCTCCAAGGGGAAGATCTACACCTCCGGAGGGTCAGAAGTGGGTGAGTTTTGCGAGGGAAGCGGAGAGCACGGCTGGTGCTGATGTGAGAGTTGTGCTAGATCTAAAGACCTCGTCCACGTGTCTCATCGTACGGTGGGTTTAATTGGGGGGGGAGGGGGTCAGGGATCTCTGGAATGAGAAATGAGTTTTGTCATGAGCATGTGACCTAGATGCTAGGGGTATGCGAAATTCCACAGTCCTGATTGGTCAGAATTTTCGTGAGTCTATGCCCGACACCAGCAACAACTATGTATGTACTCTGACTATGTATGATTTACAAATTTCCTTGAGTGAAATTGTTTGGAATCAGTCCAGTCCTCTGTTTGTCCATCCGTGTGTGTGCGCGCGCGCCTAGGGAGTTCGGCGCTGAACCTCTTCGAGTGCTACGACACAAGGACTGAGACGTGGCAGAACAAACCCAGCATGCTCCAGCCGCGCTGCAGCCACGGCTCGGTGGAGGCCAGCGGTCTCATCTACGTGTGTGGCGGAAGCCTTGGCAACAACGTGTCTGGCAGGGTCCTCAACAACTGTGAGGTGTACGACCCCAACACAGAGGAGTAAGGCCACCCTTTCAGAGCACCGCCCCCTTTCTCCCAAACATGGGCGGCGGGGTGGAGCCGGGGCCGCCGGGGCGGGGCTCGGCTCCAGGCTATTTCCCCCTGGCTGGTAGCTCTAGTCTTACCCACCTGATTCAGCTCGTCAGCTATTACTCTTCATGAGTAAAGTGTGGTAGTGCAGGTCAAACAGGGTCCCTGTGGGTTTCAGGAATTCACAGAAGTGTGTTTGAGGACTGCTGTCCCTGTAAACTGGGTGTAAAGTAACAGTACAGCAGGCAGCTCTGTATGTATAGGATCCCATGTTCAGTTCTAACCCGAGACACGTCTGTGTGCAAGGTAGACCACTGAACAAGGCTTTGGAACGAAAGGGTTATCACATGGTGTACTGTACACATCCAGAATGATCAGACTAACGTTTTATTTAGCTTCATTTAAATGGCAAGTTGCATCATGCCGTGGTCTGGGTGTATGTGCTGACTTCATGTGCTCTCCACAGATGGAGAGTGTTGTGTGGTATGAGAGAAGCCCGGAAGAACCATGGCCTGGTGGTGGTCAACTCGAGGATCTACGCTGTGGGCGGGCAGAATGGCCTCGGTACGTTTTCTCCCTCTGCCGTACACTAAAACCCAGGGTGAACAGTAGAAGTGCTCGTATCCATTATGGTTCTGTGTGTTTGCCCAATATATCATTTGTTTTGATTGGCATTTGCAATAATGTAAATTAGCCCTTTAACCAATAACAATTCACAATTTTAAAAGTACTCCATGCTTGTGTTGATTAATTACTCCATGACTCAACACATGTAAATAATTTTGTTTAAAAAAGAAATAACACCAACTAATCTCGTAAAAAGAACACCGCCCAATCCTGTAGATCAAGTAACTCAAGTAGATGGTAACCGACTGCGCCTGAACCAACAGGAGGGCTGGACTCGGTGGAGTATTACGAGATCGGCAGTAACGAGTGGAAGATGGCCGCACCCATGCCGTGGCGCGGCGTGACGGTGAAGTGCGCGGCGGTCGGCTCCGTCATCTATGTGCTGGCAGGCTTCCAGGGCGTGGGCCGTCTGGGCCACATCATGGAGTACCACACGGAGACGGACAAGTGGGCCGCATCCACCAAGGAGCGAGCCTTCCCCGTCACCAGCTGCCTCATCTGCGTGGTGGACACGTGCGGAGCCAACGAGGAGGACATGAGCTGCTTCCACGAGCCTCCGGCCGCCTCCGCCGCCCCCTCTTCGTCGTCCTCCTCTTCGTCGTCGTCCTCTTCGTCCGTCTCATCTTCCTCAGCCTCTTCTGGACACGTACAGTGCTGAAGCTGGAGATGAGTTGATGAATGGGACATGCAATCGCTACTGCAGACATCTGCTCTAAAATACCCTAACAGTTCTCACAAACATACACACACAATGCAAAATGTTATATATTATGATCAAAATAATATAGTCTTCAAAACCAACAAATGGACACTTCAGAATTAAATATTTATAGCACATTTCGCACCACACAAATATACAGTTGTCACATGTACTTTTATCTTGATTGTATCCATGGTATAGAGACAATGATTAAAAAGAGTAGTTTTTAATTAACTATTTATTGTATTTGTTTACTTGTGGTCCTCTGCTGATTAGGACTACAGTTATAGACCTTCCAAGAGGGAAATTCAGATGGATTATTGTAGGAAATTGTGAAAAATTATATTAAAGAATTTAATAATAATAATCCTTCTCTGTTTGTCACATGACACCAGTGAGACTTCGGTTAATGTATACAGAGCTTGAATTATAGAGGCCACAGAGTCCATGTAAACTGAAACAAACTGACTTACTTTGACATGCCTATCTCATTCCCTATCTCATGCTCAAATCTGAGCTGTGGCTGATATTCAAATGGAGTCTGAATTTCATTGGAGGTCAATTTCATTTGAATTAAATCATTTGTAAAAATTATGCATAAATGCACTTTTTTGTACACAGCAGTCTGTCTGTGCTTATTTGCATCATATTTTATATGGAAAGTAAAGATCTAAACAAGCAGAATGTAAGAAGCAGTGCTTTAGTGTGCAGTGAGGAGGGTTATGACTCATTCCTAACCGTGTTCATTACTCATGCTTAGCAAAATGGCCTAAAAGTGTAGCGGGAAATTTTTGCTTAGTGTTTTGTAAGATGGTTCAAAGTTTCTATTGAGAGTTCTGAGTAAAACTTAGTTTGCAACCACTGTTCGGTTTTATGCTTCAGTTAACACTTGAGCTTCAGTTATTGTGTGAAAATATACTGATATGAGGTCAACTACTTGAAATAGAACATTTTGTCAATTCATAATAAACTGTACAAACAAGGCAGAATATATCAATGTCTCCTGTCCTTCATTAGGAGCTTTACGGTTTTGTTTATTTTCCCCATGTCATACAAACCACGTCACTGTGCGTGTGTGTGTGTGTGTGTGTGTGTGTGTGTGTGTGTGTGTGTGTGTGTGTGTTTAGCCACTAGATGGCGCTACTGTGACACTATGTAATAATGCTATGTTATAACCACATTTTTGAAACTGCCTGCTTTTATCTAAACAGTGACAGTTTAAAAATGTCATTCACTGATTGAAATGATCGTAACATGTTTGTAAGTTGCAGCCATTTTGTCGTGTCCTTCATATATATCTGTAAAACTCTAGATATGGTGGGTCCTACACCTGGATCTTTCGCAGGAGGCAGCAACCGACGAGCGCTACTCACAGGAAGTGTTTGATGGGTTTCTTCACATGAGAGAGTTCGCGGTTAAGGAGACGTCGCTGTCTGGTTAACTTGACACGTTTTGCTGTCTGAAAGGATCGTTCAACTTTGATTAACTTCAGAAATTTACACTCGTATGACCGACCGATGCCATATGGAAAATCAGCAATTTCACTCAGGTTTGTTGACGTTTGTTGGTCGTACTGGCGATAAACTGATGTTATTTCCCAATGTCATTTTCCTTATGTTCACCGTTGATTGTCAAAGTGATACTTTACGAAACGAAAATGCTTGTATTTGTGTTCGTTCCTTTATACAGTTGAAACAGCTACATTTGTACCACTCGTACATTTGCGTAAACGACACATCGTATCCTGTAGAATAAGGATACAAGGATAAGACCGTAGGTTTTTACAACTGATTCATTGTTTGTTTTGGTTTCTTTTGACAATAAAAGAAGCATAGACGAGTGGCTTTAAAACTTTAGACGGTCTACTTACGTTGTTGGGGCATCTGAAATCACAATTTCTAAACTGCGCGTGTTTGGGCGGTCAGTCACTGACCATGAATCTTACGTAGTTCTTATAACACCTATGAAAAACATTTCCAGTGGAATGAATTCGCTCTCTGTCTCGTTCATTACTTCGCCCTTGTACAGAGGTTTTTTTTTTTACAACACCCGTCTGTCCAGCCCAAGGCGATGATATAGACGATTATTCTCTGTTAAGGTCGAGCCAGTCACGGCTTCATGTTGCTGTGTGAGCTAAGGATCTGTGTTAATGGAAACCAGATGCTGAATGTGGAGCTGGAGGAAAAAGTCGAGGAACCGGACTATTACACAAAATTACATTGCATTCAAGTATACTTAAAAATAGTATTTCTAGTACTAAAGTAAATATCAAAGTGAGGTGGTGTTTTGCGTCTCAGAAACCAAGAATTTAAAGTGCACATATAAACGCGTTCATTAACTCACTGAGCACACTGACCTCACTGAATTGAAAACGTAGGCGTTACCAATAAAAGGTCCTGGAAGTGAACATGTGAAAACTTCACCAAACGTTTTTGAAAATAAAACAAAGATTTAAATATATTTATCCGTAAATGGATATCTATGTTATTGTTCACAAAATACATTGAGTAATCATTTTATTTGGTACTCTGTAGTTGCTATACCAAGTAACTGTGTGTTTTTAATCATCTGTGAGGTATTCTCCACCTCTGCTTATGGTACTATTATTCTTTGAAGTCACCTGATTGTAATAGAGTCCTGCACAGTGTGTGTTGTATAAACTTGCCTTTTTCATGAGAGACCTGGTTTTTACCGATGGACAAGATTTAGCTGTTGACTGTATACATATTTATACATACAGTACTGTGCAAACGTTTTAGGGCACCGTTAGATTTGTTTTTTAGGAATGGTTTAATGACGCATATAATTATTTCTGAGTCTCTTTATTAAGATAGAAAAATCACACACACACACACACACCGACCGACCCAAAACTGCACTCCTCCCCCACTGTGGCAATAAGGGCAAGTCTGTTGCATTAACTGTCCTGAGGTGTTCTGAAGTATCTTTTGATTATACTGGGTCCCACTGTTGCTCAAGTATAAGTGCAGGTCAGAAGTTGTTTTAGGAGGTTGGAAGTAGCCACAGGTAGCTTTTAAGAATCTAAAATCTAAAATGGTCAAAATTTTAAACATTATTGCATGTTTTTTTATGCCTTTATTGTATAAAAAAAATGGCGATAACTGTTTATGCAAATGCTTTTGAATACACATCATAATGGGTCACTGGAAACAAAATGCAATTATTATTACTCATCTAACTATGATATCAATCAATCACTTCTTATCCAGTGTGTCTGGGGCTCTAGTACACAATGGCACGACCGATTTAAAACAGAGTAGCTCATTCATCAGATATTCTTTGCTATGACATTTCCACTGGCATTTATATCCTTTTTCTAAAACTTTCAAAAACTCACTGAAAGCTCCATTCAGTGAGATTTGTGTCGTGTTCAATCACGGCTCTGAATGATTAAGACAGAAGAAGAGTGGTTCCTCTCGGGTTCCTCTCAGGTCTTTGTGATTCTTTGCTGGGAGGAGACTACTGCTTATTTCGCTTATCTCACTTTTTAATTTGTATCTTAAAAGCTTGAAGTTAATTAGAAAATAGTATTGTTTGTAATTGTTTGTTGTTTATTAATGATCTTGTCTGATGTAGATCTGTATATTCTGATTCTCCTGGTGCACCTTTGTCTCCACTTTACGATAATCCTCTTGAGCTGTTTGAATATGTGCACCGAGTGCTGCTGACAGTGTGGAGATTATTTCCAGACATGCTCAGCGTTTGCCGTTCCTCCCCTGCGCTACATGGCACTTCTGTCAGCTACGCGTTTCTCCCAGCAGGGCAGGCTGGAGGCTGACGGGTCGGACCGGACCAGACCAGGCCATGCTGCGCTGTGCTGTCGTGCCGGATTGTGGTATTTCACCAAGTGTGTTCCCCAACCTAGAGGTGCCAGTGCGAGCGTTACCCCTCACTGGCCATAGACTGTCCTGAGCTACGCTGGACTAGCACGGGAACGGACTGTGCGTGAGACAAGGCCAGGCCTGTTCTGAAGACTGACCGTGGTGCTACTGATGGCGGATAATATCCCATCGGGGCTGCTGGAGGCCTGCGTGGTTGTTGGAGCGTCTAGCGATTGTCTCAAGGAACTGTGTCAGGTACTGTGACTGTGCAGTGCTGTGCGGTCAGTGAGAAGTGCTGAATCTAATCTGTCTTAAAGCAGACCCTTAACTAGATCCCTGTCTTTACTCTCAGCAAGATTGAAATTAGAAGTCAGTAGTAACATCTGATTATACTTCTCTCTTAGGCTGAGCTGCAGGGTAAAGAGAAAACACTTCCCCTGTTGGATGCTGAGGTGTTGCAAGTCTATGCTCCTCCATTCATCACTAAAGAAAGTGTCAGTGGTGGCCACGCTCCAGCCTTCAGCAGAGTCCAGAGGAGACGCTCCTTCTTGAAGAAGAAAAGGAAGGAGAGAGCTGTGGTGTCATCCAGCGATGGGACCAAGACCAGCAATCCTGAGGCCCGCACAGCAGATGATCTTAGTGTCCCTAAAGACATCGATCTCATTGCTGTGCCCCAGCTCTGCTTCCCAGGTAAAGTTCTCCAGATGTTTCCAAAAACACTTAAAGAGAATTCTCAAGAACATTTAATGGTGATAACAGTATCTCGTTGATTAGGTGGGCTGAGAGTAGCCAGTGAAAATCAAAAAGACTCTTATCACTTTCTGGTCTTCACGGATGTCTTTGGAAACCAGACTCATGGAGTGGTGGTTCACCATTACAAACCCATACAGGTAAGAGTTCTTGTGTAGTGATTCAGCAGGTTAAATGGACCATGCTGGGAGCTTTATTAATAGAACAAGACCATTTTATTTTGTGGTTATGTATATGTACTGTGCAGATCAAATCTATTTATAAAGTTTACCTTTTTGAAATCCTTTTGTGTGATGCTCTCGTGTCTTAGTTTTCCATAGATGTTGTTGCGTATCAAAATGGCCACCGTTCTTCCAAAGCACCACGGTTGTACACTCCCATAGGAATTTGTGTCATCTCTAAATACCCTTACTACAATGCTCTCAGAGACTGCCTGTCCTCGTGAGTACATTGGTAGCTTGTGACCTTGAATGGCATAAAACAGAACTTGGAGATTTTACTCTTTAGTTGTGGCACTTCGAATTAAAAAGACCCGCTTACAACCTTTGCTGTCCACATTCCCAGTTTCATGGTCCAGTTAAAGACATGCTGGAAGGCAGATTTTGAGGAGCAAGTGAAGGAGTTCTCTGCCAAACTGGCACTAGTACCCATCCCACCTCCTGGGCAGCTGCAAGTGGTAAGTGGCTTTAAGAAGCTCTGGCTTTGACCAGCTTCAGGCATTCTCTGCTTAGAACTCCTTTGAAATGTCATGTTATATCACCAGTGCCCTTAGACATGTATTAAGCTCCCACTAAATGCTTTGCATTGGTGCTTTCAGCACCGTGTAATTTAGACAATAGCCTGAAGTTTACAACAGATATTGAAGCTAACAATTAATGTCTCGGATATATAATTAAGATTTGAATGAATGTTTTGCCCACATGAATGAATCCCCACATGGAGTGTAACTTAATTTCCATCCAAAACAACCAGCTGTATGGCTTTGGGGTTTCTCTTTACAGGCATTCAGCTTCAAACCCCTGCAGATTTTACTTCCCCCTAGAGAAAACATGGACTGGCCTGTTGTAGACCTGGACCTCCATCTGCCCTTCCTTTGCTTTAGACCTGAGCAGATCTTGCAGGTCTGTCACCAGACCACAAACCTAACATTTACCCAGAATGCCAATGGACCTCTCATTATGTGTGGAATGCTCCATCTAGATACTTAAACTAGATAATAAATCGATACAACAATAATGATGTACATAAGTTCACTTAGCAAACGTAATACTGTGACCTTTTATTAAATGAATGTGAATTCATCATTTGTTTTTGTCCTCGTGTCCAGGTGATCTGCAGTATCCTGACGGAGCAGAGGGTGGTGTTCCTCTCATCAGACTGGGCCCGGCTCACGCTGGTGGCTGAGTGCTTCATACTGTTCATTCGCCCGCTACGCTGGCAGCACCCATTTGTGCCCGTCCTCTCCCACCAGATGCTGGACTTCCTCATGGCTCCCACCGCCTACCTCATGGGCTGCCACACTGACCACCTGGAGGAGGTGTCTGAGGTAAAGGGGGGCAGTAATTGATTGTAGAATTGATTGACTATTGTGATTGTTCTCACCAGGTGGGCTTCAACATTCATCTCTCTGCCATAACATGGTGGTGCCACATTATTCAGACATTCAAAGCATAATTATAATAAAATTATGTCACATCTCAATGAGCCTTAGTCTTGCAGTGGGTATTAAGAAGATTCAGGCTGATTTCATGATAAGGTAAGGTTGCTTCTTTTCCCATGGCAGGAAATAGAGGACCTGATCCTAATAGACATTGACGATGGAACGGTCTCGTCATCGTGTGCAGCGGGTCTGCCAGACATGCCTCTGACTGCTTCACTGTGTTTTAAAAGACGGTAAGGGCACCTGCATGTTCTTGGTCTGCAGGTTCATCAGAACACTGACTCAGTAACGGCTATCATACTTGATGGAAACGGTCATGACATATGGGCAAGAAGCTGTGTGATGGTGATGACAGGTTATCTGTGTGTTCATGTGCTTCTGTTCAGGGTGGAGGGTTTGCAGATCCACTATGACCTGGAGGTTTGCCGACATGGCAGTACAACAGACGTGGGTGAGCTGCGGGCACAGAGGAACCAGTGGCAACGAAAACTCAACTCTGACATACTCAGTGTCACTCTCGAGCTCATCGTCAACATCTTCAGGTCAGAATTTTCAATTATATTAAAGATACCATTTAATAATAATAATCCTTCTGTTTGTCACATGACACCACTGAGACTTCGGTTAATGTACAATTCCAAAGAATTTTCAGAATTTTAGGAATTTTCAGCCTTTTCAAAGTTCTCCTTCCTGCACCAGACAATGACACATTAGATCCTTTCCAGCCCTGATATTCAGCATGCCAAAAATAATGATTTGTGTTGATAATGAAAAAATCCTGACTGTTATTCTTGTTGATTAAATGGGTGTACCACGGATATGACAGTAGACATCTGATAGTCCCTGCATAAATTCTTGATTGAAGTGTTTTTGCTTCTCCATAATGAGTCCCTGTCAGAGTCTGTTTTTTTCTACAAAAAGCCGTTATACAGACGGGAACATTTCCACAGCTCCCGGCTTCTGCATCCTGCTGATAGCTTGTTGGAATGGAGAAATATTATGATTGGAAGAATTTCCTTGTTTATTCCACACATTAATAGGGAAGTCCATGATCACCTGAACTATGAGCACAGAGTTTTCAACAGTGAGGAGTACCTCAAGTCCCAAGAGCCAGAGGATCAGCAATTTTACCAGAAGGTAAAGAATTCAAAGAACTTATTTACATGTACACTTTTTGTATCACTTTTTTTCTGCATGTTCCTGTGCTCTTTCTTTTTTTTTGTCTTTGTGTACGTGCTAATAGCATGTGTGTGTGTGTTTATGTACACACACTCAGGTTTTAGAGACCCACATCTTCCATTCTTTCCTGAGGGACCGTTTGAATAGGAAGATGGATGCCTTCAGTCGTATGGAGATAAATACTCGCTCAGAAGCTTACAGGTAAACTACAACTATTTAAAACTATGCTAGCTCTCTCAGAGATGTATTTCTACAAACTTGCCTATATAAAGCTCGCTCGTCACGCTCACAAATAGTCTGCAGTATTTCTTATGGACTCTTAAGCTGCTGTTAGCCCAGCCCACTCTATAGTGAGACATGCCTGTATTTGTAGGCTGAGGACCATTTCAGATGCTCCACGGAGGCCTACCATGCAGGAGATGGCACGCAAACACACAAGTCTAGACATCCAGCTGAGAAAAAGGCTGGGCATGAGCCTGCCCAATTTGGTGGAGGAGCGCCCCCTACTGGCTGGATCTTTCAACCATCTGTCCTTCAAGAAGAGCACTCTGTTTGACAAGAGCACTGCATACATGCCAGGTGTGTGCTGCATTACCGATTGTGAAGTGGAAGTTTATTTACATTTGTGATATGAGCCAGGTCCTCGCTTTAGTAGAGATTATCCTGACAGCTGTTTTGAAAATTAGCCAGCATGTTTTCCAGTAACTTGCTTTTGTTCCTGTTTTGATCAGCAATAGAAGGGTTTTTTTAAGACCTGGACCAATGTTGAGTAATAGACCGGAGCATATGCAGTACATTCCTCTAAGCTTGTTCATAATCAGTGTTAGTCACTGTTCTTGGAGCCAAGCAAGCAGATAATTAAGTCAGCTTTTCTCAACATGACTTGCTCTGACTAGCAAGTAATTCTGAATTCATTCTTAATTGCAAGTCATAAACTTGATTTTATGCTTTCAACAAAAGCCTGGCTAAATTAATGTAGCAGCACAACTGTTTTCTTCAAATCAGCTCCACCAAACTCGTTTGTTTTTTTGGGGGGTTTTTTTTTTTACCTCATGACTCAACAGGAAAGGTGGAGGTGTAGCTGCTCTATTTAAAAATTATTTTCAATGTAAACAGTTATTATGCAGCTCTCAAAGGGGCACCACAATATTTTATTAGTAACTTTCTACAGGCCTCCTGGAGTACCATGAACAATTTATTTATGCTTTTCTGGTCTTGCTGTCATTTTTATCTCCATTGATATATATATATATATATTTTATTTTTTAGTTTTTTTATTTTATCATTTTGTCATTGTTGATTTTAATATATACATTGGCAACCCCAAGAACAGTGATGCTAAAGAGCTCTATGAACCCCAAGAACAGTGATGCTAAAGAGCTCTATGAACCCCAAGAACAGTGATGCTAAGGAGCTCTATGAACCCCAAGAACAGTGATGCTAAGGAGCTCTATCAACCCCAAGAACAGTGATGCTAAGGAGCTCTATCAACCCCAAGAACAGTGATGCTAAGGAGCTCTATCAACCCCAAGAACAGTGATGCTAATAATAATACCCTAATCGTTCTTCTCCAAACATCAAATACTGTTTGCCACTACCGAAAGGCTAACCAACACAAATGGCTTCTGAAATGATATCAGCCAAAAGATGTGATGAACAGTAATAAACCGTCATTTCTGTTATATCAAACAAAATATGAGTAATTCCAGCAAAGTCCAGCAATAAAGCCTTCTTCTCAATATCACTTCAGGGAGACAATGTAGTTAGTGTGGAGTCAGTTCAGTTCAATGTAGTTAGTGTGGAGTCAGTTCAGTTCAATGTAGTCAGTGTGGACTCAGTTCAGTGGTAATATGAAACCTTTTGAAACTGAGAAAATAAACAACTATTTTGACAACAGAGCTGACCGTAGCATGTCAAAGTAATGACTAAATCAGAATTCTATCATCTTGAAAATCTTTACCAAATTGGATATTTTTGTCAAGATAAGCAGCATTTGCTTTTTATATGGGTCATCTTACTAGTATTCCTAAAAAGACAATCTGATCAATTCGGGTGATTGAAAACACAGCTGGCCAGTTCTTATTAGGGACAAACGAACAAAACACATTACCCTTATTCTTAGGTCCTTACACTGGCTTTCAGTGTGTAATAGAGTTGACTTTGTCCTGTTACTACACAGTCTGAGCAAGTCTCCTGTAAGAGCTCACCAGTGAATGGTGCCTATGGTCAGAACTAAGAAGGGGGAAGCATTAGTAAGCCTCTGTGCGGATGTCACAGAATCTCAAGAGTTCGGACTTTGGACCTGTTCAAATCCGAACTATAAACCAAAACACTGCTCTTCTACAAACTCTGTTTTTATGCATTTTAAATATTTGATTACATTTTACTTATTTTGGTTCACTTGTAGTTTTTTGTTTTTTATATGAAACTCTTTCCTACTTTAATGAATCGTCTTTAATGTATTTTTTTCTCTTTTAATCAAAAGGTAAACTATTTAATTCACAGTTTAATTTTATTTTAATAAGTTGTTTAATGTAATATGGCATTTTTTTGGCAAAAACCTCCCTGAGGTGATGAATCTTGGGATGTAATGATTTTTATTATTTAAGTTATTCTATTTATTGAAGGCACTTTGAATCATCACTGTGTATGAAATGTCTTATACAGAGAAATTAGCTTTGACCTTATAAGACTGTGGTGCTCAAAAGTGCACATGGCATTTAGCAACAGCTCTTCTAGTAGAAAAGGTCTCGATTAGATCCTGGAAGAAGATCGTGTCTGTAGGGTCTCGGTGTCTGTAGGGTCTTTGCCAACCTGCAGAGAAGAACCTAATTTAAGATGGTTTTGATCCAAAAATATGCATAGGCTCTCGTATGGTTATTCAATTAAATCCTACATTAGTTCTTCAGGACAGTTGACTTAAAAAGTATTGATTAGGTTTGTTTGCTCAAAGTATGTTATCTACTCTACAACTCTACAATATCTGTTTTAGCAGGTTTCAGACTTCCTGCACGGCCAATCAAAACGTTCAAACTGCCTGAATTGCCTCCTCCCCTGGCCTATCAGTACGTTCAGAACTACTACTCCGAACTCACCGGCCTGCTGAGCAAGGCCATCGCCACGGCGACCCTGGACGACTCCGCCCTGCTTGCCCGCTACCACTACCTCCGCGGCCTGGTGAACTTTGTGGCGGGCAAGCGGCTGGAGGCGCTGGCCGACTTCCAGAGCCTGCGAAGGACGGACACGGACGTGTTCCCCGCTGAGCTGGTGCTGTCCCTGGTTGCCTCACTGGGGCCAGACGAGCGCATGGAGGCAGAGCAGCGGCCCGAGCTGAAGCGACTGATCAGCCAGACGCAGAAGAGCAGCGGAGGAGGAGGAGGGGGAGGGTGGGCGCGGCCCGATGACGGTGGCTCGGTGAAGAGGTTCGAGCTGCCACGCACACACATGTTCCTGAACGACTTTGTGCGACGCGTGCAGGAGTCGGGTATCGTCAAGGACACCGGCACCATCCAGCGCCTGTTTGATGCCCTCACCGTGGGTGAGTAGAGAAAGAGAGAGAGGGAGGGCCCGTGTGCAGGGCAACTGACTGACCAGCCCTCGAGAAACTTGAGAAAGTATATTTATTCGTTGTTACAAGCAAATATCGGTCGTGGTTATCTTAACGGTCAGATCAAAAGGTCTGTCCTCTCGATTTGTTGACATTCCCCCGACACTGTTTGTCCATGGTTCTCTTTGCCCAAGAAGAAACTATGACCGTGTTTTGTTTGATCGTCTCAAGAGGTAGTCTGAGAGAATCTCAAGCATGTCCTTTGAAAGGGTTGCGTTTAGAGTAAGTGTGTGTGTGCTGCGTGTGTTATCCCGGAATGCCCCAGCATAGACTGATGAGAGCGGATGTGGTTTGCCAGGTGTGGAAGCTGCCGTGAAGGTCTCATCCCACTCTGTTTTTTACCGTGATTCTTCTGCAGATGGTAAGATTAGCCCATGCTGTGCCTGATGCCTAAAGGTGTGTGCGTGCATGTGTGTGCGTGCGTGCGTGTGCGCATTTGAACTACTTCTCCCCTTTATTGGCGGATGTGATTCCAAACTTTTTAAGTGTTTGCTTTAATCTTTAAGCCTGTTTGATCATTAACTACCTTGTGCTGTCCATTCTCAGCTCTTTAGGAGGGATTACTGGCTTGACATTAGCTGCTAGTCAACATGTTCAGTACAAACTAAAGAGTTGTGAGAGAAGTGTTAATTGGTTGGATTAACCCGTCCTTTGCTTGAGGTGGTTTTGGTAAAGCTTGCCATGGGCCTTCACTCAGAGATTAGTAGTTCGTTAGAAATCGTAGTTCCTTGCATGGTTGCATGGTTTTAAAAACTGCATGAGGTCTTTCTTGTATTGCTGTGGGTTTGCAGAGAGACTCAGTAGTCTGGGAGTCCTGCTGAGATGGACTAACTAACCTGTTACAGATTAGCTTCCTAGACTTCATGTTCTTTCAGTGCTTTGATCTACTGTTTTCTATTATGTTGTAGTGATATTATTTTCCCTCATTACTCTGGTCATCATCATACTATCAGTCTTGCCATCCTTCTCTCATGTAAAAAAAATCATTGAAAAAATTAACCCTCCTGCAGTACATATTTGGTAACGAAAAATATATTCCTCTTCCTATACAGTCTTATAAAAGACAGTAAAAGAAAACTCCATTGTTATCTGTTTGTTTTATATATGTAGTTGTGAGGAGAAGTACCCTCCTTGTCTGAGCACCACTGGCTCTGCACTGCCCCCTGCAGGTCAGCAAAAGCAGGTGGATCCAGAGGTCTTCCGCATCTTCTACACCATCTGGAAGGAGACGGAGACGGAGGCGCAGGAGGTGGACCTGCCGGCGGCTGTGCTCGACCAGCTGGAGACCAACGAGTGCGTCTACAAGCTCTCGTCATCTGTGAAGACGAGTCACGGTGTGGGCAAGATCGCCATGACCCAACGTCGCCTGTTCCTGCTCACCGAGGGTCGGCCGGGTTACGTCGAGGTCACAAAGTTCCGAGACATTGAGGTGGGACCAGCACTCCTTGTACAGCACCTTCATTTCCAACGCACACTCCTGGTCTGCACGAGATGGAAAAATTATACTAACTCTAAATACTCAACTAATTCTACAGAAAATTGCACATTTTAGAGTATATTTAGCATGTACTATTAAATGTACATGTGTTTATTTTTGTCACTAGTATTAATAAGGGGACAGACCTGGAAGGTCTTCACATGTCTTTAATGATGAGGTCTCTGGCAATTGCGCTCATTCAGGAAGTGAAGATCTCCTCCGCTCCTTTGCTCCTGGTGAGGATCCCTTCACTGAAGATCAAGACCAGCCTGAGGAGGGAGACATTCGAGGCCAACCTGAAATCCGAGTGCGACCTGTGGCATCTGATGATCAAGGAGATGTGGGCAGGGAGAAAATTGGCAGATGAGCACAAGGTTTGTCCGGTCAGGTTTATGCTGGTGAAACACAGTTATTAGAGTCAAACTGGAATTGTGTGGAAAGCTGTGTTATGTCTCCTACTGCATGTTAGAGACGCTGGCTTGGTATCTCGTAGATAACAAATTGGTGTCCAAAATGAAGACTGTTTAGTTTTCTGCCCGATAACTGCAGATTGGAGGGTGATTGCATTTATGGTTCTAATCACCTTGTCCCTTCAAGTCTGACTCTGTTAAGAATCGACTGGGATTACATCTCTCAACCCTCCCTTTCCAGGACCCGCAGTACATACAACAGGCCCTGACTAACGCCCTGCTGATGGATGCTGTGGTTGGCTGCCTCCAGTCTCAGAAGGCTATTTATGCTGCTTCAAAACTGGCGCACTTTGACAAGATGAAGCGAGAAGGTTTGTAATCCTACATCGACTTGCTCTGGTCCTGCCTTGCCTAAGCAGTACACTTCTCCAACCTCTCTCCTGTTCACAGACCCACATGCTTTATCAGACACCTCATCATGAAGAGTGCCGATCTAACATCAATCACTTCTTCCCATATAAAATTATTTATTTCAGTATAAATGGAATATGGTCTTTTCCTGCAACACAGTTTTTATGCTGAGACACTACATAAGTCACAGGACATTGTTAAAGTTACCATACTCCATTCAAATGCCACTGTAAAGTGAAATGTCCAGGCAGAGGTGCTCATTGATTGGTCTCTCCAAGCAGTGCCTGTAATGGTCCCCAAAACTACCTTTGAGACCTTGAAGCATAAGATCAACCCCAGTCTGAACCTGACTTCTCCCCAAGCCGTGGACATTCTCTTCTACACTCCAGGTAAGACATGTCATGGTTTAGAACGAGGGAATCTACACCATACTGTTGAATTGGAGGTTCTAAGGTAGCAAAGCGCACAAGTTTGTCATTGGCTGGTCCCAGCTGTAAGAAGTAATCGACACATTAAATCCCTGTTCTGAATCTCGTCAATGTATTCCTGTAATTTAAGCTTACATTACGACCTTTGGTCGGTGCTCTCAAGTCATAAACAGACACAAACAATACAGAGAATCTAGATAACACTGAGAGAACATTAAGAGCTTCAAACATTTATTTACTCAACAGTGAGGTGAAAACATTAGGAAGAGTTTAAACACTCCATAAATGCACAATGTGCACAGAAATTCAGCTCAGTCATCCCAACCATGCAAACAAATTTATGAGAACAGCTGCTATGCAGACCAGCCTGGTTAGACCTGTTTCACCATCAAATCAGACCATCTTTCCTGCAAATGCAGTGAATCTGATATAGGTCTATGCATTCCATCCAAGCGTAAGATGTCCTAAGATGTCCAGGCGTAAGATGTCCTAGTTTGTTCTTGTGCAGACGTACTGTTTTTCTTCTATCTTCTATGGTCACATCACATGGAAGAGGAACATGGTGATGGTGATTTGTCTCATACAAGGAGATGTGAAGTGTTCTCTTTGTCACATGATGGGTGAAGCTCTTAATGGCTTCGGTGTGGTACACATTCTAACAGTGTAAATCCAGGGTATGATTTAATGTATTTTTGAGCTGTTATAGGCAGAGGTTTGACATTTCATTTCCAAATGTCGACACAACAAATATGTTACTTGAATGTTTGAGTCTAAAGTCTTATTGGGCCTTTTAGATATTCTCTCCTAAAAGACTGGTGTTTCTAAGGTGCTTTTACCTACAGGGGTTGGCTCACATTCCAGCAACATACGAGGGTTTTCAGGAATGTCCCCAGACGTGCTGGGTCATGTACTTCGCTAGTTTGCAATGCTGTGATGATTTTCTGTTTGTCTTTACTTTAAAGTTTGCGTGTCTTTAAAAGGCAGCCCTGGGAGTGAGACCCAGGCATTTCAGTGCAAAGTGCTCAAGTCACATGACCACTCCAACTTGGCCCACTGCCAGTCATACTGTCTACGTCGTGTACAGTCCAAAGCAAGTTCCTTCTCCTATCAGGCCACGTCTGCTTCACTTCTACAGCGTTACTTTAACTCTCATGTGAAATCAGCACCCAGAATATTTCCTGACTCTTGTTTGGTTGGTTGGTTGTTTTCTCACTCGTGTCGCGCTCCAACTGTCCTCGTGGCGTTACTGCAGGTCGGCTAGGCGCAGGTTCTTCGGGAGGAGGTGGTGATGGAGGTGATGGAGGCCACCCAAAACTCTGGTGCGCTCTGAGCGACGGGGCGGTGGTGGTGTTCGATGCCGCCACCTGGTCCATGCAGCAGAACTGCATTCATGTGGGGTCCTCACGCCTGGTAAGGGACTTTTCCCGATACAACGCTAGTTAGAAGCGCACATACAGCCCCAGGCAGTGGGCAGGTCAGGGGGGGAATAGCTGACTAAGGTTAGAGATGACTGTTCTTATGGAAATGTATAACTGGACTTTAATTATTACAGTTGTCTGTGGCATTTGCTGCCCCCTAGTGGTTCCATGTGTTCACTTTGACATCAAGACCTGTGCTTGTGTAGAACTGCATGCTGGGAGTGGACGAACAGCAGTTATGGATTGGCTCCCAGGACTCTGTCATTTACATAATCAACACCCACAGTATGTCCTGCAATAAACAACTAACAGAGCACCGTTCTGAGGTCACCAGCCTCACTTTGGAAGATAGACCTGATAAATACAGGTAACTCCTAATGACACCTGCTTAACACATGGTCTCTATAAAACTGTCCCATTTACATGAATAATACTGTTTTTTTTCATGTACTTATGAACTTTTTCCCACATGGTAAAACAGATCCTGTATTCCACTGATATTGTGGGAGGAGCTTTGTTCTTTTTCAAAATTCTTCATACATCTTTGTCCTCTTTTGTTTATAATGCATTTTTGTTATTTTACCTTTGTCTTTATTGTAATGGGGGGGGGGGTGTGGACCAAGTTTAAAAACTGGCCCACAATGAACAAAGCCATTGCTCATTAAATTTTCT
>JAOXYF010000027.1:4069036-4079834 GCA_028565775.1 Sternarchorhynchus goeldii | reverse complement strand
CTTCTCGGTAATCAGGCCAGGAAATAAGACACACCAGGCCGACGTTTCAAATCATTAATATTCTGAGTTAAAACTGCAGATTATCAGACTCGGGTGAGTTTGGATCTGGGGAAGAAGACAGATCATCAGACTCATGAATATTTGATCCTAAGACAAAGTGTGGATTATCAGACTCGGTATGTTAGTACCTAGAACAGAGTGCAGATTATCTGACTCAAATGTGTTAGAAACCAAGACAAGAGTGAAGATTATCAGACTCGGGTGTGTTGGAACCAAAAACAGAGTGCAGATGATCAGACTCATGCATATTCAAGACCAAAACAGTTTAGTGTGGATCCCTGTCCTGAGATCACCTGTCCCACCAGTCTGACGTTCTCCTATTCAGCCATTTGGTGGCGTATTCGAGTAGCGCAGAAGGAACGGTGATCGTGTGGGATGTGGCTACGTTGCAAGTGAGGCGCCACTTCCGACTGGCCTGCGACAGACTGCACTCCGTTCAGCTCTACGACGGGAGGCTGTGGTGCTGTAAGTGACCTTTCCTGGAACAGTTGTGCTAAACTGATCTCCTACGACCTCATAGTGCTGTTCTGCACTAAAATGCAGCTTTTCCATCTGTTCCTTGTTTTGGGTTTCATTTTGCTTTAAACTCCATCTGGGGTTTTAGGTGCACGGGATTGTGTGATGGAGGTACGTCGGAACGGCACCCTTCACCGTAGGATAGCCCTGCCCGATCACCTGCGAGGCAGCCCCCGCTCCTACAGCAGCTTCCTGGTCCTTAACAAGGTGGGTGACACCACGTCCTTCCTCTCTACACCTCCAGGAACACCCCTTCTATTAAGACACTCCTACCTTGTTAAGATGGGAGACAATAGCTCATCCGTCACTTCCCAGTTTGTGTTGGAACTGTGAGCTGGTGACAAAACAGCTGAAGCTCATCATCAGGATGTCGCCACTGGCACCAGCTCAGAACAGGGCAAATATTACGTTTGTGCACACATGACCTTCTTAGAGTCCTGGTGTGTTTGTGCACACATGACCTTCTTAGAGTCCTGGTGTGTTTGTGCACACATGACCTTCTTAGAGTCCTGGTGTGACTCACACGGGTTTCATCAGCTCCTTCTGCGCCAGTTCTGCTAACATGGTCTGCCTACACAGCAGGAGCAGGTGTGGACGGCCTGCACGCAGGCGAGCGAGCTGTGCGTGTGGCACCTTGGTGACCTGGCTCAACCCTTCAACAGGATCCAGCTGCCTGACTGCTCAGGTGTCGTCTGCATGATCCGGGTCAAGAATCAGGTGAGAAAGCACCTGCAGGAAGATCAAGTGGACAGGTGGTTTCTTGCAGGTGTCTACATTCAAAAGAAAAGCACACTTCACTCCCCTGTGCCTCTACAAATAATAGAAATGCGAGTGATTTAAAATAGTTATCCTGTCCTTATATAACTGAAGCAATGATAGTAACCCCTGATTAAAAACTAAAGAATTTGTCTTCAGTACACGTGGAACAAAAATTGATTCTCTCTCTCAGATCTGGGTAGGTTGCAGCGGCCACAGCGGGGGCAGGTCTCGTGGGAAGATCTACGTGGTGGACACAGAGCGCCACCGAGTGGAGAAGGAGCTGGTGGCTCATACAGACTCCGTCCAGACTCTGTGCTCAGCCGAGGACCGATACATCCTCAGTGGTGCAGCCAGCCAGGATGGGAAGATTGCAATCTGGAAAGTAGAATAGTAGAAGAGAGAGGACTAAACTCAGACTTCTGGAAGTAGCACCTGGCATAACAAGAACAGGCACAAGAGCATTGTGGGAAAATTAATATGCTCGACATGCCATGTTTGCTCCTCCCAACAGATGTGCCAAGAAAAAGTCTAAAATAATGAAGTAGAATGGTGCTTTTAATCATGATTCTCATGAAGGACTGAAATGCATAAAACTGATATGAAGGATTTTTCTCTTCTACTGTAATTTGAACTGTTTTGAGGGAGAAATTCTTCCTCTAACATGCTGGAATGTAATGGTGTCAGTATTTACATACAACAGACCGTTTGTCCAGGATTTGCCTCAGTAGGACTTCATAATGTAAACTTACTATTGTACATGTAATATTGTAACTACTTACTATTGTATATGGACAAGGTTTTTGAAGCCATGTTTTGTACCCACCTCAGATTGCAGTTCTTTAGCATTTTGAGGTGTCCATCTTTCAAACATTAAAATAATCAGATCAGTAACTTAAGGTCAAGGCAAATCACATCAGTTTTTATGGCACTTTTTGGGTGGGATGTGCATCTGGATATTTTATGAAAGCACCCCAGTTGAGTAACGAACCTTACCCAAGCAACCACATTAACACAAGGCTTTGTCCTCACTTCAGCCTCCAGGGGGCAGCAGACTCAACCAATAGTCAAATTGCATTCAGTAGTATTCTATTGAAGTGGCAGAACACTGAAATTTGCACAAAGTGCATCAAGAATTTAACATGACCAAAGCAAAGTAAAATCCTTAATTAGGTGGTTTAGGATAGAACTGAATACAATGCATGGAGTGTAGATGTGGGGTCACAACCCACCACACCCTCTCAGAAACAACGAGATCAAAGACCGATCATGCTACATGCTCTTTATTTGAGAAACCATGCAAAAAGCTTCTGGTACAAGAGAAATTCTAGTACTCCTCTTCCTCTAAACAATCTTCAGTAGAATCTGCCCCAACCTCCTCATAGTCTTTCTCCAAGGCAGCCATGTCCTCTCTGGCCTCAGAGAACTCTCCCTCCTCCATCCCCTCACCCACATACCAGTGCACAAAGGCTCTCTTGGCATACATCAGGTCAAACTTGTGGTCCAGGCGGCTCCAGGCTTCCGCGATGGCTGTGGTGTTGCTCAGCATGCACACAGCCCTCTGGACCTTCGCCAGATCCCCTCCTGGAACCACTGTAGGGGGCTGGTAGTTGATTCCCACCTTGAACCCTGTGGGGCACCAGTCCACAAACTGGATGGAGCGACGCGTCTTGATGCTGGCGATGGCAGCATTGACATCTTTGGGCACCACGTCACCCCGATAGAGCAAGCAACAGGCCATGTACTTGCCACGGCGAGGATCACACTTCACCATCTGGTTGGCAGGCTCAAAACAGGCATTGGAGATCTCCGCTACGGACAGCTGCTCATGGTAGGCCTTTTCGGCAGAGATAATTGGAGAGTAAGTGACCAGGGGAAAGTGGATGCGGGGGTATGGAACCAGGTTGGTCTGGAACTCTGTGAGATCCACGTTAAGAGCTCCATCAAAGCGCAAAGAAGCCGTGATCGAAGATACAATCTGTGCAATGAGTCTGTTGAGGTTACTGTAGGAAGGACGCTCTATATCTAGATTGCGCTTGCAGATGTCAAAGATGGCCTCGTTGTCAACCATGAAGGAGCAGTCAGAGTGCTCAAGTGTGGTGTGAGTGGTCAAGATGGAGTTGTAGGGTTCCACCACTGCAGTGGAAACCTGAGGTGCTGGGTAGACCGAAAATTCTAGCTTGGACTTTTTACCATAATCTACAGACAGACGCTCCATCAACAAGGAGGTAAAGCCAGATCCAGTTCCACCTCCAAAGCTGTGGAAGATCAAGAACCCCTGCAGACCTGTACACTGGTCAGCCTGCATGAGATCAGAAACGCATGATTAGGAACTTCCAAAGCACTTCACAGAACACAGAAGCCAATTCACAGCTCACCATTTTCCTCATTCGATCAAGCACAGAGTCCACAATCTCCTTGCCGATGGTGTAGTGGCCACGGGCGTAGTTATTGGCAGCATCCTCTTTGCCGCTGATGAGTTGCTCTGGGTGGTAAAGCTGGCGATAGTGTCCATTGCGGATCTCATCTAGGAGTCAACGATTACAAGTCAAAAACAACCCACAACTTGGGAATCTGTACACCCATTTCTGCCAAATGAATAAATGTGACACTAACGAAGAACCAAAATGCTGAATTTAACCTGTGAAAGCATGGAACACCATGAATAAGTAGTGGTCTAGAGCAGGGTTCGAGTGCTGCCGTTTTACCTACAACCGTCGGCTCCAGGTCTATAAAGACAGCTCGGGGCACATACTTCCCAGCTCCAGTATCACTGAAGAAAGTGCCAAAGGAGGAGTCAGCCAAAGAGGTGCTGCCAGCGGTAATCATGCCATCAGGCTGAATGCCATGCTCCAGGCAGTACAACTCCCAGCAGGAGTTGCCCATCTGTACCCCTGCTTGGCCTATGTGTATAGAGATACACTCCCTCTGTTGAACAGAACATTTCAGCCACAACAGGGATAGTCACAGATAAGTACAAAAGGTTAAGTTGATTCTTGTTTTTGTTCAATGCCAAGTTTCTTAACTAATACGGTGTGGCTTTACCATTGTGGTCACTGTTTAAGAACGATGCTTCTGACCCACAACGTCAAGAAATACAACACCTAAAGTTTAAAGAAGAAAGCACAAGCGGTTAATGCTTCGCTAGGGCCGCTGTACAAGCACAAATCCAAGCAACACTTACCCACACAGCTGTACCACATTATTGACCTGGATGAGCTTTATCAAGAGTATCCTCAATTGGTGGGTGTGGTCTTTCAATTAAGCCCAGAACTAAAGCTGGACTTGAGTGGGCCGCTTTAAACATAACAAGAAAATACCAGACGTGCGCAAGAGCACACGTCAAATCCATATGTTCCGTATTCTTATAAAGCATAGAAACTTTTATTTATTTGTTGTTTCAAAAGCTAGAAAGCTGTTGTTTCCCGTTGTTAACGTTACTCTGAAGGTAAAGCTACCTTGGAATATTATATGGGATAGATTACAAGATGGGTTGAGTGGAAGTTTGATGGTGAAAGAAAAATAATTATAATGAATTATTAAAAAAGGTAAAGTTTTGATGAGTACGTTCACAAGATATTCCGAGTTTTAAGATAACAAACACAAGGTTTTCCCATATTACGTCCCCTCATCTAACCCTCTTTAAACCTATAGTTAATATGTGCAAAGGTCAACGGTATCTCAGAAAATATTAACCAGGGTCATGTTCTTTCATCAGCTTGACACAACATAACGACACATACCCGGGGCCTTTTGATAAGACTTTTACATCTTTGTGTCCGTTTGCATTTGTCATCCTGGTTCAAAGTGGGATCTGGTGCAGTACCCTTACGATGTGGTGTCCTGCAGTGGGATCTAGTGTAGTACCCTTACGATGTGGTGTCCCGCAGTGTCCTGCAGTGGGATCTGGTGCAGTACCCTTACGATGTGGTGTCCCGCAGTGTCCTGCAGTGGGATCTGGTGCAGTACCCTTACGATGTGGTGGCCCGCACTCAGCCTGCACTGCGCTGCGGTATACAGTGGCATAACCCTACGCCCGACCACTTGTTTTGTTGTACTGTTGAGAGTGTGTTCGAGTGTGTGTGTGTGTGTGTGTGTGAGAGAGAGAAAGACGGTGTGTTTGAGTGTGTGCGTGTGTGTGAGAGAGAGGGTGTGTTCAAGTGTGTGTGAGAGAGAGAGGGTGTGTCATGAGTGGTGTGTGGGAAGCATTGCTCAGAAGAAGTGGGAGAGGGATGTTTGATGTGGAGCGAGGAGAGCCATGGTTCAGCAGCCTCTACTCTCTATATTTAAAATCGGAGGCAAACTATGCAGTGCAAGTACTTTTCTATAGTGGGAATAGAGTCATTTGACCATTGGTATATCCTCAGTCCACAACCCCTGCACTAGAATGTTAATATAACTCACAAAACTTTTAAACACACAGTCCTCTTTTTGTAAATGAAACCATTTGTCTTATCTACAGATCAGTGTAGTACGTAACTAGCAAGAGCGGTTTGATGACACATTATCCGTTCTGGGATTTGGATTGGTAAACCGTATTTGCCATTTATATATTGTGACCACCAGCTGAATTCACACAACCACACTCTGGGCAGACACTAATCCTAACAGAAGTGTTTTCCCAAGAAATTAAAAGACATAGTGGATAGACGTTTCTTACTTAGGCTAAAAGGGGACTGAGAGAGAGAGAGAGAGAGAGAGAGAGAGTGTGTGTGTGTGTGTGTGTGTGTGTGTGTGTGTGTGTGTGTGTGTGTGTCAGGTTACCACAGAACAGGTGCCACCAACACTCCAGTGCAGCCAGAGTTGGGGTGAAAGGGGACAGGCTAAGAATCACATTCTCTCTTTCCCTCTCTGCTCAGGGGTGACCGAGGCTGTTGGTTATGGAGAGCAGCATAACTGTTTCACAGATGATTGTATGCTATAAGGGGATTTACTGCACAACCATCCCTGCTCAGACATGAGTCATGAACGATGACTCTGGAAGGAGTGATATAATTTTGTGTCAATCTGATCATGGACGGTGGGGGAGGTGTATGGAGGGAATTACAGATTGGATGTAGATGTTCTTTCATGGTGTGGTGAGGTCAGACACTCACTGAGTGTAGCAAAGGTGAAACAGACTGTTAAAGAGATAAAGGGCAGCGGGTGAGCAGTTCCACTCTGCATTAGCCCAGTAATTGCTGTTTAAATCATGGTTTCTGGGGATAATGGCACAGGTCAGTTTAATTATGATTAAGACTTGGAATGAAAAAGCACGACAGCCATGAAGTTGGACTATACATTTAATATGACAGGATATTCTCATACAGATCTATAACCCACACATTTTCCGACTGATTATTTACTCTGTCACTGAAAAGTTTTATTTTTTCTAGACCTCCATAATTCTGGTGTTCGGCATATTTATTTACGTAGGCCTATTAGTTAAAAAGATTAACACGTTAAATATTAAACGGCTACCTCGATATACCCAGGTTATAACTCGCCATGTTTGTCTTTTCAGACTTAGCTTTCTTTTCCCATATTTTGAGCAGCCAGGTTATCAAAAGTGAGACTCCTCTATTTTGTTTTTGTAGTTTTTTTTTGGAGGGGTGTAACTGTAGCGGACCGGTTGCTGCGCGGCAGCCATGTTGGAATGCTCGGTTCATGATGAGGAGTAGGGCACGAGAAAACGGCCTGACTCGCGGGGGCACCGGAGGCGCACGCGCTGCACATCAGCTCGGTCCAAATTGGAATTAAATCACAGACTTCGGTGAAATCGCCTCGATAGGAGTCACAAGTTACCGATCAGAGACAGGAAGTGGAATAAAGCGAGTGAGTAGCTTCCATATTGTTTTTGCAGTATTTCTTGGGAAGCAGGAAAGACAAATTCATTGGTAAATCTGTCCGTTTTGTAGATGGTGATTCGCTCTTCTAATGATGTTTTGTAGTGGATCCAGGAAATTATTGCCATTAACTTTCGAATCGGCACCGTAGATTCGGGTGTAAATGTGTTGCCAGTTTTGTAGCCTGTACCAGACCGATTTATCCATTGACTACATGTTGTTTTTACGAACCGAAAACACTGTCGTTGAGAAATATCCTATGTAGTGTGTTTAAAGATAATGGACATTTATCGTGCCGGATTGTTTACCGTAATGTATAGATCGGTGAGTGAGCCTGTTTCAGTCACGCTGGAATCGGGCTACATCACTTTGCTTCTCCTTGGAAAACTGAAATATGCGCTTGTTTAGTCATCGCGAATAACGTCGTTGTGCGTGTTTGGGCAAAGGCTTCCCGGAGTTTTTGAACCCAGACATGTCATGTAGGTCAAAATGGTCGACGTTGAAAAGTTAGAAGGGCAGCAGCGCTTCATCTGGTATTTGCAGATTTGTTCTGAGATCTCTGTGCAGGACATATCACGCTTTTTGTGCCCCGGGGCGGTGGAATTACGCTGCGAGCACAGCGCTCTTTTATTTTTAGACTCGAGTGTGTAGGCTGTACTTTCACGGCAGCTCACCATACCGTAATGTCATGCTTGTACAACGCGACTTTGGAGTCGCACATTAAAATCATTCTAGTAAATGTAGAGTTTAGAGTTTAAAAGGTGTGATGTCACACACACACACTTCCGTCCCGAATGTCTCCCCTACACTCGTTTTGGGGGCTTTAAAATCATGTTTTATTTTAGGGCTTTGGTTCAGTCTGTAGCCAGGAACTCGAGCCCTAATTATTGATGAGGGATCCTAGATGTGTAGGTTCATACTGGAGAGGGAATGGGTTTTGTGTCCACAGCAGGAAGTCTAAATGAACGTTCAGTGTGCGAGTAAATGAGAGTTGCTCTTTACTCAGGATATAACAGGGTGGCTAGCCGCGTCCCTCAGGATACTTAAGGAAGACGCCTTTTCCTTTCAGCGGCAACTCCTTGTGTGGACCGTTTAACTTCCAGGAAGTCGGTACTTCCTAATGTAGCTTTCAGCGCTCCTGAATTCAGGTCAGGTCATTAAACTGTTACATTTGCTATGAAAGGAATGAACAGATCATTTTTGGTGTTCATCATACACACGTCCTGTTATCCACGAGCCAGAGCTTTAACGTTTTGTCTACACACACACATGCATCGTCTAAAGTGTTGTTCCCCCAAAAAACCTTGTTTGGAATTGATATCCAGGTTAATTTTAAAATGATCGTTACAGGAATCTTTCATAGTGTAACTTTATTCTTCCAAATGATCCAATTCTTTATTAACCTCTCCCATTCATTAATTCTCCCATTTTCCTGTTTTCCTTTAGATCTTTTGCTTTTGTAAATGCAGTCTGGTGTGGGTCTTTCCGTGTGGACCATCCCTGCTTGACATTTGTGTTCTTGGTATGTTCCACCACAAGAAACGATGGTGCTTTTTCAGCACAGCATGTTGACACTGTTGCAGAACCAAGTATCATGTTTTCAAGTCTGTGATTCAGATTTCAGAACCTCACTTTGGCCATGTGGGATCTTAAAAGAAGTGATGGTCTACCCATGCCAGTGTGAGAACAGCATGCCTATTGAGAGGTTGCATGTGATGGAGAGACTTGCCTTTCCCGTTGATATGAGTGCATTTACAGTTTCCAGACTGATGAATGCTCTATTCACCGTTGGTTTAATGAACCAAGCAGAGGTTTTGGATAGAAGGTTCTTTGCTAAGCGTGACGTGGGTTCGCCCTCCTGGGTTGCGCAGCTCGATCCGTTTGTTTATTTTCGGTTTTGGGTCCGAAAAATGTTTGCACCTACCAACTTCAGTGTAGCCATACTGCAAACTTGTTCTGCTTCCATTGGCGATATTTGACACTGCAAACGTTCAAGACGCTTGCCTGTGTTTCATGGTTGGTTATGAATGCTGCCTTTATGGGACCCAGAGGGCGGAGACAGACGGGGGTGTGGCTTAATTAGCGCATCCCCCTCCCAGACTTAAAGGCTTCTCTGTCCCTCTTGCTGGCACTGGCAGTCTGTCCGGCACAAAAGGCCCCTGCAGGAAGTTGAGCTCAGCAGTGCTGCAGTGCCTGCAAGGCTGCCCTTCACGGACAGCGGCTTCCTGCTCTGCCTCTGGGCTGATTGGGGGGCGGGGCTTGTCCAGGGAAAAACAGGCCAGTAGTGGTGCTACAGCAAGACAAACCTGGATTTCAAACACAAATGGAAGACAGGCAGCATTAAGGTCGGCGTGTTGTTCAGACTGTCGCTCTGCATTATACAGAGAGCAGAGCACATGAATGTTTGCTGGTTTATTTAGGGTACAGCTGTTAGTAGAACAGCACAGATAAACACCTTTATGGATGTGGCCCTTGTTGTTATTGAGCACAGAGAACAGGAGGAATAGCTGTGTGGGACTTTACACAATAGCCCCTCTTCCCCTATGGGAATCTGGCTCCCACATCTACCTTCAGCATGGCTCACTAACAGGAAATGATGTCAGTATCGCACATTTTTTTTGCACAACACTGCAGATGCAGTTAAAACAGTGATTGCACTGGACTATTGTTCTCTGTGCATTTCCTGCCTGCCTCTGTAATGAACGGTCTGGAAAACACCTCTGAAACAGATGGATGTGCGTGGCCTTCGAACAACTCCCAAGCCCAACACTTCTCGTCTGTTATTGGTCTTTTTTGTTGTGACTTAGGCCATCCAATCACACCAGCATGTTGGTGGTTAGATCAGTGGTCAGTGGGATGGTCTAAAGTCCAAATAATGTGGTCTGGGCTCACGTTACTGTCAGATCTCCCCTCGTGTGTGGACATGACACAGGTGTTGTAAGCAGCGTTTACACTGAACTGCACCCATCCTTGATGCGTATCCGGCAACTTTCCTGACTCGCTCTTCGTGAAATGTGGAGGAGAACGGGTGTCTGTTTTGTGGCATAATGGAATGTGGGCGTTGGTGGAAAAATAAGACCAAGTAAAGAGGCTCTTCTTGCACATTGCACCATTGTTCTTATATAAATGAAATAAATCCAGTATCATATCTGTTCATAATACACATACAGGCAGCAGGTGACATACGAACTGGGATCTGATCTGTTCCAGTTGCTGAAGTTGTATGAAAGGCAGGTGTAACATGGTAATTGATTTTGTAGGAAGATGGTAGGTCTGGACCACCAGTTCAGGGCAGCTATGATTAGCCACATTTAGCCATGATCCATCTATACATCTTGGGGAGTCCAGTGTCTCTATGTTTAGCTCTGGTAGGCTTGTTCCTCATCTCTCTGGACTGGATCAGCTGTTCACGTAACAAGTTCTACCTCTGTGGTTCTGATGTAGTCAATTTTTGGTTCAGAAAAAGCGGCAGAGCTGGGCGTCTCGAAGTCCTGGCGCTCTCTTGAGAACTAAGACGTTAGATTGCCTCCCGCCAAGCTCCACGCTAAGCATAGCCCAGGGCTACAGGAAACATTGGTCTTGTGCAGCAGGTTTTCAGACTGTTTTGTTTTGGGGGGGGGGGGGGGGGGGGGGGGGGGGGG
>JAOXYF010000027.1:4042933-4061358 GCA_028565775.1 Sternarchorhynchus goeldii | reverse complement strand
GTGCGTGTGTGTATGTGTGTGTGCGTGTGAGTGTGTGTGCGTGCGTGCGTGCGTGTGCGTGCGTGCGTGCGTGCGTGCGTGTGTGTGTGTGTGTGTACGTGTGTTTGTGAGAAGGAAATTTGGCAAAGAAGTGCGATATCCCACTGGCCTTCTGCTGTAATCTGCTTTAATATGTTTTGGAGTTATTTTGTTTGCTTTCTCTCTGGGTGTTTGGGGTAGGGGGGTGTTGGGGGGTGATATCACTGTGAACGTGAGGTTCTGTCCTCATGGTTACCAGAGTCTCCATAGTCTCAGATAATGGAGCAGAACCTTTTATTTATGTCACTGAGTACAGACTCTTTCTCTCCATTTCTCTCACTCACTCATACACACACACCACTCCATTAAACACCCATTTCCCTATCTCTCTCTCTCTCACCCACCCGTTTCTCTCTCTCTCTCTCTCACACACACGCACACACACACACACACACACACACACCCGTTTCTCTCTCTCTCTCACACACACACACACACACACACACCCGTTTCTCTCTCTCTCTCTCTCTCTCTCTCTCTCTCACACACACACACACCCCGCTCCATTAAACACCCGTTTCCCTCTCTCTCTCTATCTCCAGGTATTCCCTACACCATCTGTCCATCCCTATTCTATCCCCCCTTCCGGTTTTCACTCTCTCCTTTCGCCTTTTCTCTCCTTGTCTTACTTTCTTCTACGTTGTTATGCGTTGTTTTCGTTGCCCCCCCTCCCTTATTTCTGGAGTGCTTCTCTCCTCTGTTTCTCATTCCCCCATCACCCCATCCTCATCTGCTCCTCCTCCACTACTGAATGAGAAACACGCCCCCTCTCTTCGTTTCCTGCCCCTTCTCCCAGTCGGAGGCTATCCGTCAGTGCACACGTACTAACCGCTAACACTCTTACGCGTGCATCCGTCCGAGACCATTAATTCTTACTTACATGGGAGGCTTTTGCAGGTATTGCGGCGGCAAGGGCGTGTAGAATACAGCCTCGAGCGCGTTTGTAAATAGCAGATCTGTACGCGAGCGTGTTCGCGCGCGGGCGTAAAGAAGCACGACGGCTCGAAGGATAATATAAGAGTTGTGCGCGCGTCCCGACGGGTTGGTTCGTTAACTTTAATGGAAGGACTCTATCACGGTAAGTATTAGCCCCGACCACTCGGCATGGTAGCGAGATGAACGTTTGAACGTCAGCTGAAGTATGGTCAAGGTTCCCGCCGTGCTTGTGCTTTTGAGAGAGAATACGAGGGGGGTGAAGATATGAAGCGTTTGTTTACACAGAGTAGCGTTAGCCAGCCGTTATACAAGGTAGATGTGATGGTGATTAGCACGATATGAACGACCACGCATGGCCACCGCGAGACGTCCCGTCGCGAGGTTTCTTCCTGTTCTTGGTTTTGCGTCCGTCCGCGGAGCGTGCGCTCGGACGGAGCGGAAAGCGCATCGCTGTGACCTCGCGGGATAATAGCATGTCACGATGACGAATTGCCCCCACAGAGAAGCGGAGTCGCGGCACATTTTCTGCCCCTTCTGGTTAATATTTAAAGCTGCTTTATTATTTTAATTTGAAATATTGATGAGTTGCCTTTTTTGGAAAAAGAGCGATTATTTTGACTGCAACCTCGATTTCCACATCAGATAAGCGGAAACCCATGAAGGTAGAACTGTAGCACCGGTTACCCTATGGTATATAGATTATATACATCCTGGTTACATTTACGTGATTGAAGTCGTAGAGGATTTATATGACAGTTCGTTGTAAAGGGGACACGTAATATATACGGGTTAGACATAAAGGGCAAACGTAAATACTTCTTATAGATCTGATTAAGCGTGAGTAAATGTAGGAGTGTTTGCGCGCGCACGTTCGTGTGCGAGACAGAATTCACGCGTGGTTTATGCGTGGGTAAGTGTGTTGTATGAGGTCAGATATACATGCATATTATTTAGCAGGTGTGGGAGTTGGTGCTGGGGGGTGTAGTGTGAAACAGGCCTCAGTTATTGCTACTGTGCTGCAGGGGCTTCATACCTTTGTAATGTCGTATTCGGCTTTAAGCAGTTTGTATGGTTCTCTTGAACTCTTTAGAAGTTACTGCTCATGTTTTCCTGTTGCTTATGCCAGAGCCAGGCTTTTACCTTCAGTTTACTCCCCTGGACAAGAGTGAAAGTGGTAACTGGTATGAGAGGATGGAGTGGAACCGAAGTCACGCTGGGACCGTCCCTCTCGGTTGTCACAGCTCCAAGGAGCTTTCTGTTCTAAAAGACTGCTGTATTCTTTACACCGTCATAGAAGCAGGGCGACGTGCTTTAATTAAAAATCCCGGATGCCGTCATCGTCTGCGACGGAGCTGCGGATGGCCGGTACCGTGTGAAGGTCGCCTTCAACACCCCTGCATGCTTCTCTCTCTCACACACACGCACACACACGTTCTAGGGCCTCGGAACACTCAGCCTCGTGGGAGTTCTGCATGTCGCAGAGAGTGAGAGCTGTACACCTCGGTGGATGAGTTGAATTACAAAGCAGTCCAGGCCACCTGCACTCAGAATGCGCTTCCTGACATGTTCAGAGTCTGGCGAATAGCACACTGAGCACCATGAACTTATTTCTTCTCAGAAATTTTGCATTGGTCCATTGCTGCTCTGGAACTGGCTGAAATCTGTTTGGTTCAGACTATTTGAATCAGTTCGGTTTCTCAGTCATTTGTCACGGAGGGCGTGCAGCAATCCAGAGAACCGCTTCAGATGCTTCAGCACCATCCGTGCCACGTCCACACGCTTCTGCAGCCCACTGTAAACGGAGCGTCCAGATGGCGGCTGTCTGGGAGAACGGGATGCCGTGAGGATCCTCGCATCGGTCGCCGGCCTCCTGCACCAGCCAGCGTTCTGGTTGCCGTGTGCCTGCCCTGAGCCTCTGAGAGGCTGTTGGGTGGTAACTTTTGAGTGCTGATTGGCCATAGGGTGTCCTCCCAGCCTCCCTTGTTGTAGAGGAAGTGAGACGGAGGGGAGGGGGTGAGCAGAAGGTGGGTGGGATCTTTTCTGTAAACATTTGTAGCGCTGGCTGTCGTGGAAGCACTGGGAGTCCCAGCGTTCTCTCTGCCGTGGTGGTGAGTGGCCGAGACGAAAGCCAGGGAAGGAGAAGGAGTTTAACAGCAGCAACAAGGAGAAGCCGAGGGCAGCCTGACGCCCTGCGTTGGTGTCGGGGTGAGGAAATCACTGGAGGGAGCTTTCACTCATCCACCCTACTCTTCTTCCTCTCTATCCCCCCCTTCCTCCACTCTTCATCCCCTCTTTCTCTCCTCTTCCTCCACACCCGTGGAATTTCCCTGTAATAACTGGGTTCTCGGTGGCAAAAAACAATGCAGGACTAGACTGTGTTGTGCAAACGAATCCTCTCGCTGCGCCCAAATATGAGAGATGAGGGCAGTGTAAATTGTGCCGAGTCACCTGCTGTCTGGCTGGCCTGAGTCCAGCCTGTTCCCAGGGACAGTGGGATCTGTGCAGTAGCCACTGATCTCCTGCAGATCTTACAGTGCAAGTTCTCTAATCCACACAGAAATGCTTGTTGATCTGCACTGGAGAAACGTATGTCTAAACTTAAAGTAAAATATATTAGGAACGTTTTCTCTCTCTGTGGGGAAGTTATTGGTGTGTTAAAGATCCCAGAAACCTCTGTAGCAAAAGTCCTCCAGAAGCTTCCATGTGCTCTGAGGAAACGAGCAGAGAATGTACTGCGGTTTAGAGGGCGTGTGCCTCGTTACGGTCCCAAGTGCTGTCACACACTGCCTGTGAGGGAAGATCTAGGTGAGTGCATTTCAGATTAAACTACTGGAGAATGAACTCCTGGAGCTGGATTTCCTTGGCATGTTGCCCAATTGTAATTAAAATGTTTGGGTGGGATTAGGTATCTCAAGAACCTTTCAAAGAATTAGCGCCCTATTCATGTTTTGCAAACCCCTTTTGTATCCCATTCCTTGAATCATTATGACTGAGGATGGTGTCCACACATCATGAAGTCTATTGAGACAAATGTCCTGAACCGGATTGTGAACTGAGAGCATCTTTACAGTCCTTTCTCACTGACGGGATTCTACCGTAAGATTGAATCTTAAGACTCTAATCCCTTAAACTCTGGCTCTAATGTAGTAGCGTAAGGATCGTTTCCTTGGAGACAGCAAAGCACTGTAAGTTATTCTGGACAAGAGCACCTGCTGAATGTTGTAAATATAAATATCTGCTAGCAAGAGCGGTTCTCTATGGCACCAGCCTTGGCTTTTCAGGCTGGTGAGGCTCGTGCACCCACTGGCATTAAGGGCTCTTGTTCCAAGCGAGGTTCGCGGTTGACTGTCGGCACCGGGCATTTCTCTCTTCTGGCGTTTGAGGGTTAACTGGTAGGACGTGGTACTGCATTCAGTGGGTCAAGGTTTAAGATTGATGGGCGAAGTGCTCTGCCAGTTTGCCATGGGTAAGATCGTCGAGTTATTAACCCTTCGTGGCAGTGACGACCGAGGCAGGGAGACTGGGCTCATGCTTGTTTGTTTGTTTCTCACTGCCCAGAGCTCTACACACACTTACATTTCCAAGCTCACAGACCATATATCTTCTGTCCTGCTTGTACGGTAGAGAAAAACTATAAGACTAACATACTGTTTGGTTGGGGTTAGTAATGTGTTTTACCATGAGACCTTTGTAATGATTAATGAATGGCCTACCTGCCTATATAGATCCTGTCCAATCCAACTCCTGTCCAAGTGGCACTGAATTGCTGATCGTAAGGTGTAATCTAAGGAGACATTACAGCTAATCGAAAATCATTCTCCACCATCATTTGTCTAAAATCGGACAGCTTGGTTGCTGCCTACCTATAGAAACACCAATTAGGACTGCCCCCTGGTGCATGGTAACCAGTGTGTGTTGGGACCGCCCCCTGGTGCATGGTAACCAGTGTGTGTTGGGACCGCCCCCTGGTGCGTGTTGGGACCGCCCCCTGGTGCGTGTTGGGACCGCCCCCTGGTGCGTGTTGGGACCGCCCCCTGTTGCATGGTAACCAGTGCGTGTTGGGACCGCCCCCTGGTGCGTGTTGGGACCGCCCCCTGGTGCCTAACAGCTGCATGAATCCATAATGTAAAATCACGTCTGGGTAGTTTTCTGAACCTCTAACTCTATGTTTCAAATTTCACTGTATTTAAAAGCAAATTGTCTATTATGGTGGAAAAGGGTTATTTCATGGTCCGTGATGCATTTTTTGCGGCTGTAAATTTGGTAGTGACCCATTATGATGAGATGATTAGAGAGCTGGGAGTGATTTATGTGTTGGTGTTTCACTAAAAAATCAATATGGAGTCTTTACTGGTCATAACTGCATAAAACTATTTCCTGCATAAGATATTCATTAGAAAGTGTCTGTCTAGGACTGTTATGTTCCAGGACATAAACCTGGACAACAGTCCCAAAGTCACTCACTTATAATCCTTCACACATGTTCTGTTCAGAATGTTCATATTTAATAGAGCCACTTCTAGTAAAGGTAACTTTGATTTTAACGTTAAGAGACATTAACAGTTTCACTCCTCTGAGAAGGTCAACGCAAGTAAATATAAAGGTATATAATGCAGGAAAATGCTTTACTGAGTGTTTTAAAGCTTGAGGGGAAAAACACAAAACTGCTCATCTATGGGATATAATGGAATATTTACTGACGGGGCAGTTCTCACAGGCTTAAAATAACCTGGGATTATTCCTGCTGATCATTTGATAGGAGGTAAAAGGCCCCAGAGTCGGTCAGTAAAAATGACTGGCTGGGCAGATTCAGACAGGACTAAACCCACTCTAGAAGACTAGGGTTAATTACATTAGCCTCCCTCCCTGTGTAAAACAAATCCTGTCTGAAGAGAAACAGAAAGGCAGGTGGGGGAGTGGGAGTTCGGAGAAACGGAGAGCAGAGGTCTCTTGCCGACAGATTGTGAAGCAGGTGTTTGGGCCTCGGTGGGAGGGGTTTAGTGGGGGGTTGGTTTAGGCGAAGGGCCGGCCTACGCGTGGAGCGCCTCCTGGGTCGGCATGGCGACATACGGGCCAGGCGAGGTCAGGGTTCCTCCGTGGCGAGGTCTGGCTCGTCTCCACGGCGAGGGAGCAGCATATGCCAAGAGGGGCCAGGAGTCCATTAAAGACGAGCGTCCCTGTGGCTGGGGACCCCCCGAGGACCACGGACAGGTTAATCCTTTAAGCTCTGGACAGGCGCTCGGTGCACATGCCATTCACATGTAGATTCGATCAACTGGCTGAAAGTATTGATTATTAGGTGTGTATTTAAAAGGGTCACACGGGGCGCTACAGATTAGCGTCAAAGCAGACGCTAACCTATGTAACATGATAAAGATTTATTTACGGTTGGCCCCTCTTTGAATGTTTCAGAGATAATTTACATGTAAACCCATCGATATCTGTTTGTATGCGTCGGAAATGCAATGAAACGAGATTAACCTCATCAGAAGCTCCTCAAAAACAAGTACTGAAATGTTCCCGGTTTCAGGCTTTGTGCTAGCAGACGGTCTTCTGTTAGGATACAGTATGAGGTGTTCTCGTTAAAGGAGCGCCACAGTACGGCCAGTAAACCATCCAGGAGGGTTAATGGGACTCCTACCACATCAAAGTAACGTTGTAATGGCTGTCTGACAGCGAGCAGGTTTTAGGAGCTGAGCATAAGGAAGTCGTGTGTGAACACAGTCTCCACCTCTCTCTCTCGTTCTCTCTCTCGTTCTCTCTCTCGCTGGAAGCACAGTCTTGACGCTCTTCCATGGCCCTGCAGAACAGCGTGGCAGATTTTTGTTCCACTGACGAGTGGTTATACTCCTATAATAAGATGGAGATGCCAAGTACTTCCTAGTACTGTAGTACTTTAGTACCGGCGGGGGGGTCTGGCTTTGTGGCTCAGTGTTCACTGTTTGGCTTGAGGTACCTCTCAGAAAGAGGCTTAATGGAAGATGTGGATGGAGCAGTAGTAGTATTATTCATCATCATCATCATCATCATCGTCTTGGCCTGTGAAAACCCAAACAGCTGCAGGAGGACAAGCAGGCCAGCGGTGGTGGTGGTGAACCATCGGTGAAGCTGTTGCAGTTCAGCGTTTCCAGTCATGTTTATTAGTAGTCCAAAAATACACAAAGAGTTATTACTGTCAAAATTCATTCAAATACTAAAATCCAGTTCCATACTGAACTCTGGGTAGGTTTTCACTTTGTTGGTGTTCACTATTCCTGGTGTCATTTCGAGTCACTTTATACAAGATGCCTATGAGCTGTAATGGCATGTACCTAACAGTTCATATAATACATCACAGGGTATGATCATGTGATCCATCAGTACATTCTTATATATGGTATAATGGCATTCATATATCATGCCCTTAAATATCAAGTCCACTGCCACCATTTTGGAATTTGGATTTAAGTAGTTTGTGCGATCCTTTTTAGAGGATCCAGGCTTAGGTCCTCGTGAATCACAACTGTGATGTTTGTTCTCAATAGATATAAATTGCTAGTAAGTGCTGCACGTAAAGTTCAGTACCACTGGGAGGAGAAACATCCTTTTTTCCTCCTGCGCGTAATACAGTAATATTTGATTTTGATCAGAGAAGCTGAGCTGTTTCATATACACTCCTGGTTTTCGGTGCGAGATGTTCCTCAGTGTTATTCGTTATTAAAAGCTAAGAGTTAAGAGTGGTAAGGAATCTGGGATGTGTTATGGATCATTTTTAGTGACTGCACATCTGGAGTGGAGCCAGAACATCTAAGGACTGAATTTAAGTACGTCGAGCACTTGTGGTTTAGACACCAGACTCATCTGGATGTAATACGGGCTTCCTCACACACACTTTCAGTTCTCTATCCGCCCATTCTTGTCTTTCTGGCTCTGACCAGATACACACATCACACACACCAACATGGAGGGAAGTGCTCAGTTGCGCTCTGGTTCGTCCCACACAAAGCTGGGAGCGCCATCGTGGGCCGTGTCCTTTTTTCCCGTGTAATTCCTGCGCATGAGCCTCTTCCATCCAGGCAGTGAAGCTCAGGCACATGTCAGTTCATTACAAAACTGGATCTGGGCCGCCAGGGCCCCGTGCTCCTCACAGCCGTGCTCCTCACAGCCGTGCTCCTCACAGGAGAGCAGAGCAGCACCACGTTCCCAGACTGTTCTCTCTGTGTCTCCTTTTGTTTAGAACATGATAATCTGGGGTTATTTACTCATATGCTGTTGATGAGATGTCTGGATTATCTAGTGTGCATGTGACCCATCAGCCTGTTCTAGCCTTAGTAATGGAGTGATTAATGAGTATGGAGAAGTTGTCCCAGATATGTCCCGCTGCAGGCAGGGGGCGCCGTGTCTCCAGGCCGGCCTGGCCGCCAGCCGTCCCTCTAGGATTGTGGCTGACCCACACAGCCACATGCTACCCAATGTGCTTGGGCAAATGTGCTAAAATGATCACCAAACTAACCTCTCTCTCTCTCTCCCTCTCTCTCCTTCCCTCTCTCTCTCTCTCTCTCTCTCTCCCCCCCTCTTTTCCTCTCTTCCTTTCTGTTCACAGACATTTCAAGGGTTTCCTATTACACAGGTGAGTGGCTTTCTCTTAAAACTTCTCCCTAGATTCCCAGGAGTTATCAAGGAGAGATTCTCCAGACTGTTGGCCTTTTGCAGTGATTCTGGGTAATGAAATACATTATCAGGCAAAATCACTCAATAATCAACTTTATATTCGTTTAATGAGGTCATGGTGTGTTTTACAGACCGTTTGATTAAAGTAACATGTACAGGATATGAAGGTCAGTCAGTTTCTATAAACTTGCCCCCTTCCCCACAAGTGTGTTATAATACCACAGAAGAATTTTCAGAAGCTTCTCTCGATCTCACAGTGCAGTCATCGTTTTGGCCCGGACAACCACCTTCTCATTGTGGTGGTTGGCTTTGACCACAGTCCCCGGCTCTGCTCTGCAGTCGGATCCAGACACGAGATGAGGGCTCGCTGTGTGGGTCTGGATGTAGCAAGGGGATTAGCTCAGTGGTGTGTGTGGGGCGTTAGGAGGGGGTGTCTGCTTATTGAATATCTCCTGATGTGTGTGTGTGTGTGTGTGTCATTGTTCCACTGGTGCACACAAGTGTAACAGCACATGAAAATGCTATTAAAAATTCATGGTGGGTTTTGCTCGTTTGGATGGACATGGGGTCATTAGGGAGAAGGTCTGTCTGAAACACTTTTCTCTCTTTGCTTGATTTATTACGCAATCTATCACGAAGAGTCCAGCATGAAGTGAGTGGGGGAGGGGCGGAGCTTCTTCGCTGCAACTGTACCACAAATCCAGCTGGAAGCAGCAGATATAAGGAGAGAACCGCAGGGACAGAACATGCGGCGCGTGTCTCTCCGTATTCAAGTTAGGTGGATGAAATGAACTGTAAACCTAAGTGTCTGTGTCTATATCTGGCAGTAAGACAATCTGTTGGGTGGGGACGGTCTATTAGAACGAGAGCGTGTGTCCATGGAGCGTTCAGTACTGAAAGCTCTGAGATTTTCCACCACACGATTCCCAGCGGAGCGTTTTGCAGGGCCATACCTCCACTCGCACATGGACGAGTCCAGAAAGCAAGGGCGTAGTCGGTCAGCAACCTGACGGAGGTAAACCGTGATTGTTCCGTGCGAGGAAGACGTAGTTAATTGTCATGGCATTTCCGAAGGCAGCTGTCGTCGGACGTTAATTTCGGGGCTCGTCCGTTACAGCGGTGCCCGGTGATGTTACTCAGAGAAGCAGTCGGGAACTTTCTTTTGTTTGTTTTTTTACTCACAGCAGCATTGCTGCGATTTGTTCCCAGCAGCTTCCCTCTATAACAAGAACAAGTGATTAATAAATGTTTCGCGGATTGACCGTTTAAAAACTGACATCTCCATAAAGTCATCGGAGATCTGCACTAACAACTTGCCGCCCATTCGTGTTCATCTTTTTGTATGTTCTTGCCCCTGTTTTGATTGGTTGTGTCGCTTGTTGCGGCCGCGTGCCTCTGAAGTCTAATGAAGCGTTATTACTCTTCCGATAAACCTACAAGCCTCCGCTAATTAGTCGGAAGGGTCGCGCTTAACGAGGCCCAATGTTTAAGTCTGTATGTGACCGAGCAATTAGTGTTCGTGCGAGGCTACGGTTTTTTGTATATATGCGCCATTCGTGTATGCTTTGCCTTTACTCGTTTCGAAAGCTCCAGGCCCTTTCCACCTTATAGCGCGAGTAATGTGAGATCATTGTGAGCGTTAGGTGCAGTATGCCCTGTATACCTTGGATACTTGGACGATCAGTATGCATGGGGGAAAGCTGATCCCACATCGGTATTCACATGCTTACGCTTTTGGCGCGGCCACCGTCTTGATCGCTTATGCACTGACCAAAGATCAGCCTGCACGTGCTTACCTTCGCAATGAAAGAACAGGCGTGCGCATGCTGAAGGAGGTGAACCGTAGGGCGCGTGTGCTAATCGCGTTCCTTAGCAGGTGCAGCGTTATCACGTTCTCAGTATTTGAGGGGATACTCGATAAGATCATAGTTTAACGTAAACGTTATTAAAACCAGGGCTAAATAGATCATGAACCCCGTTTCTTTGCATGAGCCGCAACCAACCTGAGCAGCAGCATCCTCCACGTGTCCTTCACGTGTCCTCCACTTACACTTCATTTAGCTTCACGTGTCGTCTGCTGCACACTGCCACTGTTTGTGGCCCGTTTCCCCAGTACCGTCTCTCTCTCTGTCTTTTTTTGGCAGCTGACAGGTGCAGTAGAGCTGCAGCTCTCCTGCGTTTACCCTCCCAGCGGAGGACCCCAGGAGCCCTTTGATTGTTTGTTTTTAAGGGGGAGGGACGTGAGCCGTGGGAGCAGCGTGTGCTTATTGTCACGTGTGGGTAAATCACGCAGTTGCACATGGAAACTGCAGGATGATGCTGGAAAGCCTTTTGTGGGGGGGGGGGGACCACCCGCCTCTTTCCTCTTTGTTTCGACCTCTGTCTCGGCGGTCCACGGTCTGTCTGAATGGCTGTTGTGGAGAAGGCCCATCCTCCTCCTCCTCCTCCTCCTCCTCTTCCTCATCTCCATCCTCCCACTGCCACCCTGTCTTCACCAGCACCGTGTGACGCTGGAAGGAACCGCTCCAGATACAACAGCAAGGCGGCTGCAGACGTAATCGGCCACCGGCTTTAAACCGACTAAGAACTTTTTTTAAAGAGAAAAGAGGAAACGAAATCCGCTAAGTGAGATCCCCACCTTTAACGTGTGTAGAATAAACATTTTAAAAGTGGGTTTTTGGCGGTGTGGAATTCCCGCCCTGCTATGGATGAAGAGCTGTTTCAGATGCTCTGGTGACCTTGACGTGGCTGTATAACCCTTATCTCCAGCTTGCAGGGATGTAAGGCTTAGAACAGCTGCTTCTGGCTCTGTGTCTCTCCTGAACGGACATCTGACGTAGGGAGGAGATCCCCCCCACCCCCCGCTGATCGGCACAGGGATTTGTTTTGTACTTCGTTCCACCCCACCCCCGCTTCCCCACCCTGCACTGCCCACTGCTGGGGCTCTGAGGAGAGAACACACACACACACACACACACACACACGCACGTCTATGCCTATACTGTGCTGTTAAGGTGTCCTGAACGTCTCCTTCATAAATTTTGAATGAGCTGGACATTTATGAGCTGGAGTCGTGTGTCCATCTGTACTCATCTGTACGATGATACTTGCATTCCATTTTCGGTCGTCATTCCGTTACACCGATTCTTTGTGCTTTGTTCAGCACTCATGACGTGTCACGATGGACTGGTATTGTGTTGGTTACTGTATGATGTGTAACGCAGTAGATTTGAAGTCGATTTAAAGTGCAAGGTTTTCAGCGGTGATTGATAGAGGTGGCCTGGATCATTGTTTGAATCTACGTCACATGTTCTCTGGGCCTGAAGACAGAGAGCAGGCGAGAGGCGGGGGATCTTCTGAGGCTGCTAGCAGGGTCTGCTCTGGTTTGCTGCCTGGTTTACTTGGGTAAACGGCAGCGGATTGGCCCGAGAGGGGCCATTTGCATATTAACGAGCCTCTGCCGAACTCCCCAGGCTCCGCCTCTTGGTCCTCCTATTTCACTGGCAGTTGCCTTTAGGGAAGCAGTGGGTTACAGAGGCTGAGTATCTTTCTCTCTCTCTCTCTCTCTCTGCGTCTCGCACTCTTCCGCAGTGCTGCTCACGTTCTCACTCTCCATGTTGATTTGCTTTTTGTTTAATACTGTACCTTTGTCTCTACTTCTCTCTCTAATTCGTCCTTTGAACACACTCTTTCTCTCACTCTCTTTCTCACACACACACACACACACACACACACACACACACACACACACACACACACAGCCTGTAATGTCACTATGACCTCTTGCTACTGAGAGGGCACTTCTCAGCAGTTCTGGTTGCTGGGCACCACATACTGGACCAGCATTGCTATTGGCCGGCGACAGGTCCTCAGCAGGAGACCCACACCGGTCTCCGGCCCTCCAGAGTCCAGCTTGGACCGGACCGGACCGGACAGGATCTCCGCCGAGCCTCCTGCCATTCCTCTCCGGATCTGTCGATGCGAGACCAAGCGCGGAACGTACCGGCGGCCTAGGAGTGAACGGCCCGGCTGGGTCCCGGAGGGGGCGGCGGGCGTGAGGATCCAGGCCACGGCTCCCACGAGAGCACCCCGGAGCAGAGGCTGCTGGCCGATCTCCTCCGTGGCCTCGGGGAGGCGCACAGACAGGAGCGGCTGTGGCCCTTTCACTGTGTGCTGGGCCGGAGGTACTCCTTTAAGACCTCTCCAAAAAAACCCCCCCCCCCCCCCCCCCCCTGCACCTCCTGTTAATTTTCACACTTTCACTTCTTTGTTCTCATCCTCTGGCGTTTTTTTTCTCTTCCCCACACTGTCGTCCTAATCATGTTACGTATCATACGGTAGTTGTTGAATGTAACACGCTCTCATGTTACACACGTCGCAGCTTTGTGTCTGTCTGTATGTCGAATACTGGCATCGGTGTTTTTGGCTCAGGTGAACGATTAGTGAATCAGCGGTGAGTTGAAACTCACTCGTCAGGGCAGGTGGCTTCCCGTCTTCGTCGCTGAGGGTTTAAACTGGACGGGATTCTCACACCTGCCCACCTCTCCCTCAGGGCAGAGTCACGACCGTAGATCATTTACGCTGAAGGGCGGCGCAAAGCATAGTGAAATGTTGGGCCGCTGGTGTGTGTGTGTACGTGAGTGTGGTCTGGAGGATGTGTGTGTGTGTGTGTGTGTGTGTGTGTGTGTGTGTATGCACACGCGAATGCGGTCTGGAGGATGTGTGCGCGCGCGCGTGTGTGTGTGCGCGCACGCGAGTGCGGTCTGGAGGATGTGTGTATGTGTGTGTGTGTGTGTGCGTGCACTGCTGCCGTGTGTATGCGAACAGCTGTTCTGAGCGCACGACTTTAACGCCCATCAATCTCAACAGCTCATTCTGAAACCGCTTCAAGAGCCTTTGTGCAGAGAAAGCGTTTTCAATGACTAAGTCTTTGGTAAGAATCTGAAAGTGTGTGTGTGTGAGTGTGAGCGTGTCCATCTGGATGTGTGTGTCACAGAGATACAAACACAAACAATGAGGGTATGGTGTGTATTCTAATTGGTATTGATTGATGCATTCTGCCTGCCTCCAGCTAGAGCTGGTGTAATGGGAATCAAAGGCCTGCACTCTGTTAACTCAATGTTCCTGTTCAACTATGCGATAACGGTGCCCTGCAAACACACATGGAATGTGACTTTCTTCTCGTATTAATCATATCTGCCTCACGTGCCAACAAACACTTAGATTAGGTGTCTTGACGTGAAGTGTTTAAAACACAGTGACGTGATTGTACAGCATGAGATCACTGGGAATGTCCCCCGAAGCTCTGGCCGTCTGCACGGACGCACGTGGCCAACCCTGTTTGTAAGGTCTCGACCCGTGAGGGCGGGGCCAGGATCCTCCGATTGACAGACCTCTAAAGCAATGGTGCACGTTTGTTCTGGCCAGCTGCCAGTAACGTGATGGGGTTTTCCATCTGATAATATTGGGTGGAGTCAAAAGTACATAAATATCATTATGCTGTTTTTGTTTTGGATCTAGGGAGCCAGTGGTTATTTGAAGGACGATTACTCGAAGAAAGATCCTATGCTAGGGTTTAGTCTAATGCAGGAGGACCTGAAGATCCTATGCTAGGGTTTAGTCTAATGCAGGAGGACCTGAAGATCCTATGCTAGGGTTTAGTCTAATGCAGGAGGACCTGAAGATGCGACTGCGGTGGTGAGCATGTGGTATTCAGAGTCTCAATGTTCCATTACCCTGTGGCCTTTGGGGAATCTCCCCTCTACCAGTGCATTTCACATAACACACCACTTATCTTAGTCAAACCTGACAGTCACAGTATTAGCCATGCGTTGAACCGTAGTGTTGGAGAGAAAGGAACCCTCGGAGTCACCCTGTCTGAAGGATCTCCAGAAGTTTTTATTTCCTTCTCCTGGCCTCACAATTTTCATCAAACTTTACTGTAAACAAACTGTTCACTCGTTCAGTCCAAACGTTTCTGATTCTCGTCCTCACCTTGAGCTGATGGCATCTAGGACACCTTCTCCTTTGGAAGCGCTGTGCTTTAGAGAATCGCTCCTCCGCTTCAGGACCACCTCAGAAGTGATTCTGCTGAAACCCTCCGAAATGTCCTAAGGCACGTGTGCACGAGGCTGCGGACATGTCTGAAGGGGGTGGGGGTGGGGGCAGGCCCTGTCCATGGGGAGCACTGGGTAGAGGCGTCCCGCCCTCTTTCCTGTTGAGATAAGCCTGCCTGCAGGGCCTGATTGGGCTGTAGATGAGCTGAAGCTGCAGGCAGGCTCCGCCTTCCATTAAGTTAAGAGCCTGAATGTGGGCGTGTCTTCAGTTACCCGACGTGCTGGATGTAGCTCTGATATTCCTGACCACCTGAAGCCTCTCTGCAAAACCAGGGACTTTCTGCAGTTGAAGGCACTTTCACCATGGCAGTTTAATCACAGCTGACAGGGAAACACTCACACAGTCTCACTATGAGCTCGTATGGAAAGGACACAGCAGGTTGAAGACCAGTGATGGCCGAGAACCCCAGTCTCTCTCAGTAATGTCTCCTATGGGATTGCTGCTGGCCTTTCTGTACTCTGTGTGTGTGTGTCTGTGTGTGTGTCTGTGTGTGTGTCTGTGTGTGTGTGTGTGTGTGTGTGTGTGTGTCCTGGCCAGACTGGCTTGGTTTATTATTTTGTGTGTGCAGAGGCCTTCCCTGATTTAAATACATTTCAATACATTTGCAAGTTTGATGCCTGGCTGAACTCACCAGGTTGCTCTGGTCGTTTAAGAACAGGACAAGTGAGGATAGACTCTGAATTCAACTGAAAGTGCAAAACTGTGGATCAAATGATCTTTCCCAGGCCCCCCATAATGTTAGTCTGGTCTCACAAACCAGCCAATGCCTCCCTGTGTTATGTGTGATGAAGACCTTTTCTGTTAGTGGTCATTTGAACAGACTTCATCCACCTCGCAGTGCCAAGCTGATATCTCACCAGCTCAGGTTGTCGTGCTGGTTTACTGAACCTTACCGATATGTCCTCAGGAACAGCCGTCGAGCCTCTGGCCGTGAGGGGAGCTGCTGTTACAGATGTTAAAAAGTTCAAAAGAACCCTTCGTGCCCACAGGCTCGAGCGTACGCTGGTGATGCCTGATGGGATGTGAGCCAGGGCATTTCTGGGGATCAGCAAGTTCTTTCATCCACTCCGCTGGACAGCAGTAGTTTCTCCTTTCTGACTCCTAGCCCTCCTGCTCAGTTTTCTGTCTAATGGGCAGCTTTCCACTCCATGTTCTCCTTCAGAAGTCTGGACCTCCACCCACATGTTGTACACAGGCCAGTTTTGTCTGGCACTCCCAGGCTTCCCAGGAGCACGATTCTTTTCTTGGGGGGGCGGGACTGTTCTGTTTGGCAGGATGACTGCGTTGTTTCTGAGAAGAACGGTTTATTTTTATTTATTTATTTACAGCAAATGTCAGTTGAAGGTTCTAGACACGGCTGTAAATCTCTAAATCTCTTTCATTCAGAGCTTTTGCTCACATAAGATCATCAAACTCGCTTTTTAATCTCATTACAATATCAGGCCATCGGAATTTTTTTCCCTGCTTCTTTGAAAGTTTGGACTATAAATGCAATTTGTCCGAGTTTGCTAGCGGTGTGTCTGAGTCTCGAGCCCGGGGCGTGTTGATTTTCGGTGAAATTAAAGGGCAGCTCATCAGCTTTCCTGTTGAGGCTCTCCTCGGGGAAGCCTTTCCGTGGTGCTCTGCTCTCACCGGGAAACAGAACAGCCGCCCGATCGATCACGCCCTGTCTACTCCCTCCAGCCACACCGGCCAATCGGCCTGCGTCGAGGAAGAGCGTGGTGATGCGCGGGTGAATATCACACACGCCCACAACACTTTGCGTTCCCAGTCGGTATTTCACTGTTCCGGACGCTGGACTGCTTTTGTTCGTTTTTCATCCCTCGCGCCCCGTGAGCGCGTCTGGGATGTTAATAACTCTTGTCTGTCGTTAGGACTGTTTTGAGTGCTTTTCATAACACCGTAGGGACACGACCTCTGCTTTCAATTTTGTTTTGGAAAGTAGTCTATTTATTGGCAAATCGAACGTACCGTGTGTTACGCGAGTTTATCTGTGCCGCGACCCGAGTTTGTTTAAAAACGTTTAAACAAGTTGATGACGATCATTTTGTTTGGCACACACACATTCTCTATATCAAAGGAGAAAACACGACGTGTGTGTGTGTGTGTCTGAGCCGATCAGCCTTGGCATCAACTGCGTTCCAGTCATTTCCTCTGGCATGTGTTTGTTGTTGTTATTAATATTAATATGGGTATTGTATCAGCAGGCTTCATTTTCTGTGTTTCCTTGATGTTTAATGTTACATCTTGCTTGTTTACACAGATTTGCGTTAGATTGGTGACGGTTAACTGCAGCTCGGGTTCATTCTTTGGCTGAATTAGGAAGAAAAAAAACCAGGCCGTTTATTTCTTCGTGTTGCTGTTTTTGTGCGAGAGAGATTCGCTGGGACGAATAACTTGAATTTCGTTCGTGCTCTCCGTAAAACGAGCTTGTTCTCTCAGCTGCCCTGTAATGTTACGTCTGTGGTAACGGTTCAAGCTGTTTTCTGTTACGCCTCCACCCACCTGGTGCGAAGGTGGGGCCGCGTGGAGGCACGGACGAAGCCGCGAGCCTCGTGGGTGACTCACCCGGCCGGCCTCGCCGCGGGCGCGAGCGTCGCGTAAATCCGGGGACGTGACGGACGCAAGAGACTCTGCGGGGCACGGCGCGCTGGCACACGCGCGAACGCTTCCGCGGCTCGCAGCGGAAAAGCCCCGCGAGGACCAGCAGAGGCTCGGCCGCGCGTGGCCGGCGGCGGGCGCGTGCTCGGGAGATATTTCCGCCCCGTCTCCCCCGTCATGCTCACAGACGGCTGTGGGGGTCTGTCTCCACGCCGGTCGTCGGTGTTGTGTGTTTGCTGGCCCTTCATGTTCGGAGGTAGGACTGTGTTCTCTGCGCAGAGTTCGGTGTGTTTAATGAATGAATGTTTGCTGTTGGAGTCTGTGCGCTGCTAGATTTTTACGATGTGATTGTCGGATTGGTTCGTATACAACTGTGTGTCTGGTTCGGGGCAGAACTGACAGGATGTCGTTTTTGTGTGCTGGACTGGGAGTTTTGATGGTTGAGTTTTTCTGAATTGTATGCTGGGTGTGGTGAACTATGGCAGAACTGGGCTGATAATAACAGATAATAACGTGCGTGTGTGTGTGTGTGTGTGTGTGTTCTGGTGCTCGGAACATCTAATGTTTCTTTTGTTTTTCTTTCTATCCGTTTTGAACAGTTATTACCGCAACGTCAGTTTGTTACACACTTGGTAAACACACTTGTACTCTTCAGACAGTTCTGTCTTCCTCAGCAGTTTGTCTTTGCTTCAGACAAGTTCGTACATAAAGACTCTATCAGTCATCACAGCAGGTCAAATCATACTCACTCACTGCTATACCATGTAGCACCTTGACTAAACAGATAGTACCGTTGAGTGTGTGTGTGTGTGTGTGTGTGTGTGTGTGTTGACTGAATTGCTTGCAAGGTTTCACTGACTATGGAAAAGAGGGCACAGACTAGTCAAATTAGCTCAGACTGTCACTCCTGGTCTTCAGTTCTTTGTCTTAGTGAAGTTACTGATCCTCTGGGATGCTTCACTGCAAGTGTGTGTGTGTGTGTGTGTGTGTGTAAGTGTGTGTGTGTGTGTGTGTGTGTGTGTGTGTGTGTGTGTGTGTGTGTG
>JAOXYF010000027.1:4005958-4024176 GCA_028565775.1 Sternarchorhynchus goeldii | reverse complement strand
AGTGATGGGACTAAATCTAAAGTATGGTCATAATACCAAGTGATGGGACTAAATCTAAAGTATGGTCATAATACCAAATGATGGGACTAAATCTAAAGTATGGTCATAATACCAAATGATGAGACTAAATCTAAAGTATGGTCATAATACCAAATGATGGGACTAAATCTAAAGTATGGTCATAATACCAAATGATGGGACTAAATCTAAAGTATGGTCATAATACCAAGTGATGGGACTAAATCTAAAGTATGGTCATAATACCAAGTGATGGGACTAAATCTAAAGTATGGTCATAATACCCAATGATGGGACTGAATCTAAAGTATGGTCATAATACCCAATGATGGGACTGAATCTAAAGTATGGGTACAATTATGCATAGGTCCCACATTCTGAGTGATACTCATGGAATCAAGAATTGCTTGAAAGTTGTTTTTAAAAGAAACAACTTTTATTATTCTCATTTTCAAAGAGAATATTAAAATCCCTAGAATGATAAAATGATAATTACCATATCAGCTGATTGCACTATATTAGAGACGAAGTCCTAAAACTCCTGCAAAAACTCAGAGGAGGAACCCGGAGGGTTAAAGATTCATTCACATAAGAAACGTCTGCCATGCTTTCCAAGTTGAAGACAAATTTCTTTTTGACATTTCTTTTCTAGTTCAAGTTCAAGTTTATTTATTTTTATAGCGCTTTTAACAACAGACGTTTTCTATACTCATTTACTGCCTTCTATGCGTATAAAGCACTGAAATGCACACCTGAGTCATAGCAAGGTTCAGTCAGCTCAGTATAAATGCACACCTGAGTCATAGTAAGGTTCTGTCAGCTCAGTATAAAGAGAGAGGTTCAGCATGATCGTTGTTGCCCGTCAATAACAACTCGTCGTTTATGAGATTTAATGAAGTCGGTCCAATTCAGAGTGTTTTTTGGACTGTGCTTCAAATGACCTCAGCTGCACTTTGCCTGTAGCCGTGTGAAGCTCAGAGCTCAGTTTTGTTTCTTTTCTCTGGTAATTGCATTTTTGAGTCGGAGTGCAGAGGCGGGCTTGGCTGGTTTTGCTGGCTTTAAGCCGGTTTTGATGTTAACCGACAATTTACAATAACTGCTTTTCTTTGTCTCCTCTTGTTTATCGATGCTGACTGGCCTGCAGATGTGGAAGTGTAACACGCCATTCAAGCTGTTTGTTCAGTAAATTTGGGGTTGGGGGGGGGGGGGGAGTTAACTGTTTACAACACTGCTTTTGGAAAAACTGGACACCAGGGATCATCTCTCAGACATGAGGCTGCGTCGGGTGAAATAGCTTCTCCACTCGGACCAGTTTTGTGTTTCTTCTCGAGAGCTTCTTTATTCAATAACACCCACCTCCCCCCAGCCCGTCAGTGCTCCGTTTGGGGCTCACGGCGGAGCTGACGGGGGGTCCAGCCGGAGCTGGAGCCGCTCTGCCCCGGGGTGGGCGTGTCTGGCCATGCCCGTCACTCTGCCGCTGTCATCAGTCGGAGGAGACGTACCTCTGGAGGCTGAGTTGGCATTTCTCGTGCATGCCTTTACACCGTCTGCAAAAGTCCCTCCTGATGTCAAATGCATTTGATTATTCTAAGATACTTTTGGAGCGTTTTCAAAATGCTGTCATTTCAGCCCATCACATCTGGGTTTTGTGTGTTTGTGTGTCCGATAACCAATTAAAAGTTTTAACTCTTGTTATGTGGCATTTGATCCACCTTCTCTGCCTCTACGGCGCTCTCTACTGGCTGCTGCTGACTCTTCATCTCCTGTGGGAGGGTGTGGCCAGGATGCCTGCGATCCCATGTGAACATAAACATGAACTATGTTTTAACAGTAGAAAACAAACAGTGCTTTAAATGAACTCGATAGTCATTCGCTTGGAATTCAAAAGTTGCAAGTCCACACCCAGGCTTTGAAGCCAGTGGGGAAAACGCCAGGCTTTAAAACTACGCTCTCAAAGACTAATCAGGTCAAATCTGGCAAACGGTATACCGCGTGAGGATTCTGAAGCGTAGCAGGCCGCCTCCCCTCTCAAACGCCACACGCGTCTAACCCGGCGTGACCTGTGGGCGGATCGTTGCTGGCTGGCTCACAGTTAACATCCCCGGGTCCAAATTCAACCTTCTCCCACTCATTCCGCCAGTGGCCGTTCCAACTCGGATCTGCCAGTGTTTATTGCACCGTGGAAGCATCCGAGCCGTGAAAAATTCCTGCTTCTATATTTCAGCACCTGCTTGCAGCCTTGGAGCGGAGTTTCTCACCGAGTTTCCTGTGTGTCTTAAGCTGTTTTACTAACCTCCCCCCCCCCCTCTCTCTCTCCCTGTCTCCCTTCTCTGTATGCTCTCCTCGGACCTGCAGAGGACGTTAGTGGGGATGGTAAAGTTTGGATTTTAAGCTTCTTCTCCTTACACACTAAAGCATCGAGTCGAGCTCTGTTGGCATTTTGTGTCGTGTGAACAGTAGTCAGGATGTTTTGTGTTTTATAAGGTTCAAGATTGATGGAGTGAGAACCCTTTACTGTCCTGGGTGGGGGGCACTTTTTTATGCATACCACTTTAAAGACCTTTCTCCATATTTTCATGACTTTATTTTCTCTCTCACACACTCTCTGTATTCTTGTTTTAAAGTGCTGCTTTTACACACACACACACACACACACACACTGCAAGTAAGTGACCACTACAAGGAACAGCTGGCTAAATCTGTTTCTTCTAGAGAAGGACAGAGAAGGAGGGAAGGAGATGGAGAGAGAAAATAAGAGAGAAAGAAAATGAGAGAGAGAGAGAGAGAGAGAGAGAGAAGGCGGAACAGAGGACTTGCTCACTTCCTCTCTCTCACACGGCCGCGTCACCACTCTGTGTTTAGACTGGTGGCCGTGCGAGAGGACAGTGGAGTGAGAGAAGCCCTGGCCAGGCACGTGCGGGTGTGTCCTCCTCCGTCTGCTCCTCTCTGCGCTCGCGCAAAGGTTTTCCAGGGCTTGCTTTCCTCACCACTGCTGTGTGAGGGGTGGGGGGGTAGTTTCTGAAGTGGACGAACACACAGCTGCTCGTACGTCAGGCAGCGCGAGATCACACCGCTGGACGCCATGCCGCGCTCACACTCACCACTGCCCGTCGTCTCCCCACAGAAACGGACGACTACGCAGAGATCATAGATGAGGAGGATACCTACACCATGCCCTCCAGTAAGTACCTAACTTGTTTACTTTCTGTGTGTGTGCATGTGTGCGCGTACGCCTCGCACTCTCCTGGGACCCAGATGTTCCAGCCTCGGTCCAAAACTCTCGCGGGCTTCGCCGTTCCCCGAGACGGATGCCGAGCCCTTCTTTTCTTCATGTAGCAGCCAGAGAGCTTTAACCTCTCCGGCCGTCCGAACCCAGAGTGGCCCACAGGCTCTCTGGGACCACGGCTAGCCGTCTGCTAGCAGGAGAGAAAAAACTTCTACGCGGCTCGCTGTGTATGACCATTTATGTACGTATGGCTTTAATGACTCAGAGTACATGGGGGGAGGGGTGTGAGGGTGGAGGGTCGCCTTACAGTGGCCTTATGAGCGGGTGCTGAGAGAGCACACACACCTCACTGTGTGAGCGCGTTTGTGTGTGTGTGTGAGCGCGTTTGTGTGTGTGTGTGAGCGCGTGTGTGAGCGCGTGTGTGAGCGCGTGTGTGAGCGCGTTTGTGTGTGTGTGAGCGCGTGTGTGTGTGAGCGCGTGTGTGTGAGCGCGTTTGTGTGTGTGTGTGTGTGAGCGCGTTTGTGTGTGTGTGTGTGTGAGCGCGTTTGTGTGTGTGTGTGAGCGCGTTTGTGTGTGTGTGTGTGTGTGAGCGCGTTTGTGTGTGTGTGCACTATGTGAGCTGAATTGTGTTAAAAAAGGGATTTGGCCCAGTTTCACACCAATAATACAAGATTAAAACAGAACACACACACACACACACACACACAGCACAAACATGCACACCCACTTTCTCTTCTCAGTACACAGGCTCTGCGTTACAAGCACCAGTCTATCGGCAGGACCAGAGTCTTTACATGTATTCACATCACAATCTACTGTTTGAGTTGAGTACTTACTGTGCATTGTTCTGCATTACTTAGGTAATACTCTCTCTATGTTACACCATCCATAGTTAATACCCCGTGTCTGTCTGTATACATTTAGAATGTACTATATACACAGATGTGACTCTCCTCTCCTGGGAGGATCTCTGGTTACATGTCTGGTTGGTGTTGAGTGTAACGGGGTGTTTCCTGCTGTCTGTCTCTTGTCATCATCTTTGTTTCCTTCATGCTGTGTGTGTGTGTCTTAATTCTGATTGGTTTTAAAAGCCAGCTCTCTCGCTTTTCTCCCTCCGTTAACCCCCCAGCCGAGTGCTATGGATTAGACGAAGGTAACCTCACTCCTCGTTTCTCTGTTCTCTCTTCTACCTGTATAGTTGTGCTGTGCCTGTGGTTTGGTTCGACGGGGCAGAGGGCCGCACGAACGAAACGTGTCCAAGTAAGAGAGCCGACGCAGGACAGCCCCCCCCCCCCGTGACCACGGTAACGGCGCAGACAGAGGGGGAGCTGCTCCTGGGTCCTAGCTCCTACTCAACACGTGTTCGGTCGCTGGCGGCCCGGTTCACTCAGCTCATGACTCGGGCGTTTTTAGATGTTTGTTTGTTTGTTTGTTTGTTTTCTGATGCACTACAGTATGAGTTTAATGAGACGTTAGGACTGCACAGCCCATGACTAGCAATAATGGTGTCGGCCAGGAATCTGCATATTTCTTCTAGCTGCGGTTACCCACTGCGACCTGCAAACACAGGGTTCTGCCGTGCGTTTAGAGCTGGTTTGCTTCCAAGTCCAGTGTTTCAAACCTCTACAGCCACAGTAACTGGTGGCCAAAATAGAGAACCTTTGCTCTCCTACATTTCCATGCAATTTTTAAACCTTCCGAAAATGGCTGCAGCTCTCTGGTCTCGAGCAACCCGTGAGATGGCCTGCATGTCATCGCGTTGCGCTGTGACGCATGACGCCCGGCCGTGAAAGGCGGAGCGAAGGCGAGGGCCTGGCCGCAGTGTTCCCAGCATGCAGTTGGCGTGGCTCTTTTTGAAAGTTCTTTAAGCTTCGGGCGCAAACCTCCAGACTCACGTGTGTCCCTGTCATGTGTTGTACACGTGCAGCCCGCGACTACGAGATCCAGAGGCAGCGCATCGAGCTGGGCCGCTGCATCGGAGAGGGGCAGTTTGGAGATGTGCACCAGGGGGTCTACGGCAGCCCGGTGAGAGCACCTTCTCCAGACCAGACCAGGTCACGAAAATTACGAACCCTGAAGCCCTCGGCACAAATCAGTGCTCTGGAGGAAAGTCATTTTCTTTTTTCTCTGCTTTTCAGGAGAACCCCTCCCTCTCCGTGGCGGTTAAGACGTGTAAGAACTGCACCTCGGACAGCGTGCGCGAGAAGTTTCTGCAAGAGGCCTGTGAGTTTAGAACATGCGAGGGCCTGACAGCCTGGGGCCAGTCAGCTTCCTGAGATCACAGAGGAAGCACGGCTTCCGCAATGAATCCTCTAGCTGAGGAGTCTGTAGTGAAAAGCCTTTCCTACAGAATGAGAAAGTCTCCAACCCACTTTATGGAGAACCTTAAAGCGAAGGAGAGCAGGTGATGGTGGAGAAAAGGGTAATTATGAACTGGATGAACGTGGTCTTTGATATTGTGCCCCGTAGTGACGATGCGGCAGTTCGACCATCCTCACATCGTGAAGCTGATTGGTGTGATCACGGAGAACCCGGTCTGGATCATCATGGAACTCTGTACGCTCGGCGAGGTGAGACTCACATCTGGATTGGTTTAGACAAGCAGGTATCTTAACCAATGAAATCACTTGTTACGTGTTGTCCATCTCGTTAAAGGCATTACTGAAAATGACAACATCTGTGCATTATCTTATGGATCAGTATGGTTCTTTTTTTCATCTCTGCAGTTGAGGTCATTTCTTCAAGTAAGGAAATACAATCTTGACCTGGCAACCCTGATTCTGTTTGCCTACCAGCTGAGCACAGCCTTGGCGTACCTGGAGAGCAAAAGATTTGTGCACAGGTGAGGGAGGGGGGCACGTGCCCACTGATCAATCAGGCACATTGCCTTGTACGACAGTGTTCGTTTTCTCCCTCAAAGAAATGATTACATTTTTTATTGTTAAAGTCTTATTCATGTATCTGTGTGTCTGTGGTTGTTTTCGTAGGGACATCGCTGCCAGAAATGTCTTAGTGTCTTCCACTGACTGTGTAAAACTTGGAGACTTTGGACTGTCCAGATACATGGAGGACAGTTCCTACTACAAAGGTAATAGGTTTTTCTAAGTCAGTCATAAGTCAACAACAAAACACACCATTCTTTGGAGCAAGAAAATACTTGCTTTCCTTTAGGATATAGCACCCTCTGGTGGTTTGGAAAACACTGCGCCTGTGAACAAAGTGTGTGTTTGTTTGTTTGTTTGTTTGTTTGTTTTATTTCATAGCCTCCAAAGGAAAGCTGCCCATCAAGTGGATGGCTCCAGAATCCATAAACTTCCGTCGATTTACCTCAGCCAGTGATGTGTGGATGTTTGGTAAGTTCTAGAAATGTACCCTTTTTTAAAACAAAGAATGAGCATGTGAACGCAGCCAGTGATATTTCAGATGTCCACGCTTCTTAGTCACTCTTTGTGCTCCGTATATATCACACTTCCTCTTTCTTTCTCTGTTCACACACTCTCTCTCACACACACACACACACACACACTTCGTATTTCTCCCCCACATTCCTCAGGCGTGTGTATGTGGGAGATCCTGATGTTTGGTATCAAGCCCTTCCAGGGCGTGAAGAACAACGATGTGATTGGGCGCATCGAGAACGGCGAGCGCCTGGCTATGCCTCACAACTGCCCCCCGACCCTCTACAGCCTGATGACCAAGTGCTGGGCGTACGACCCCAGCAAGAGACCTCGCTTTACTGAGCTCAAGACACAGCTCAGGTTAGCCCACACACACACACACACACACACACACACACACACACACACACACACACACGCGTGCGTACATGAGGATGTTAAAACATGAATATACTCGTTCTGCACATGATGGGAATCAGACGTGTTCTGTCTGTGCTACAAACGGTGTGTTTCTGGAAGAGGTGCTGTCTGGGTTTGACCACCAGGGGCCGCTATTTTACCGCTAAACACAAAGGCCCTTTTCGCCCTGCTACAGTGCTGGTGCTTTTACATATATGGGCAGGATGTATTTCCTATATGTAAAAGTGCTTTGAACTTTTATTTTTAATGTGACACAAACTGGATCGAAACCCCAGCAATGGTGGAATGGAACAGTTCTGAGTGGTGCTCAACACCACCTCCCTACCGTTACAGCACTGTCCTGGAGGAGGAGAAGGCCCAGCAGGAGGAGAGGCTGCGTATGGAGATGAGGCGTCAGGTCACAGTGTCCTGGGACTCGGGCGGATCAGACGAAGCTCCCCCAAAAGTAGGTAGCACCACCCCCACAAGTGTAAACACACATTAGCTTATCTTAAAATGGTTTGCTATCACCACATCAAAACAAAGGTTCTTCTTTGGCTGGGAGACGTGAGGGCTCTTGTGTAGTGATCATGTCAGGAGTGTTTTCTACATACATACATTAATTCTTTACACGTATGACGTAGAGGGTTTTGTGTGCTACAGCCGTGCCGGGATCGTTGTGGATTAACATCCCTGCTGGATCCACCCTCCACGTTAATATGCGTTATGTGTCCTCACTCCTATTTGCCCACGGTAACTGCCCTGTACAACTGCCCTGGGCTGGAGCTCTTGAACCTGGACACTGCCCAAGCTTGCCTCTTCCTTCAACCAGCTGTTTAGTGTTTTCAGCATGGTCTACATGTACAGCGGGCACGGAGATTGGCATGGCCCAGCGTTTCTAACCCTCCTTCCCGTTCCCCGCAGCCCAGCCGGCCTGGTTACCCGAGTCCCCGCTCCAGTGAAGGGTTCTTCCCCAGCCCTCAGCACGGCGGCCAGCACAACCACTACCAGGTACCCGCTCCGGACCCGAGCCACCCTTGGGGACACCTTGCCCATGGGACACGGCAACCCGGGAACCAAGGTGCCCGGGCCGCTCCTCCCCGACAGCGGGGCAGGCGGGCAGAGGGATCCGTAGCTGTGGGACAGCGCCCTCTTCCTGCAGACTCTTTTAGGAGCGCCGCTATGACCAGCCCGAGACGGGAAAAAAAACAAACACATCCTCCAGATCTGACTGTTATTGCTTCAGGAGCAGCTAGCTAGGGGTTTTTGTGCCTTAAAAGGCAACAGTGTGTGTGTGTGTGAGAGAGAGAGAGAGAGAGAGAGAGAGAAGTAGGGGAGCGAGAGAGAGCAGGCTGGAGGGTCTCACAGTCTTTCAAGTATAGTTCAGCAGTGGAATATACCACTGATGGGTGTGGGGAGGGGCGGAGCACCTTAATGTGAGAGATCTGCTGTTTTATCAGCTACAGAGTATTTATGCCAGATAAACTCACTCTGGAATCCTAGATAGGAAAACCAGCTGCTGTTTTTTTGAGTTTTTGGCTCAACACCTTGGATTTGAGCTCCAGTTTTGACCCGCGCCTCGTTCTGTCGAAGGTCTCCGGTTACCCCGGGCCTCACGCCACTCCCGCGATGCCCAGCGGAGGTTACCCAGCCCAGGCCTCCGTCCTGGAGCCACACGACACCTGGAACCACCACAGGCAAGACGTGCCCTTGTGGTCACCTAATGTGGAGGTGAGCCTCTCTTCCTGGTCCTCGGTGTTACAGCACCTGGATGTGCTGTCAAAGACCAGGCAGACCTGAGAGTTGATCAGTATGTCTGACTTTATATGCTGCTGTTTATGTGTGTAGTAGGCTTGCCTTTGGGTGGTTATTGTTAAGTATTTATTTTTTAAGTTTTTATTCCGTTTTAAAGTTTAGATGGGTCTTCCATATATAATTAATGTTGGACTTGTTAAATCTTGACTGGAGTACTGTCTGGGGATGTTTAGATGCATAGATGAAAGTTAACACAGATGTTGACTATTCAAATGTTCGAAGCTTTGGAAAGACGTGATTTCTCTTTTGACAGATTTTAGCAGTAATATGTGTGTGTGTGTGTGTGTGTGTGTGTGTGTGTGTGTGTGTGTCAGGACGGGGGTGGCGTGGACGTTCGGGGGCGGGGCCACCTGATGGAGGAGAGGCTTATGCTGCAGCAGCAGCAGATGGAGGAGGACCAGCGCTGGCTGGAGCAGGAGGAGGGCTTCCTGGTACCACCGCACGCTTCAGCACCTCAAACACACTCTCATCAGCTTCTGCTTTTAAATGCCTTCATGTTTGTGCCAGAGTCTCTTAGCACTTTTTCACGGCCAAAATCTTGAACAGTTCCATGTTTATCTGCAGCAAAAATAAAAAAGTTCTCTGCTTCTTCATTTTGCTGCTCTGGAACCAACGGTTGTTTACCCACTTTTCTGTTATTTATAAATAAAAGCATGAGAACAACAGCAAAAGTTTATTCAGGACACAGAAAATTTACAAAAGGAGATTGTGTTCTGCCATGTTTCTTCTGAATACTGTGTCTGGATCAGGGAAATTCCAGTTATATAATTGTTCTACTCTCAAACTCGTGGAAACGTGGGTCTTAAAAGGTTCAGTAGTTCACAGGAGCCAGTGCTGTCACAATCACGAGACACCGAGTGTTTATGTTCTCCTGTGTGTCTGCCATTGACTGGGTTCTGTTGTTTTTATCCAGAGAGGAAAAAAGATTTGCAAGATGGAAGGATGATACTCCATCAGGCACATCAACTGAGACGCAGCTGAAAAACAGTGTTGTAAATCAGGCGGGTGTGATGCACACATCCCCGTGGCTCCTGAGGAACGGGCTAAACCTCAAACCCTCATGCCAAGTTCTCCCGTTTCTCCAAGTTAACAGTCTCAAGCCATTTTAGAGCGTTTGGCTCACCCAGAGTAGCTCGCACGCTCTCCATCTGCCGTGTGGAGCTACCGTGGATGTTTTTGATCCACAGTCACAGCCGTTCTCCTCTTTCACAAAACCCTCCGGCATGGCCGACTCCAGCGGCTGGTGAAACGAGCTGCTTCCTCATCGCGTCACTGGGAGTTTGTCCTCTGTTCTGGGGAAACGCCAGAAGGGAATGGATGGAGCTCTCCTTCAGGGTGCTTTGATTTGACCTGCGGGAAAATCCCAGTGGCCTTTCTGAGAGTCGTCCAAGTCGTTCAGCGGGGGGGGGGGGAGTTCTTGCCTGCGGTGGAAAAAGACGATGTTTTGCATAGCTGTGGAGATCCTCGGAACTGCCCCATTTGGGCATGTGAAAGAACTTCCTTCTTATAGTGTTGGAGGGGGAGAAGAGACAGTGCTGGTGGGGGGGGGTATGAAGTGGGAAACTAAGAGAAAGAATGAGAGGGGGAGAGAAAGAACGAGTGGTAGAGTGAGAGTCAGAGAGCGAGTGAGAGGTGGAGAGAGAGAGAGGGAGAGTGAGAGACAGAGGTGGGGCGCGGGAGCTGGCTGCATGTGTTGAGCGCACTGCAGTTGTGCTCACTTCAGCGGCGCTCCTGCAGGGAGCCGGAGCTTCACCGCTTCCTCCCCAGCCGCCCCGATGGAACCTCGCTCCCTTCCCTCCCTCCTCACCACGGCGACGGCACGCTCCGCTCGGAGGATGCACCTTTTTGAGTCGTGCTTCGGAAAACCGGTACCGCTGTCGTCCTGGGACTTGCTGGCTGTAGTCTTGACAATGGCTGTGTGGCATATTATGGGATGTTTCTGGTAAAAGCTTGATGAAGTCTCTGGACAGTGAGTTAAGGCAGCAAGGTTTTGTGACGTGTGGTTGATTTGCCTGCCGTCTTAATCAGGTGATATTAGTAGATAAAAGATTAAACAAACACGACTTGGAAGTGTTAAGAATAACTAATGATGTCATATTACCTGTGGGATCTTTAGCAAAAGGTGCTTAGCTGTGGTTCTTGTAGTGCATGTGAGACTGTGATCTTTGGGCGCTGGTGTCTACAGAAACCTGCTGAACTGGGATGTGCATCCCAGTTAAAGCGCTGTGCAGGGAGTGGAAGATGTGACGATATGTTTCTTTTTCGTGTGTGTGTGTGTGTGTGTGTGTGTGTGTGTGTGTGTGTGCGTGCCCAGAATCCAGACTCCAGGAACTCGAGAGGCAGCATAGAGAGAGAGGACGGAGCCCTCCAGGGGACGGTGAGTCCCCCAACTCTCTGTCACATTTGGCTTTTTTAGGCTGGAGAATTACGTACACACACACACACACACACACACGCTCCTTTACTATCACTGTTCCACCTTCACAGTGAATTCCAGCTAATCGTTTTCATTTCAGTAGTCACATTTCACATTTGACCTTGATGTACATCACTCTTATCATGTTAAGCTCAAAAGCTTTTAATGAGTTTAGAGTGTCTGTATAGTTCCAGGCACCTGATAAAAAGAACACACTTGACTGCTGGCTGGTGTCTGGTGAAGATGGCATGTGTGTTTTGGGTGGAGGTGATCTTTGGGCTACAGCCCCTCCTCAGAATAGATGTGGTGGTGTGGGTGTGAAGAAGACTGTGGCAACCGTAACTAGGCAGCCACGTTCCATGCCAGCATCTCCACTGGCATCAGGCGTCAGCTCGACAGCACCCACAAAACCAGGCCCATTTTCTCAGAGTAATTACAGAACTGTGTGTGTAACACATCACGGAAAGGCAGGAAGCAGAGGGGGGAGAGTGTGGGTGAGTTGGGGAGAGGGAGAGAGAGAAAGTGAGTGAGTGAGTGAAAGAGTTGGAGAGGGAGTTCTCTTGCCCGAGTGCCTCGGGGGATAAACTGCACATTCTTTCCCACCCCCTACCCACAATTCCATGGTGGTCAGCGGCGATGCAGCAGTAAGAACAGAGTGTGAACAGTGAGCCCAGGCCAGAGCGCTGCTCTTTAACACTGCTGTTTCTCTCTCTGTGCTCTTTCAGATGGGTAACCAGCATATATACCAGCCTGTGGCCAAAGCAGGTAAACACCCCTGTCCAACCACAGAAGCCCCCACCCCCCCAGCCTGAAACATCCAAACTATTGTTTTTTATTTACACGTTTAATTTTGAGTTAAACTGTGGGAGTTTTTTTATGTTTATGTGAATGCCGACGTCAAACAATGTGAGAGGCCGCAGTTTTTATATAAAACAATTTGTTGTCTGTGTAATAATTTGACATCAATGCAACAAACACTGAGATAAGTGTGGAGTTGCTGCTAACAGTCTCTGCCTCCCCACCCAGAGCCCGTAGCCCCACCCAAGAAGCCCCCTCGTCCGGGAGCCCCGACTCACTTGGGCAGCCTGGCTGGCGTCAACCCGGTGGACAGCTACAACGAAGGGGTCAAGGTACAGTCGACGCTGCGGGAAGACGGTTCTGTTGGCCACGCCCCCTCCGGCTTCGAGAGCCCCTCCCCACCGCGCTGCGTCAACCAATCGCTCGCCAGCGTCAAGCATGCGCTTTGGCTCACGTCCTGTTTCCACGTCAAACATCTCTTCCCACCCCACACGCCCTCTCCAGTGTACTTCAAAAACACTGAGTGGTTATTCTGAGTGAGCACTCCCAGAGCAGCTGGCAAAATGGAGAGAGCTGCGTGCAGCTCTGGAAACTTGTCAGAGTTTCTCCTCGCTCCCCTGCCACTGGCCGGCCTTGTGTCAGCGGATCGAGAAAGAGAGGATCCCTGTAAGCAGGACACACACACACACACACACACACACACACACACACACACACACCACACACACACACACACACACCACACACACACACACAACACACACACACACACACACCACACACACACACACACACACACACACACACACACACACACTACACACACACACACACACACTGATATCAATGTGTACACATAGGCACTGTTTAGATGTGGTAGAGAAGAAATGTCTGATAAATCTCACGTCACCTCTAAATTGTCAGCTATTCTTTGTCAGTTAACCAAATTGTGCTTCGTATTGAAACATTAAATTTTCATTTAAAAAAGTAAATGCTCTCGCCTGCTGCAGCTGTTTTAATATTTTACATCCCCCCCCATCCTGACATGTGTATATGAAATAAGTGCAATTTGTGATGTGTTGTCATCAATAATTTTGTCACAGAGCGTAAAAGCTTCACTCCGCCACACGCCATTTATGCCTTATATGAAAAAAACAACACATGAGCAATGTTTACATCTGTCATCTATATATATCATACCGTCTAAATAATTATATTCATATGATGCTACAGACAATAGTCGCATCTGATATTGACAGAAGGTACAGAAGCTATTAATATTTTTCCATATGGAGATTTATATGGACACTATAGCCAGTTCTGTTGTGGCTGAGGAAACATTTGATTTTGTGTGTTACCATAAAGTTGGCAAACAAAAAAATCACTGCTATAGGATCCACTAAAAATCAGTAAAATGATGGGCTTGATGACATGTTAAGGAAGCATTAGCATGGTCTGAAATCCACACTGGACAGTACAACAACTGAAGAGCTCTGTGTTCCTCAGGGCAGGTCTCATACACCGTTACAGCTGGGCTGAAGTTCACCTCCGTCTTGCTTATGTTGCCTCCTCAGTGCCTTGAAAGATCCCTGTAAACACATAATGTTGTTAGTACTGGAGATCCGAAGCCTTTGCTCCTGACCGTCTCGGGGTGGTTCGGAGCGGCACCTCTCCCGGGTTTCCTGGGGTCGACCCCTCTGCCGCAGTTGGATGTCCCGTGGAAAAGCGTGTCAGTGCTGGAGCACTTATTAGTTCAGAGAGGGCGAGGAGACGCAGAGCGAGAGTGGTCCTCTCTCTGTAATGAAGGCACTATTTATAGATCTCCATTTCATTAGACCCGCGGTTTCACGGAAGCGAGCTCCTCCAGGGCCGGCGAATTCTGCAAGTTCATTTGCTTTCTTGTGAAGAGTAAACAGCGCCTGCTCCCGCTCTGTCGAGGGGGGCTTTTCTGGGGCAGAATTACCGTGCTGCATTCGCACAGACATACAGAGACTTCCATAAGCACTGACCAGTGGCAGAAGACAAATTTAGCTTTTTTATAAAGTCTGTGCTATTTCCCACTGTAACAAGTTATTAGTGTTGAATGGTTAATATAGAATGATAATGTGTTTTAAAATGTGTAATTGAAAGATCGTAATTACTTTTTTTAATTAGAGGAAAAGTGATAGACTTGAGTTATTCTCTCTGAAATCACTGAGATCCACATGTTCGGATCGGTATCACATTTTTACTGACCATCAGTATTTTTAAGTTAATTAAGAGCAAATCCTGCAGATCCATTTAATTTCCACACCTACACTCTTCACCCTAAAACATGTACTTGAGTCTGTAATAGGCAGAGAAGCCTGGTTATAATCTAAGAGAAGTGTAATCTCCTGTTAGAATTGTAAATGCTAAGGTTTCTACTCATTTAACAGACTCGCTGGTGTCTGCATCCTATCGCCTGTTTTCATTGCTCAGATTAAAGTCCCTGTTCCATTGTTCCCCTGCTTTTCACACATTAGAATGATATATTGAAAGCAGAAATGGGGAAAAGACTGCAATGCAATGAAATTTTAATCAGCGTCTTCTGCTGCTTTAATAAGGGAAATAATTCTTATTGGCTGCTGTGTTAAGATTTCTAATATTTAATTCATAGCAAAGCTTGCATTATTCTGCAGCAGACGTGACAAGTTCCACTTTTCCTTCAGCCGAGAGGCAACTATAAAAGACTTAAAAACAGATGTAAATGTCCGAGAGCTGGTGGACGGCGGGCTGGTGGAAGACTGCCACGTCGTTCTTCAGCTTTAATCGCTGAGAGGGATTATATATCGATTGATTTTATTTCCCCACCCCCACTTATTTATTTAATATCAGGAAAAGCCTCGTGACACCATTGTTCACTTTGACTGTGGTGTTTTCACTTAATGTTCACATGTTTAATGCCACCTTCAACCCACACACACACACACACACACACACACACACACACACACCCCTGTTAAACATACAGTCCCTTTAATAAATGGTGCTTACATATTTGGTCCAAACGAGCCGGAGCGGCCCTGCACACATGGACCACTGCATGCACCAGAGCTCATTTTTTTTCCATCTTGGGAACAGACAAGATGGTGGATTAAGAAAAAGAATGGGACTTAAAGGGAGTGCATCTCGCACAGAGAGAGACTTTAATTCCTGGCTGAACTACTGAGATTTACTCTCTGTGTGGCTAATCTATGCTAGGGAGACCCCTCTCTCCTCAGTTGTCTGTCTTTATAAATCCTATCATTTTAAACTAAACAAAAGCTTCAAAATGTACCTCTCTCTCTCTCTCTCTTCCTCTCCTTCTCTCCTCCTTCTCTCCTCCTTCTCTCCTCCTTCTCTCCTCTTCTCTCCACCTCTCTCTCTCTCTCTCTCCACCCAAAACCCTTGAAGTTCATTTTTGTAAGCTGAAGCAACGGAAACGTGGCACAGAGCCAGCCAGTGCTAGATGCTGTCTCAGGTTTCAGGGAAAGGGGGCAGATCCAGTTTTGGGCCTGTGGTGAAATGGCTTAATTGGTGTCAGAGCCCCAGGGATACAGTCTCTCTGTCTCTCTCTCCTGCTCCCATTTTCCTGTGCTCTGGAAAGCCTCATCCACCTCGTGCCACGGTTCTCCTCTCCTCTCCTCTCCTCTCCTCTCCTCTCCTCTCCTCTCCTCTCCTCTGGGCAGAAACCTGGCTTGTATGCAGGTTGAATGAGGAGTGTACTGTGCCATAACAATATGCACCGATGTTTGGGACGACAGAAATGAATCTGCACATGACTCCCCGAAAGCGGAGATTAATGGGAGGGAGCAGGAAAGCACCGTCCTTCCACTCTGCACTGTTTTGTTGAGGACTGAAAGAAGAAATAGAGAGAGCTGGCTTTTATTCTCTCAGAAAGTGGAGGTCATACCTAGTACCTTAGTGCCCATATCTTTGACTTTCCTTTCTTAGCTCTGTTAGTCTTTCATGCAGTGCTTGGAGATCCTCCTGGATGGATTCCTCTGCCAGCACTTGGTGATACAGTCACTCACAGCACTTTGTTGAGGCCTGTGATGAAGCCTTTGGTTTTTTTCCATCTCTCGCTACAAACCGGTTTCAGGAAGCGGCTGAAAAACTTTTGTTTTATTGAATGAAAGCAGCAACAGAAAATACTTCACTGTGTGCCATGTGCTTCCTCCCAGCAGTATGAGTGAGGTAGGTTTCTCTTGTTGTGGTATGTGTTTTAAGAAGGTTGCTTTTCCTCTCTGTCTGTCCCTGCATCTCTCTCTCTCTCTCTCTCTCTCTCTCTCTCTCTCTCTCTCTCTCTCTCCCTCTCTGCCAGTGCCTGGGTGACAGCGTGTCAGTTACTTGTTAATTCATTTAATCAGGTTTCTTGGCACCCAGCGTGTCTCATGGCTGTGCGGCAGTGAAACCGCATGTCTGCGGCCTGAGACTTCCTGCTCCGTTAATGCTGGACATCCCGCTCAGCACAGCACGTCACCGGCTTGACGCAGCCTGATGCTTTATTCCTAATGGCTGCAGTTCAACAGCTACTAGCAACTTGTAGTTAGAAGACATTTGTGCATTTAAAGAGAAACAAAATACAACGCAGTGTAATACTATGGTGCTGCTGGTATTTAAAAAACTCCAATCACTACAGATAGACTAATATTCAAATAAAACCTTATTTAAAAAATGCTTGAATGTATTTTTGATTAAGGGGTCCAGTAACCCAAGGACTGCAAACCTGTAACTAAATCTCTTTTTTCATTCATAATTTCCTCTCTGTTTGGTTTTGTTTTGCAACAAAGTTGGAAAAGGTGTCCAAGATTCGATCATTTACAGCATCCATGATTCCAATATGTGTTGTGTCCTACAAGAGACACAATTGATTAGTTAGCCAGTGCTTGGTGATATTTGCCACCATTCATCCACACACACACAAACTCACACACTCAGAGTCAGAGGAGAGTGAAAGCTGCCGTGCGTTTGTTTTCGGCATGCGGAGATTTGAGGTGCTCTGGCCAGAGTGTGGAGAGAGCAGAGTGTGGAGAGAGCAGCTCTGAGAGCGGCTGCTCTGCTGGCCTGCTCTGTTTTGCTCACTTCTCCTCTCCAATAAGTTGCAGCTCTGTCAAGATGCAAGGTGCACTTTACAATTCCTCTCTCTCTCTCTCTCTCTCTCTCTCTCTCTCTCTCTCTCTCTCATGGGGTATCAGGGGTCAGTTTGATGCGCGAGCATTCAGGAAAGACAGAAGCCGTTTGGAACCTGACCTTTTATCTACACTTAATCCACATATTTCAAACACAGTCTGGTACAATTTGAAAAGAAAAAAAAAATGAATAAAAGAAGCAAATGTACAAAAGCAACAAAAATAGATCCTCCTGTTAGAATGATGTAAAGCAGTACTGGGGTGTGGTGCACAGCACAGTTAATGAACCCTTTCCTTATCTTAATCTTAATCTTAATCTTAATCCGTTGTTTAATCTTAGTCCCAGCGATTTCTCTCCTCTTCTCTAAGGGAGGCGCTTTACTGGACAGGATACCAGAGGAGCCTTGGGGAGGCCACTGTTCCTCACTGCGTTTGTAATTTACACAGCACTCCACATCCTTGTTAATTTGCTCTCAGTCCACTAATATAATCATGTAGAGTAGAGGAGTCACACCATGCAAATGTACCACGCCTGGATAGGGCAGACGGTGTTTCTCTCCTTCCTCCTCAAATTAGAGACACCTTCAGTGTGACACAGGGAGAAAGGGAGGTGTGTGTGTGTGTGTATGTTGGATGTTTGTATGATTATAATTTTGGGGTATACTAATTTGTATGCATTGTTCTAAGTACAGCATTCATATTTTCACGTAAAATCTACATTTTTTTCTCCCTCAAGGGTTTATATGAGCATTGTATTTTTGTATGAGTGCGTGACTGTGTGTGTGTGTGTGTGTGTGTGTGTGTGTGTGTGTGTGTGTGTGTGAGCACGGGTGTGCAGTGGGATCACCAAGCAGCGCAGTTAATTTATTTAATGACTGAGCTTCTCCTATCTCTCCTGAGCCCTGATTACCTTCCATGCTTGATGAAAGGCGAGATAGAACACACACACACACACACACACACACACACACACACACACACACACACACACACACACAGACACACACACACACACA
>JAOXYF010000027.1:3975611-4000477 GCA_028565775.1 Sternarchorhynchus goeldii | reverse complement strand
TGTGGCTGCAGATGTGCTGAAGTCATTCAAAGCAAAGGCCTGTACACTTCCTACTGATTACTGACTGTAACCTTCAGTAAATGTAGTTGTAATCTTTCTCTGTGCTACAGTCATTGCTGTTCTCTAATTATGATCATGTTTTTTTGTAAAATAAAGGTTTCATATACTTTGGTTATTTTGTAAAACACTGTTCTAGTGGCATGGTGCACCCCTTACAAAAAATCCTTCAAATGTTGATGAGTGTAATTTACATTATTTGAGAAAATCAAGTATTCATACATTGTTCTGTAATTTTGTGTGTGTGTGTGTCTGTTTGTGTGTGTGTATGTGTGTGTGTCTGTGTCTGTGTGTGTGTCTGTGTGTGTGTGTGTCTGTACGTCTTTGATGTCTTTTGATTTTAAAATGATTGACAAATTGAGAATTTGATACTAATTGGTTAAAATATGTGAAGGGACAAATAAAAAAAACAAAGCAATGGCTAAGATACAAAAACAGAAACATTCAACAATATAAAACAACAACAACTTGATTTTGCATTTCAGTTTAAAGCACAAAATGGAGTTTTTTTGTTTTGTTTTTTTAAACCAAAGAAACTGTTCCCACATGCAGTGGGTTGTTTCATTTATTTAGTGAAGGGTGTAGAAGAAGCACAAGAATGTTAGTTAATTAACATTACAAACATACAATATTCTCTCATCCAGTACAAGAACTCCAACACCAGGAATTTAAGTATAAACAATTGGTTGTGAATTCAATATCAAATAAAAATAGCACAGTTACCATGATAAGGATGTCCCAGCTCTCTGCTCTAGTTACCACCATTTGTCTTCTGAACCCACCATTCAATCAATCGTTTACTATTTTCAAGAAATTTAAAAAAAAAAGCTCTTAAATGTTGCAATTTTAAAGCATGTAAAAAAAAAAAATCACATCATAAATCAACGCATGGACTTCACAAATAAGTCGATAATTCAGTTCCTTTAAACACTTTTGTGGAATATGGTACACAAGCTCACAACCAATCAACACGCATCACCTTCATAATCAGCTCTGGGCCCTTCCAGCTGAGCCATTGTTCCCCTTCCATTCTTATGTCTAAAACCCTCCAAAATTCAAACTTCAGTTCATTTGGCACCAGTGGGATTTCAGAACACTATTTAAAATAAAGGATTTCCTCAGAGTCTGTCAAAATACTTTTGTCTTCAGCGGAGCTTATTTTTCTAATGATTTTAACAAAACAACCAAACAAACAAAAACCTAATGAATAATAGCTTGTTTATCACAATAAGCAGTTGTGTCACGAGCGGGGATATGCGTGACAGGAACGACAAGTTCTGGTCTGACCAAGGGCGTGCTGAGAAGCTGGATGCACACTTGAGGAGCTAACCGTGGCCTAAACCAAGCTGCTTGGAAAATGTTCCTTTCAAACCCAAATCTACTGGACCAGCTCAATAATCATCTCACGCAGGACCTAGTACCGCCACAGAACTGATTGGTCAGTACTTAACATACGAGTGCACGTGCAGATGATGGAGAAAGGTCGGACTCCAAGGGAGACGCTAGAGGGAATAATCAACAGTCGAAGTCACCCATTACTCTAAAGTCCATCTTTACGGCCACTGGGACCGTTGGTCCTTGCGATTCCGAAGGTCCTTCGACGTGACATGTTTAATCTTTGTGCGTCTTCTTTTTCAGCTCTTCGTCGTAGGACACGCCGTACTCATTCACCCTGCTCCTATCGACAGGGTAGAGCCTGCGAGAGGAAAACCAGGACACCTCATGAATTCTGCACGTGGAATTCTGCACGTGGAATTCTGCACGTGGCAAGTGTGTGGACTGTTTACCATCTCTGATACAGGTAAATGATGAACACGGCATCGTCCCTGAAGCAGGCTAGCCGATGAGAGGTTGGCATGGTGATAATGAAGGCAAAGACATCGTCGATGAACGTGTTGAACGCCTGAGGGCCAAAATAAATGAATAAACAAAGAGGCTTTCTTAAACTCAGATTGCTTTTACCCTTTTCATGGCATCCTAAATCTTTATGCTACTTACTTTATACATAAAGGCCTTCCAGGGTAGATGGGCCACTGATTTTAACTGTAGGAAGTAAACACACACATTAGTGGTGCAAGCGAAGTGGACCAATGGCTAAGAAGCAGTATGCTATGTTGTTTGTGGCCGCCGTCACTGTTCCCAGAACAGTACGTATCGTTTCATTCAGGGCTGACCTTGTAGTTCACGAAGAGTTGAGGTAGCATGAAGAGGAAGCCAAAAGCATACACTCCTGTTTAGAGAAACAACGACGACGTCTGTTCCACAACATACCGAATGTTTGACATTCCAAATGTCCTTATAAGGGATTTTCACAAAATAGCATAAGCAAAGTAGATAACACATCAAAAAAAACCAAAAACAAAACATACCATTGACCAAACTGTTGATGAGCCAGGAGTACCAGCTGGTAAGAGGATCGAGCAGACAGAACCGTGTTAGCAGTCAATCGCTAATTACATGCTAAGCGCATTCAGCGTGTTGAATCGCGGCAGAGGAAGGGCGGTACCTTTTATACTTCACAAACACAAGAGCATAAACGGCTCCTCCCACACACAGCGGATACAGCAGGTACGACAGATATTTCATAGCCTGGGGAGATCAAGTAATGATCACATGGGAGAAAGTGGTGTTGGGTTATCGCTGCACTGTACATCATATCCTATTTGTTATCACTTTTTCTTTCACAGAAAAATTCTAAAAAAAAAACAAAAACAGTTTTTTCCCCTGAACAATTCTGACCGATGTCAGAGTTCAGAGTTGTTCTGTGAGTGTTCTGAGCACAAAACTAATGAAAGTCTCACCAAACTATCATATTGTTCCGTCCTTCTTTCTGATTCATCAGACTTGCCAAACTGAAAGATGGAAGATTGACAGCGATTATAAAGGCACATAAATACATCAACGAAGGAAAAGGTCCTAAAAACGTCACTTTGGTTGAGCGACGACACTGACCAGGAATTCTGGAGTAACTCCCTTCCACACAATGTAGATCTTGAAGGCCTTCTTTACTTTCCACACCTGTAAACACACCACAACTGCTAAAGCTGAAGCATTTCTTACAAGCAAATGGACCACAGTTCATTTTAACCCTAGTTTGGATGGTATTGAACCAGTAACATTATCCAGTTTGATTATCCAATGATTACAAAAGTGAGCAATGCATTCTGAAACCCATTTAAAAGTAGTATTTTATAAAAAAATGTAATTGTTTTAAATCTGAAAATGTCAGTATGTGTATCATTATCCGTGTTCATCCGTGGGAATTTCAGCGCACCTCAATCAGAGATCCAATACCAGCAGGGATGAGTACCAGCAGGCTGGTCTGTTCGTCCAGCAGATAGAGGAAGATGACAATGGTGCTGAAACACCTCCACAGCACTGGAGGGGGGGGGAAATCACAGACTCACGTCAGAGCCAGAACACGACACGTCGCCGCAGTGCCGTCTCACGTGCGCTGCGGCCCAGGACCGCCTCACCTGCTTTGCTGGACATCCCCACCATGCTTTTCTTGTGCTTCCAGAAACTGATGTCGTTTTTGAACGCCAGGAAATCGAACAAAAGCTGAAAAGGTCATGGACAAAACAGAGCAACACAAACTTCATTTCCGTCCACCAGAACTCGAAAGATCATCAACCGAATCTCTCATTTAAAACATAATGAATCCACTTACGTGAAAGGCAGCGACAAAGAAGGTCAACCCTAGAAAGTACAGATTGGTGTCCACAAATATGCCCTTGATTTCATCTGCATCTTTTTCAGTAAAGCCTACAAGAGCAAAACATTCTTTAAAACACTGATAAACAAAATACTGAGAGGGGCACTCAACCCTCGGCTCGTCGAAAGATCCCCGGCCATACAGGCAAAAGAACGGGGTGAAAGAACGGGGTGAAAGAACGGGGTGAAAGAACGGGGTGAAAGAACGGGGTGCACCGCTCACCGAACTGCTGCAGCGAGTAGACGGCGTCCTGCATGTGGATCCAGAAGCGCAGCTTCCCCAGGGCTATGGTGTCATAGGAGATGGTGAGGGGCAGCTCGGCTGTGCTGCTGTTGATCTCCTGCAAGAGACGCCCCGAGTCTCGTCAGCGAGGCTCGTCTAGACACGTGCAGTGATATGAACTTGGTGCCGTGGCTGGCGAGACAACGTACCATTAAATCTTTCACTCGGTTGCTCAGTTCATCTATGAACAGCAGGGGTAGGTACACCATTTTCTTGCCACTGTTAAACCTAGATATCCCATGAAAAAAAAGAAAAAAAAAACAGAGCTTAGTAAGACCGTCGGAACAGTGGTGTTTTTACATGTGCTTGCAAGCCCTGATCTGGGTGTATCGGCACTGTAAAGGGGCCAGAAGCAGGATGAGTCACAGAAACACAGCAAAATCGAAGGGCGTTCGCAGAAACTTACACTCGCATGTACCGGTGCACGTCGCTAGGCAGTGCCTCACGGTCGAACAGGAAATCCTCGGCCACGATGTTCAGCGTGAGGCGGGAGCGCCAGTGCGAAACGGGCCTGTCCGGTTCCCAGTCACCACCCGTGCTCCGCTGCTCCTGTTGCTAGGGTGACGCAGATTCAACAGCCCTCACATTTTGTTTGCTACTCAAGTACGCACAGCTAGAACATAAATGTTGCTGAGCAAAGATTAAAGACTCTCTCTAATTGAAAGGTACACTGACGGCTTCAGGTGTATCAGCGCTTTATCCTGCAAATCCAGATGTTTTCGAGTCACAAACACATTCGAGTCTCTCTCAATGGACAGGAGGAGGAGTCATATACGAAAGGGATGTTTACCAGATGTTCATCGTGGCCCTTGATCAGGCTGACCTCAGGGGGTTTGGGCAGCATGTAGGTAGTAAGCTGGGTCACCAAATGTACTTGGCGAGGATCCTGCCATGGCACTACTCCGGCCTGGTGCACAAACACCATGGCGTACAGAGTTCCGTTTTTGCGCGTCTTCTTCGGCAGAGATACATTTATTAGCCTTTGGGAAGAGAAATGCATGAAAACTGAGCACAAAGGTATGAATTTGTGATGCGTTCTGTAACACATGTTGGGTGCACACGACACCTGGCCTTTAACTGATGGAATAAGATACTTTACCTCTCAAATTTGGTGTGCACATCAAAGTCCTCTTCTTTGTGGATGAGACTGTGGCCACCTTCAGCATTGGGCCGAAGTGCGGTATAGATGCTTAGCTACGTGACCAGTAATAAACAAAAGACAGATTTCAAGCCCTCTCCCGGATAACATTCACGGAAAATTCGACAATGATGCTTAACATAAGTCTCACCTGCAGTCGAGGTTTTCCGGACAGGTAAGGAGTGATGCAGCTGTCACTTTTGCGCTTCTCGCAAGGCTTTGTGTAGACGATGCCATACATAACCCAACAAGTGTGCAGAACATAGACGATGAAGACCCCCACTATGATGGTGGTGAGTGAGGTCTTCTGAAACATGCTGCCAGTTTTTGCTAACAGATAGCCAGCTACCTATAATATTCGAATTAATTAAGTAACAGAATAACGGCATGTGGCAATACTGATCATTGGCGAATCCCTTGGTAGTTAGCCGTCCTCTCGTTACACAAATAAAATGAAGAAATGCCACCTTTCTTAATTGACATAGCTAACGTTACTCGTACGGCTGATCTTGCAGCTTGTGACACGTAGGTTTTAAACCTAACGATTTAGCCAGCTAGCTTTCTATCAGTCGAAAAGATAAAGTCGGCATGCTAGCTATCGAGCTTTCATAAAAATCCGTTACCTTTCTAATTCAAATTTCTCTGCAAAAAAGCAAAAAGGGTTGCTGACAACCGAATAAAACGTGCCTCGTAAATTTAGAATCGGCTTTGATGAGGTTGTAAGATTTCACAATATCACAACGTTCACTTCCGCGAATCGGGTCCTGCAAAAGGTTGCCAGATTCATTGTTTAAAAGCATAACAAATTCCGAAACATTCATCGGATAATGTTACAGATTTCTTTCTTCTGCTAAAATAAGACCATAACGTAGTTTTATATAAATGTTTTATTATACAAATAATCCGAAAATCCGATCGAAATAACACAATAATAATTTCAGATAAAACAGAATTGTGTAATTCTGGGCGATCAGGCAGCAGATAGTTCTTCCGGATTCTACCGGAAACAGTTATATGCGTTTTAGTAGCGTTGTACTATTTTAGTCGTTTGCGCTGCAATTTTTCTTACCTAGGTGGAGGATTTTCCAGTGAAATCCACTGCCACGATGAAACTCGTTAGGTAAGACGATTGTAAACTGCTAGTTGAAAGTTATTCAGTAATAATATGCACAAAATGAAAAACCAATCTAAAGGATGGAGTAAGATTTTAATTAGCGGCTAACATGCTAACTAACCAACTAGCTAGTTACCGTGCATGTACTGGAGGCGGGAAGTGCTGAATGAATGAATGAAGGAACGAAGGAAACCTTTACTCAACATATCTACTTTAATAAACTCGTTTTAAACTTATTTAAGAAACTAAATATGCACATCTGAGGTTTCTCGTCGAAACCTGTAGCTTACTAAATAGCAAGCTAACGAGCGACGGCGGCCCGATATATAGAAATGCAAACAATGCTTAGCTAGCTAGCTAAGTGCACGAGCAGCTAAATAGCCGTTAAGACGAAGACCTGCTGATTAGGGTTAATACAGAAAAACCATTACAAATGGATCCATAGAGGGATGTGCTCAAACCATTACAAGAAAGTCCATATAGTGATGTGCTTGTAGGACGAGTTACAGCTAGTTGGGATGCTAGCGAGGGCAGCGTTGTTTAGTGGCTAGTGTAAGGCGTCTTCGACAGCATCTCAGTACAAACCGCAAATCTCACTCGGGTTTGGGGCGCTTGTGTCGTTAGGAGAGTGTGTGAATAACGTATTTCTGTTTACTGCGTTAAATTGTTTAGATTTTTGATGAAACTGAGCCATGAAACGGTCACCATTGAGCTGAAAAACGGCACCCAGGTCCATGGTACCATCACAGGTAAGGCGCGCTGCTCACAGCGCTTGCTGAAAAGTCGCTGTGGTTTCGATTCTATAAGCCTGTAATGTTTTTTTAGTAAAACTTTCCCAAACACAAATAGCTAATGACATGTAGGTATTTGTTACTATGTTTTGTTTTATGCATATGATGGAAAACGTGCTCTCCAACGCTTGTATAGTTTTATAAATGAACGTCCGTTTATGACCATTTTCTTCTCTCAATCAGGTGTGGACGTCAGCATGAACACTCACCTGAAAGCGGTGAAGATGACCCTGAAGAACAGAGAGCCCACCCAGCTAGAGTCCCTGAGCATCCGCGGCAACAATATTCGCTACTTCATACTTCCAGACAGCCTTCCTCTTGATACCCTGCTGGTGGACATAGAGCCCAAAATCAAGTCAAAGAAGAGAGAGGCGGGTGAGTGCAGCATTGTGGAGGGGGGCGGTGCTGCTGTTATTTATGGTGTACTGAACAAAAATAGGCAGAAATTTGAACATGATCACAATACTTGTTTACTAAGGGAACATCTTTTTGGGAGGGTGGGGGTTTGCAAACAGATGCAAGGGTCTTTTGTAATGTGCAAATCATCTACACTGGTATTAGTTTGGGTAATCGCACGCAGTCCAGTATCGAAGAAACATGCATTCAGAACGCACAAATTGAGATGCATCACGTACAAAAGGGATGAAGAGGTTGGAATTTGTTACAAAATAATTATTTTGGAAAAATATGCTTACTTTGTCAAATTCTTGGCCTGCTAATGAGTATTTTCTCAGTAGTCTGTTACCCGTTTTGTTTTTGTAATGTATAATCTTTTAATTATTTCAATAAGTCCACAGATTGATTTTAATTTCAAACATGAAATTGGTACCATAATCGGCCGTCTCGCGGGCCATGTTTGAAACACCACAGTTGGTGTGCAATTAGTGCAGTTTAATTCTGTGAAATTTGAGTTTGTTTTTTTAGAATGTTACTTATATTGGAGTGTTCCAAATGGTAATCTCATGTCTGCAGAGAACAAGTCATGCCAGTTGTGATCAGCTGCACCATCAAGGATCGTTTTTGCAAGATGCTTGTTTAGACACATACCACAATGTGTGAATTCACTTGTTAGCTTCTCTTTGTGAGGGAGCCTGCTAAACTGATGGAGGAGGTGTGGGGCAGGTTTGATGTCCTGTGCATGTCATATGGACCGTTATGTAATGTGTCTATAAACATCTGTTCTTTAAAATTCATCTTTATCCGAACAAGGCACCATATATATCCAGTGGAATTGTACTCCTCTATAAAGGAGTCAGGCACGTGAGACATCTGCACGCTAAAGTTTTCTAAACATGTGTATTAAAATAAGCATCCCAGAATGTATTGTAATAGGTTTCAATTGTTGTCAAGAAAAAGATCTAGATAAGACCCGATATAGCAGATTACATGTCAACTAATGTTTGACTAATGTTTACTTCCTCCCAGTGTGAAGTAATTGGGTATTATATGTATAGTGTGTTGGTGCAATTTTAGATTAATGTTGAGGCTGATTGGTTAAATTAAATGCTTTGATGCTTATTGCAGTGGCTGGCCGTGGGCGTGGCAGAGGACGGGGGCGTGGCAGAGGAAGAGGGCGTGGGAGAGGTGGACCTAGGAGATGAATCTCTTCAGCATCTTTTTTTTCTGTGTGTACAGGAACTTTTTTTTGTTTGTTTTTTTGAAAATATTGTTTTTCCTATGTTTTGTACATTAAACTTCCAACTTTTGAAAATGTTCTTTTGTCCCACACTTGACTTGTCATTTTTGTGTGCCATGAATTTTTGTTGTTGAATAATAGCAGTTTTATTATTCAAAAGATCAAATAGTAAGTCACTGACTTGGAGCGATGCAAATCAATACATGAAAGGAAAAAAGTTGATTGTTTCTGTAGGTATGCTCAGAAACAATTCGGTTCCAATCCTAAAACATCTCCATGTGGTGTTTCTGACCATATCAGTAAGAAGCAACTTTCGATATAATTGAATTGTTTGACCTGGAATGTATACGATGCCGATATGAGTCCGGACTTCTATTTTGACGGTCGGTGGCCGCTGGCGGTTGGGTTTTCCTACGTAACCATGTAACGGAAGAGTCGCTATCGGGAATCGCTACATGTTTTTCGCGTGGTGTAGAACTATAGCTGTACTTCTGCACGTATGAACGATGTCAAACGTTAAGAAATTCATGTATTATGCGTTTGGAAGTAATTTGTTGAAAGAGAGACTACATTTGAAAAATCCATCAGCAGTTTTTCATTGTGTCGGTAGGCTCAAGGTATTTTAATTTCTATGTACGTTTTCTGATATAGAGTTGACCAGGTCAGCAGTTTGAGAGAAGTCAGTCCTACCTGGAGTTAAACGCTCTGCTGCGGGTTATGGCTGTAGATGCTCGCTACGGCGTAACTGAAATCTTTATTAGTTGATGGTATTACAGCGGAACATAAGTTACTGTCTTCATTAAATAACATCCAAGTTAAAGAGCTCTGTGGGAAATAACTGGCTCATTCAAATCTGACAAAACGAGGTTTAACAGACAGTAGAGGTCGTTGTTTATCTCGAGGTGTTATGAGATTAATAATCATTGGTTTCATGGCTGCGGTAACTAACCGGCGTTTCTGTTGTTTTATGTTTTTATGGGGGCTCTTGGTGATTTAATAGTGAGCCCCATCTATTCTGGTTCGCCAATAGAAAAAAGAGGATATCTTCAATTTAATCTTTACAAAAATGTGTGAAATGTTTCATGCCCTGCACATGGATTGCAGTACATGTAGTGTGTACTCAACACATGCCTGAAACGGGGGCTCTGTGTCATATGATTTAATTAGTGAGCTCCATCTTCTTTAGTCTGCCAATGCAAAATACACGAGATCTGACGTATAATTTTATATGGTTCACATGTGAAATAATCTATTTTTACAAATGCGTTAATAAGTGCACAAACCTGACTTTTATTTTGAAAGGTCGTCACGACTAGCCTGATCTCGTAGGTAAAGACGTCACGTGACAGTTCATTAGTACCTACCAGGCCATTTCTGTGCGAACGATTGGCGAATATCCAACGCTAATCTAATTTTACTGTGGTCTTTAATGGTCGCTTCTGTATGTTTAATGAAAACATCGTCATTTCACAGGGAAAGTTTCTTCATACATAAACCAAGGACCCCGTGTCTCCGCAGGGTTATACACTTAACTTTGGCCTGTGGGGGGATTTTGTGTATTGCAAGTGGAATGGTGGAGTGGCCACAATCGAGGAGAGTCCCGATGAGGACGTGTGGGGAGTAGTGTGGGAGATGGCAAGCGACGACCTTACAAGTTTAGATAAGTACGTTGTACGGCGATCTGTTTCCTCCAGTCGGTTGTACCGTTAAGATACTTATGGATAACCCTGCGTTTTTGCCTCTGCAGACAGGAGGGCGTGGACCACGGTCACTACAGCCCCTTGGAAGTGACGGTGGAGACAGAAGCTGGAACACTTCTGTGTAGAACTTATCAGATGAACAACTTTAGATGCTGCCTTCCTTCCCCACAGTACAAAGAGGTATTTCACCTTGAGTAACGATTTTATTTTGAGTACTCCTTAGCAGTTCGACTAATAAACATTAGTAATCATATAGTCAATTATGTATTACACATGTGTTATGGTTTGTCCTTGTTCTGTGTTTTTTCCTAACATTTAAGTTAATGTATTTCATCCATTAATGATTAACTATATGGGAGCACTTGTGTTAATGTGTAAACTTTAAGGCAGGTATAATGTTTCCTTCTAACCATTCAAACGTCTCCTGTACTTTATGAAGAACTAGCTAATGTTCCCTCAGTCGGCTCTGTCCTGGTTCTGAAGTGTCCTCAAAAGCACTGTAACATAAAGATATAAAAGGGTACAACTGAAGTCAGGATTTTGAACACCATCAATGGATCCTGGTCCTCATATGTTATCGTGGCAAGATGGGACCATTAAAAACAGGTTGTTGATTTGAAAGCTTTCGCTCTTTCTTCAACTGCAGGTTGTATGTCTAGGAGCCCAACAGAATGGATTACCTCAAGAGTACTTAAAGAAGCTACAGGCAGTGGAGACTAACAGCTACACTGGCCCCTCTATATTAGATGAGATTAAAAATCTTAGTAAATGATTTAGTGGGAGAATTGCACATAATTATTACAATTATTTCCCTTTTCCACTGGATTGGACCACAGAGGTGTAGGGAGGATGCTGACAGGCTCTGATTGGACCACAGAGGTGTAGGGAGGATGCTGACAGGCTCTGATTGGACCACAGAGGTGTAGGGAGGATGTTGACAGGCTCTGACAGAAAATAGAAAACTAAATATGGATTTTCACTACTAAAATAATCAAATAATAATAATAGTCAGGATATTTTTAAGGAATCGTATAGTTTCATGGATGTATCCCATAATTGACCATAATGTATCAAATTACAGATTTGAATAATTATATATTTATTTATTATGAAATGTTCAAGGTTGAGTTCAAGATCATTCTGTCATACATTTGTGCAAAGTGTCTGTGTGGTAGTTTATTAAAATCAAATGGTAAAATTTCAAATGTTTTTTTTTTTTTTCTTTCTTTAGAGGAATGAACAGTACATTTGCAGAGTTGAGTGAAACTGTGAATAATTTTCTGTGATACACCTTATGTAAGACTATGCTATTATACTATACGTACAATGAAGCCAGTAACTTGCAATAATTAAAAAGCTTAAGTATTACATCATATTGTGGTGACACTGGAAATGTCATTACTTCACATGTCAGCAAAAAGTGGTAGAATGCAGTGAATTGTTCTGTTCAGTCCTACACGACTCTAAACAAAACTCATAGAAAAAAGGCTTTATTCAAAATGCATTTGCAACTGTTGCTTATGACCATAGCAGCATCTGCATGGAGTCTTTCAGCAATCTAGATGTGATCAGGTACTGGGAAAACGAAACTACTTTTTAGATGGAGAAATGTAATCATGTTAAGTGGCTAGTTTGAGTTTGTAATCACAGAAACGTTCGGTTTTGTAGTTTATTCCCAATACCACAATGCCCACTCATCCTGTTTCTAATATTGCGTTCACTCATTTGAAACGTCGCCCTGCTTCCGAGCAGGATTGGCTAACAAACCCAGAAGGAAACAGTTTGTCCAGTGCAGTAATTTCTTTCTAATATTCAACTTGATGTCCAGATGGTTTGACACAGTTGGGACTTCCGGGTGTGGTGTCCTTCGGGTGGCAAATTCACACACAAGGGCAGGATCCCTGAGGTGCGAAGTGACCACTGTCTTTAAAAAAAAATTAACCGATGACCCCAGTAAATCGTTGGAGTCCTGGATCACAGCCTATACAGACCAATTTGGGCAGGTCACCTTTGAAGCTGTTCCACAGTGATGAAGCCTAGAAGGAAAAGCCAAGTGAAGCCAGTCCAGGTAAAGAAAATATACAAAAAATCACCTTTATAAGAAATGATCAAAACAAGTTAGCACCTGTGCCATAGGAACATATGTTTAATCGCTTGGGTGTTCTGGGCAAGACCTGTTCACCTCAAACCACTCATCAATGCACCTGTGAAAAGGTGAACAAAGGTTAGTAACCGGACATGGCTGAGTAAACAGTCACAGCTGAGGTGTGTATTATGATGCTGATTGTCCTTCGTTTACCCTTTGTGGTAGATGCAGAGGCAGGGCAGCCTGGCGATAGTGTCCCCTTGCACCAGTTGATCCAAGCATATAGCGCACTCCTCCGAGTCCTTCGCCAAAACGTCCTCTAAAGACGGGAAAAAGGGGGTGCACAGAGGAGGGTGCCGCGTGGGTTCGATTGTGACCGGGAGACTAACGCACCGGGGCTACTGTGAGACAGCACTTTCTGAAACATCGGTTTTGTTATCCTTGTAACTAGGCAATGTATAAATAGTCGATCTGGAGTGTTCAAAACAACCTGGCAGGGATCCATGAATGCTAGTTCTTCAGTATTATTATCAAGGACTGTCCTCCACAGCATGAAAGCAGCCGCACTGTGGCCAGACTAAATATGATTTATGATTTAATAAACACTTGCCATGATTTATCACACATACCATTTGGTGCAGTGTACACAATTAAAACCAGCACTGCAATTATTTTTCCATTTGAGTTAAACCATCAACTCCTCAAAATCACATTGTGCAGAATAAAATATATTTCCAATCTGGATTATGTAGATAAATAGTCTTTTTTTCTTTCTAGCGACTCAAATCTGAGAAACCAAATACAAAAACCATAAACAAAAACACCTACAGGTGGTTCAGTTAAACAAGAGGTGCTGAGTCAGGGTTTCTGTTAATGATTATTGACTGAATGGTCTAAATGGGAGGAAAGTTTTACAGGGGACTGGGTAAGTGTACCAGGCCATGCTGCAGGTTCACACACGAATCACGTGGGCTGCTCACCATTGTAAGTGAGCCTCGGTTTGGTGAGACACATGACGAGATGGAGTTCCATTTCATCTGAGCCAACAAACTTTGAACACACAGGACAGTGGAAACCAGCTGGAAAAAAGAACACACACACACACATATATAGAGAAAAACTGAGCGAGGAATCTAAAAAATTAGACCAGGAAAACTGTAAAATGCAGCCCTGTAAAAGTGATAAAGTTAAAAAATATATTAATCAGAACACTTATTTTCCAGCTCACTAGTGGTTAATTGAAGTTCAATTTAAAAAAGTTTCATATTAAAAAAAAAATCACAGACCAGTAAAAAAGGGACAAAAACCCACAGTCAAAGAGCAAGAGTTTTTTTTTTTGTGCACAGTGTGCCACAGGGGGCTCTCGGTGAGCCAGGCCACAGGGGCCAGACAACAGGGGCCAGACAGCAGGGGCCGGACCCCAGGGGCCAGACAACAGGGGCCAGACAGCAGGGGCCGGACCCCAGGGGCCAGACAACAGGGGCCAGACAGCAGGGGCCGGACCCCAGAGGCCAGACGCAGCTTGCTGACCTTTCCAGCATCAACCACGTGAGGACAGCGAATGTCTGGCCAGCTGAGCACAGCTTCCCTGACACGACAAAACATGCTGTGCATTTTAAGTACCCATTTTAAGTACCCATTTTATGCCATTTGTTCGCAATGTCAGAATGGTGGGGCGACTGTAAGGAAGGTAACATTTACAATATTTAAACGTACATCTTGCATCAATTTTAAAGAAATAGTTCAAAGAACAAAAGTGTTTTGGATACTGGAATTGTGAGGCGACTGACGTATAAACCTTTACATGACTCAATTAACCTGGAAAGTTAAAAGCATCTGAGACACACAAAGCTTTTAGACGCCCAGCTCATCTGATTCTTTTATGGGGTTTGCATACATGTCCACCATGTCCACCTCTGATTGGTCCACCATGTCCACCTCTGATTTGCTAACTAAGAAATACGGCAGAGCACTATAACCAGGGTAGTTAATGACCTATATTAACTATATCAATATACACCATTGACCTTAATCAGTACCTGTTTATTACTGCCAATTTGTACTGACCAAAGATAATAAATGAGATTAAAGGCGCCGTAAGGCTAAGGACTCAGAAAAGACCAGTTCACTGTGACTCACCCCACATTAACTGCTCAAGGCTGATTACACAAAGTACACGCAGCACAAAAATCCACACGAGCCATGGGCCAATAAACAATATTATTGAATATTGCCAAAATTAGTGAAATTCCTTGGATAGGAGATATGTATGAATAAAAATATGTTTTATTTAACAATTGTTTTTTCTTTTCTTCTCCATAACTAAGATTTGCTGTTATTTAATTCCCAATCAGTCTCTTGCTAAACTCAGAGAGAGCAGATTACCCAAAAGTAGACAAGCTGGAGCCAGGTCATACAGCAGTGTATATACAGAAAAGCCAACACTCTGTTCTCTTTATAAGGTCTCCATTCAGTGACACAAATGCCTTTTAACTTACTTTCTCATCCAAATTTGATTTACTGTCAGTTGCTAAAAGGTCACTCCTGCACATAAGCAAAGTCTCCCAAAAATATTTGCTGAGGCACAACTGTTTTATCTCATCCTCAACCTTCTCAAACTCAAGCCAGGGTGTCCTTGGAAAAAAAAACAGTGCATTGAAGCATGTGGTAATTACTATGTGTAAATAAAAAATTTGTCTAGGTCCATGTGTGTCTTTCTCAATACGCCTGTCCAATAACAACACCAGCACGGCTTAAAGAATCTGGAAAATAACCCCCGGAGCTGCTGGAGGAACTGAAGCTACACAGCAGAGCACAACAAGGCCAAGGCCAGTGCACTGAGAGAGTCGCTCAGTCACCCACCTACGAATGCTAAACGTGTCCAGGATGTATTCCACTTACTTTTAGCAGCCAGAGACCACCAGAGAAATGTCTTATGAACTTTAGCCCAGACAGCCATGTTTGACCTCACATGCATGAGAATCCCCCGAGCGCGACCCTCTCACGGCCTGTTCGCTCTTCTGCTCATAACCGGAACGTCATGTTCATTTTAACAGTCTCGCTTTAAAGCGAAAACACACAGAGCAGGGCTCAAAATAAACACGCTTTTCACACAATCTAATGATTTAATGTAATCTAGGAACAGGCTAAGATCTACGGCCAAGAGAGGTTTTCATGAAACTTTGTCTCATGATTAACTCGCACTTTTATTAACGTTCTTCTTTTAAAACGTGCAGCTGTCAAAATAATCGCATTTGTAAATGAACGTTTTTGATCTCCTAAAATGTGGCATTGTGCATGTCGGATTAGGGCTGCCTTGGTTAACCTGCATCGCCAACACAGCTGATATTACCTTTGACCAGGAACTAATAAAAGAAAAACTCACAACATTGTTTATTAGCGTGCACACATGTCTGTATTATCATATATCCAGACACTTCCACGCGCCAGGGGAAAAAACGGGGGACGCAGCTTCCAGTAAACAATAACCGATAACTACAGCTGCTGTTTCTCGGAAACCAGGATGAGCACATGAACTGGCCCATCAAACCAAAACTTTACGCCACCAGAGAAGGTAGCTGTGTCCCCTTGGTTGCCTGTGTTGAAGTGCTGCTATACACTTGGAGCGCTAAAACCAAAAAGGCATGCATTAGCTAAACTGTCCCAAAATGAGCCAGTATACATCTTCAGATGGACAATATTCATAAGTCCATATCACTGAACTTAAAGTAATTATTGAGGAAGTATTTATTTATTAAGGTATGATTTTATAATTTGTATAAACTGATATACGTATACGCGTATCACGCGTATATCATATTTACCCACCTCCCCCTGCCTCCCTCCCCCTCTTGCTGCACCTGTCTGTGAAGACGTGAGCCAACGTTATAACGTCATATAGAAGCAGCTGCGCGGAACAGCGCGCGGCTCAGTGCAAGCAGCAGCAGCGTACACACCGACTGCACGACACGCGCCGTAAGACCGACACCCAGGTATCATCCCACAGTATCATCTGTTTTGGGGCAAAGGTTATAGTTGAGTACCACTGCTGCAAATAGCCCACAGCTAATGTACAGTATACACAGAGGACAGCGTAGCGCGAACTGCCGAGCTGGTGTAGAACGCGCTCGTGTTGCCACCATAAACACTTCTAGGACACCACTCACAAAATCGAGAATCTGACAAATAACGCATGTTAAAGATAAATGCATTTTCAAGTCAAGCCAAGATTGTTTTTATGACAGTGGCGCAAATGTATTGCGCACTTGACACGGTTTCTCTTAGAAGATTATATGGTATATGGAAGATTGAAAAAGGTCTACAGCCACATCCTTACCATCTGGAGCTGTGGGGCATTTGCAACAACGAAGACAGAATAGCTGGTGTTTTGAGGAGTCTCTTGGAAAACAAGACGACCACAAATTTGATCGCAGGGCACTTATTCATAACCTATGGCTGTAAATTAGTAATATCTTGTGAACATTACACTGCATGGGACCTCGGGCTGCCTGTTACCAAAACAAATGAAGTTTGTTGAACAGCAGAGGCAATTAACCGGTTAGGTTCGCTGCTGTTAACAGATGACAAACGCAATAGGTTTGATTTGAAAACAACTTCATCCAGCCACGGCAAACGAGCTATTCCTATTTTGGACAAACGAACAACTCATCAGCTCCGTAATTTCCATAGACTGCTTGAGGGACATCTAAGTGACATGGCTTGATTTAGCGGGTGAATCCATGCATACTTGTGGCGCACGTGCATTTTTACTGACGGCAGCGATGTTTGCTAAAGCTCGCGCGCGACATTTACATGTCATGTACGTTAAATACATTGACACCACCAACACATTTAAATGTCACAGGGGATTAATGGCTGCATGAAGACGGCAAGCTTAAATGTCAGTGTTTTTAATGTTAAAGTCGATCCTGAATGAGCTAATGCAGCTACAGCTACATTCTGTTTTACCTGAAAGGTATTTGTAAAACAAAGTGCAAGCCGTTTCGCCATGTGACGGGCGCACCTGCATGACTTTCCCCCTCCATTTCATTCGTAGCAGACGTTATGCCATCTTTATTTTTTCGGGGTTGTACTTAGTTTAGTCTGGTCATGAATTATATAACTGACCGTTCTCTCTGCTTTCAACGGACACGCTTTTGAGTTACATGAAAAATATGCTGAGTAGCTTTAATCAATCTTTTTTATCACACATTTAATCTTTATATTGACTGTCTTCAAGGTTCCTATAACAGGTAATCACATTATAGTCGAGTTGTCCACATTTTCAGTGTCAATTATTCAAGGTTAGTGTGCAGTGCTGTTGGCGTGTTGCACGTCTAGTTTAAAGCGACGGATTTGTCCCATAGAAACTGGTAAACTGGAAAAACCGACAGGTCTAATATTCTAGCGTTTATGACGGTGTTATGACACGTACCTCCTAGCAGGTGAGGGGAGAGGTGGGCAGGTAGCGATCCTATTAAAAGCCGTGGACCGGACTGGCCTCGCTCTTCATCTGTGTCATCGCTGTGTCTGCGAGTCCCAGTGGTGTTTGGTATAATAGCAGACTGAATAAGTGAATTCGGCCTGTTGTCAGCTGTGTATCGTCCTCTTTGTCCGCTCTCCTGGCTTTCCGAGCCACCTGCGTAATACCTTAACACAGCCGTTGTCCCCGACCCGCCGTCTGAAGTAGAAGAGGGCACGTCAGAACCGGAGTAAGCCCTTATGCGAGCGTTTGCCACCGGGCTGCTCTGTTTGGGTCCCATGACTCGTCAGACCGATTGCTCAGTTGTCCTGAATTTCGTACCGCTGTTCGCTCAAACTGGACAATATGTTTTATTTCTAGCGAATTTAAATGAGCACAATACCAAAAAAACGTCAAATGTGTTGAGTCCGACAGTGTTTTAACATTTAACTTCAAACGCGAAATAATCCATAGGTCCTCTGCGCATCGTAAAATGAATCGTCATGGCCACACACTTGTTGCTCTTCGGTAGGTGAAAGTAACAGCGATGTCATAACTGTTGACAGGCCTGTTGGCTCTCAGCAGCCTCTATGCCTTAAGCACTGTTCGGACAACTTACAGCATTCGCACGATAAAATTAAATATTATATGTGCGAAGAAGGCTAGTCTAACATATGTCAAAGGTTACATGGAAACGACACCGAAAAAAAAGGACACAGAGCCCCGCTGGTAACTGACGATGAAACCGGCACGTCCAGAGATATTGCGAGTCGAAGATTATGCACCGTGTGAAAAGTAGGGATTGCCCTCCTCCATTATTTACGTCAGGTGACGTCATCGCAGGAGTGCGCCCCAGTGGCCCCGACTATGGGCACCATAACAAAGGGTTTGAATGTGTCGTGTGCCATTCAGTATAACGTTGTAATTACGTGTAAACATCTGTGGCCCAACAGCTGAACACACCGTCATTGTCAACATAAAATAAAACTTGGTAAAAAAAACAGCTATAAACATATTTTAGACTTATTTTATATTTAAATCGATTTTTTAATATTATGTTCTACGTTTATGTAGGCATACACAAACTTGAGTAGAGTTTAAAATTTAGATTTGCAAATCACTAAACTGAAAATCTAAAAGTCTCATTATGGTAAACGTACAGTATTTCACCTACCATATCATAAACCTGCTTGCTATCCAAATCAGACATATTATCAGTTTATTAAAATCAACTTAACTATGGACCAGTAGTTAAAATTTCAGTAACAATTCTAATAACTATTAACAAACATTTAACAAAGCTTTCCTTTTTGTGGATTTCTTCTCAAAAAGTCAGACAGCAAACAGTGTAAGCTGGAAGAACAACACCTCCACATGGTTTAATTTAGGAACTTGAGAACAAATTGGAGAACAAAACATTTAACAAAGCATGAGGAAAAAAATCAAGTTAAACTATAAAAACATACATTTTTAAGCAAACCAAAACTCATCAAAACATGTGGTAGTAGTTTTAAAGGGGGTTATAACAGGAGGCATTGGGACGTTTAAGAAAAGAAAACATTGTTAAAGCTTACAGAGCACTAACAGGTTTATAAAGGAGGATAAATAAATAAATAGGAGCAAACAGCAGAACAGCAGCTCAGACCGATCTTACACCAGGTATGTGTGGGCCACGGTATCTCTCTGCTGGAAGCGCACTGAGCTCAGGGGGAGGAAGACGGTGTGGAACCAGTGAACAACGACAGCGCCGGTCACCAAAAGCCCACGAGGTGGGACTCGTCACCCGCGAGCCGTTTCCCGCTCCGAACGGCAGGCTGTGCAGGAAAGATCTTCGAGGAGCGTCTGGACGGTGTTCCGGTCCAGGTCGTTCCTTCGGCGGTCCTGGAGAGCGGGGTTGGGCCCTGGGACGGGGCTGTCCGCCGCCTCTACTGGTCCCATGCGCCACAAAAAGGAAGAAACCATCCGGAAAAGCAGCGACCCGAGTTGCTTTGGAAATGCAGCTTCAGAGGACACTGGATCCCTCGAGCACACTGGATCCCTCGAGCACACTGGATCCCTCGAACACACTGGATCACCCGGCCACGCTTAACGTACTGCATGCTTTAAAGCCAACGTGAAAAAACTAGAGTGAAGCCACAAATATAGGCTTTTTGATTTGGCCAACCTACGAGCGGAGAGCCACGGAAGAAGACTAGAATTAGCTACGGTTTTAACACCCTGCCTCCACACCACCACCACCACCACCACCACCTCCACCACTCCTGATGTGTGAACACACACCTGAAGTTTAATACAATCAAAAACTATTGCAAAGCCAAACTGAAGCAACCACAATGATTAAGAGCAAAGGAAAACGAGCCTGTTAAAACCTGACAGCAAGTCTATCTACTGAAAATGCAATCACACTGTCTTTCCCCCGAGGCTGTTATTCATCGAGTGTCTTAACTAAGCTGAGCTAGGATCAGCTATTAACACTCAATTCATATCCGTATAATCACTGGGATGTGAAAGGCAAAACCCTAGATCAGTACTTCCAGGAGATCAACAGCCTCTGACCTTTGAAATCATTGATTAGTCTTAGACTTTTACAATGCTTCGTATTTGCCAGCAACCAATCAAGTGCATACATTCATAAAAACAAGCTTTAATTATCATTGTTATGATACTCTAGAGACTTAATCAAAAGTAACAATCTTTAACCACCTATTTGCACTAATACCAGTTTGACTAAAAACTCTGTCTATGACATACTTTATCTTATGTGTTTAATGTTGTGTAATGGGCCCCATGTAGTTGAAGATTAAACAGTTTTGGGGAGGTTCTGTTGTGGTGGACTAATTTTATGTCTTCTCACATTCAAGAGACTTTGGTGAATGGAATCGATCCTTAATGGGTTAATAATCTGAATTATATTCCATGCTATTTCAAATGACAGGGACACGTGAGGGATACTGAGGGACTCTTTATGGAGAGACAGACATCAACAATAAAGGGTGGAATGGGGCTGTTAAACAGGCGAGATTGTGTGTGTGTGTGTGTGTGTGTGTCATAAAAGAAAATAAATCTGAGGCATGATAGAAGGAAAGAGAGAAGGGAAGGGACAGAGCCTCTCTGACCCCTGGGGCCCCTCCACCGGTATTTCTCAGGGCCCATGGCAGAACTGCCTCGATGGACGTTATTGCTGACTGACACCCATCTGCTGGTGGTCTGTCTCAGCTTCCTCCTCCACATCTGCGTGGTACTGCTCATATGTGTCGTCATCAATGTCTGGAAGACCCAGCAGCTACAGGACACCATAAGACATATACTCATTAAATAAACCCCCATTACTGTTCATGTGAAGTAATTTTTGCTAAAAAGGTACATGGATATGGAAAGGACTGTTTAGTGAGATGGGGACACACATTACAGCATGAAACTGTGTGGAGATCAGAGCTGTTTGGTTTAATTCACTGTAAGTGTGTGTGTGTGTGTGTGTGTGTGGTAACTTACAGGCCGGAAGGATCTAAAGACTTTATCAAGGACCTCCAACAGGGTTTTGTGTCCGCAGGAGGAGATGTAGTCCTGGGCCAGTTGCAGGAAGGGCAGGCAGTCCTCACTCTCACTCCACACATGCTGGACACACACACACACAGGCAGACAGACCATCACATGATGCAACAGATGCATATGCCCCACATATGCATTCTTGCCATGGTGGTGACTCACCAGTGTCTTTGTTTCAGGTAACGTTTCCCATTGAAAACAAATGTCTGTTTTCCTGGTGCATCTAAACAAGTAAGCCAACATCCATCTCTAGCAGCACTAGTGAACAACAGACATGCCTATTTTATGCAATGCTTTGACACTCTACCATGGATGTAAAAAACTGGGAGTTTTGTTCATGCAAGTGATTTTTTAAATCTAGGAAACTCCACAAATCTGCAGATGAACATATTATTATTATAATGCACTGCATATAATGGGACTGATTCACGATACACTACGGATGACGTCACTTTGTTTAGCTCTGATCACTAGTTCTTTCTCCCACTAGGAGTAGCACACATGGAGACGAACAGGAGGACTGTAACTGCCTGTTATATCCCAATTTTAATGTTCTAAATCGATCAGAGCAATTCAACAGTGGTATTTCATTCAGCTCCTACATTTGCTCAAAAGTGCCTCAGAGCTGCCATATGTTGGGATCAAAGCTGTGACCTTCTGGGCCACAGCCAAGTTCTGAGCTCTGATAACCTCTAGCCTTCATCCCTCGTGAGGAAGAACAGTCACTCCTGTTGGTCCCAGTGAAGAATAACAAGAATCAAAATAACAACAACAACAAAAATAAATACTCTGGTTTCGAGTAGGGCCCTCTGCTGTCTGCTTCCTGGAAAGGCTGACATACAGTCCTGCTTTTCCAGCCTGGGGTTTGATGGATTAGCACCAGCACTAACTTGACTGCCAGCATCCACCCTCAAGCACCCTGTGAAGTCACACGAGGCCAGCTCAGGGTGCCCCCCGCAGACCTGATGTTCCAGCTGAGCTTTATGAAAAAAGGGCCTAAAAAAAAAATTCTGTCAATTTTAGTTGAACTCAAAAAGTGAGTCAGGTTGGTATCGACCATTCACCGAGTCATGAGACCAAAGCATGACTCAGGCCATATGAGCGAGGCACGGAGACAGGCATCAGCCACGCTCGACTTCACCATCACGTAGCGCCTGACCCGCTCACTACGCGGCGAGAGGTGATACCACCATCCAGACTGGGCCAGACCAGCACCAGGTCTCAGGTTCACGTCCTCGACGAGGACAGTACGGACAGCATCGGCTTACGGGACCGCAGGGTTCTGGCCGCAGCCAGTCGGGTGGGAACGGCTGCATAGCGTGGCAGAGCCAGCCACGGCAGGGTGGCCGATAAGCTTTAAGGACTTCTGGGAAGCGTGGCAGTCGCACTGTGTTAAGGTAACGCCGGCATGCCAGTTCAGACAGCTCAGAGCCTCCAACCGCATTGCACTGCAGTGCCCTGGACCAAGCTCGTTCTCTGTGTTAAATCAATATAACGGACACGTTACACCTATTGTTTTAGAGGTCCATTTAATGTCAGGTAAAACCAAGGCTTGATGATTATTTAAAGGATTTCTCCAAAAGATCTAGTCTTCTTTTTGGGACTTCAGGGCGGTGAGGGGATCGGAGAGGCGTTCGGCTGGAGGTGTAGATCTCTCTCTGTGCCGTTCTCGCTGTGCTGACGCGAGCATTGATTAGCTTTAGTAACTGGAGCCATGGCTTCCCAGTGTCTGCAGATGCAGATGGGGGAGTTATTTCTGAACACTGATCTCTGCTCTTGGGACTCCCATGCAGCATAATGTAGGGTGGGTGTGGGATGTTTTAGCATGTGTGTGTTAGGGAGTGTGTGTGTATGACACAGAGACAGAGAGAGAGAGAGAGAGAGACAGAAAAACAGTACTAGGGTTAAGGGTGGGGAATTGTAACTGAATGTCAAGCTCTCTAATTTAAACATACCTGAAGAGGCCTTCTAAATATAAGGTACAATCTACACCTGAAGGTCAAAAATAGGACACGTTTGATAAACTAAGGCTAAACGGAAGCATATGTCTGCTACTGGTAAATATTTCGTAGATAACGGCCACTCTACGGTGGCCAACACCTGATACTGCAAACAGGTCCCACACAGGATTACATCACAAAGAGGGTAGCGCAATCCGCACGGCAAGAGGGAAGAGCCGGTTTCACTGTTATAATAAACTATTCACGCCACCATGACAGTGCTAGAGACGAACACAGCCGCTGAACTGTGTTCGCTTTCAAACCTTCTGCTGACACAATGTATTGTCGCTGTGTGGCGCCGCCAACCAGGCTGAAAATGGAGCCACAGATGAAGCGTCTTCCCCGCCCCTATGACCAGGGAATATAGAGAGTCGGCAGATAAACCTATTTCAATATGTTCGCATCATTGAGTACCTCATTGAATAAATGTAGCACTACAGCATCGCGATTTCGCACTCGAGTTTCGCAGTTTTCTTTGACAGAGTAAGCTGGGTGAAAGTGTGCGCCAGACCGCAGTCATCCACCTAATGTGACATCATTTCTTTGCCTCAAAGAAAGCGCGTAGCACGCGCAGCCTTGCTGAGTCTGACCACCAGCCAAGAAACAATTTCGTAATTACCGAATCGAACACTCCCACGACGCGCGCGCGCGCGCTCGCTCGCTCGCTCGCTCTCTCTCTCTCTCTCACACACACACACACACACACACACACACAACCCCCCAACCCCTCCTTTTCTCTACACGCACACACCGTTTTATCGTACTTACAAAATTGTCGGTACCTCCTGTCATATTATCAGGGCAAAGGACGTAAAACGATATTCCGGGCTCCGCATAGAAGTCTAACCTCCTCTCGTCGACCTCCTCCGCGAAAATGAGATCGAACGGGTTACCCGAGCACCATTTTTCCGCGGTGTCTACCAGCTGCTTGAACTCCATCCTTCGTCAGCTGTACAGTGCACCTGAGTGGTCAAAGCGAAGCCGTTACGCCGGTGCCTTCCGTGCCCCCTTGGTGATGCTCGATGCAAAAAAACAGCTGACGGCTCTCCGCAACCCCTAAAGCTTCATCCGCATGGTGATTCGGGAAAGATTCGCGCTAGCACTGTCGCATATTGGCCTTTCCGTTTACTTGAGCCTAGCCTCCTGCTCTCGGTAAGAGAAATAAACAGACTATGTCGTTTGGCGTCTCACGCTCAGCACCCCGGCTTGGAATGCAAGCCTGTCTCGCGATGACGATAGGCGAAAACACGGTCCCGTCGTCATCACAAAGGCACCGTCCACCATCAGTTTCGTAATTAGTTTTATATCGTAAAAAGAAATTACACGATATGTGTGTATAT
>JAOXYF010000027.1:3956286-3974714 GCA_028565775.1 Sternarchorhynchus goeldii | reverse complement strand
TAACCCCTAATAACAATGCTAACCCATAATAACAATGCTTATCCATAATAACAATGCTAACCCCTAATAACAATGCTAACCCCTAATAACAATGCTAGCACCTAATAATAACGCTAATCCCTAACCCTAACAGAACTGGGGGGTAGCGCAAAATTCTGTAGACTCACCACAAGAGGCAGGATGAAGGCCTTTTTTATAACAACAGCAACAACAACAATAATAATAATCTTAACTACTGGTTCAAAGTAGGTGGGGGCAGGAGAGGATATAAAATTTATTATTATTATTATTATTATTAGTAGTAGTAGTAGTAGTAGTAGCAGTATTACTACACAGTATTATTACACAGTATTAATATGTATTATTACTAATACACAGCAAGTTAGTGTCTGGTTGAGGATTTCTGAAAGACCCGCCTGTAGCAGCTACATTTTAGAGCAGTCCAGCACTGAAGCCTTGGAGATATGTTCGAGTTGCAGACATTGGGATCGGAGGGAAAGTTGTCAAGAATATACACCCTGACTCATAATTATAACGTTACTCCTGTTCAAGGTAGTTTTGGCAAACCCGCATAGCTAGTTAGCTAGCTTGCATAGATCTGCAAGACCTTTGTATTCTGTGTTACCCCTTGTTGGTTTTATAACATTCATTTGCTTCATAAAATTATTTACATTTATATATGATACATACATATTCATTGTTGTTTAGGTAGACAAGACTAATTGAACAAATTGACTATTTGAATTTTCATGGTAACAGGCAATGAAATTGGTCTATTTTGCAAGCTATCTAGATAACATTTACAGCATTTAGCTAACATTTTTTACCCTAAGTGATTTACAATTATGACTGAGAACACCTTGAGCAATTGATGGTTAAGGGCCTTGTTCAGGATCACAACAGTGGTAACTTGGGAGTGGTGGTGCCTTCTGATTACTAGCAGGAGTGTTAACAGTGCCAGTTAGCTATCTAATTATCCCTGCATATTTATTATACTATCTAATTATCCCTGCATATCTATTATACTATCTAATTATCCCTGCATATTTATTATACTATCTAATTATCCCTGCATATCTATTATACTATCTAATTGTCCCTGCATATTTATTATACTATCTAATTATCCCTGCATATTTATTATACTATCTAATTATCCCTGCATATTATTTGGACCATATGGAACCTCAACAAAACAAAGTCTTTTAGCCAGACAAGGCTAACACCTTTCTAAGCCCTGTACATTGTACCGACTATATCCATAATTTCTTCACAATTTCTTTCTCAGTGACCACAAAACTACTAAGATGCCACGTATATTGTCTCAAGAGCATTCGACTTACTAATAAACATTTTTTATTATTCTTGCAAAACATAATTTAGCTCTGGCCACATTTAATGGCGTATATTCTTTTTCCATACTAATTATTATTAATTTTTTTTAATATCATGTCATTTATTCAATTAGTTAATTAACTTTTACCCCAAACTCCTTTATACTGAGAAAGGTGAGACTATTCAAAATTTTTACTTCTGATTTTACTGGGCGTTGTACATACTAGTGATTATTTACTTTTAAAAATATCTACTTATATAAGGACTTTGAAACGAGCACAAAATAATTTGCGCTTTATTAATTCATTTCCATGTCAGTTGGTTTTAATAGGTTGATCCACATGTAATTAAGTGTCATAACGCATCGTATAACATAAAAAATAGTAATAAGTAATGGTAATTAAGTGTTATAACGCATCGTATAACATAAAGATAGTAATAAGGAATGGTAATTCCTGTGTTATTGTATTTTGAAGTAGCCCCAATATGGGCATCATACCGCTTGTGTTGACATTTTAGAATTTGGATAAGATTTAGTCGAGTGTAACAAAAATAACACAGGACCTGCGCTACTCTTTGAAGCAGGTCTGCATTTATAAAGAAAAACGTATTCGTAGTGAAGAATGTTTCTTCCGTAGGGGGCGGGCAAGATCTAAACCAAGATCTAAACCAACATCTGAACTCGCTGCTGCCCTGCTCCCTCCGTCAGTACAGGGGGACGATTTGTGACAAACGAGGCCAGTTCTTCGAAGAGCCGGCGTCAAGATGTTTCTCCTAGTCTATAACATATGTTGTTTTTTTAATCAGGCGATCTTGTTGTGAAGAGTTCATAATGGATTTAACCCAGGCAATACAACGCAGCTTATATAGTTAAGGGAGCGTGTCTGACTCACTTCAATTCGCTTTGTTCGCCAAAAAAGAGACCGTTACATATTAAGCTGTATGTCAAAATGGACGATGCAGTTAAGGGAAATAAGTCTGACGGCGAGCCTCCAGAACCTCCAGAAGACGAAGAAGTTGACCCCAGGATTCAGGTACAGTTTCCTGTTGTAACGTTAAAAGAATTATAGTCACCGATTCAGTAGACACAGAAAAGCACATGTTCCTTTAGTCCCAGCCGTTTAGGTATCGGGTTTTTAAAAAGATCATTCATTAATATAAACATAGCTTCAACAGGTTCTCGCTTCGCCTCTGTTGTAAGACTCAGCAGGCGGTACTGGACGAACGGGCTGAAGGTTACAGACCGCTCTGCTCGGCGAGAGTTTCTTAATGACCCGCGTTACTTCATTAGCATTAGACCCATATATTTCCTGGTTTGTTTTCGATATACAGTTTGCCTTGTACAGCTCTGGGAAAAATTAAGTAACCACTGCAAAATCATACGTGTCTCTGGTTTCACTATGTATAGGTATGCGTGTGACTAAAAAAAAAAAAATATATATTTATTCCATAAACTATTGACATTTATCCCAAATTCTTTGAAATATATTGTCCTGTTATATTGTGCATTTATTAACAGAAAATGACAAAAATGCAGTGCTTTCAGACCTCATCAGTGCAAACAATGTAAACAAGTTTATATTCATTTTTAAACAATACTAATGCTTTCACTTAGGAAGAGTTCAGGAATCAATATTTGGTGTAATGACCTCAATTTTCAGTCACAGCTTTCAGCTATCTCTCCGCCAGTCTTTCAGCTATCTCTCCACCAGTCTTTCAGCTATCTCTCCACCAGTCTTTCAGCTATCTCTTAGCCAGTCTTTCATGTTGTGTGTTAAATGCTCATGTAATGATCACCGCATTACGTAGAATGAGGTGTGCCTGTGTTGGAATTCAACAGTCACTGGAATGGAATGACTTGCATACATGTATAGATGAAAATTTGAAGTGGTCTTTTAATTTTTACTGGAACTGTATATGTGGGTACAAGGTTTCTCCATGAAGGTTGCTGTGTACGCTTTGCTTGATTTTACTGGGAGGATTTTACTCATGTTATTCCCCAGAAATTCCCCAATTATGTATGGCCACATTCTGTTTTAGTTGGCATGAGGTGTGCTGTGATGTGTCAGTACACACATTCTGCTAAGAATAACATTCCTTTACAAAGTTGAAACCAAAATGGCTACTTTTGCTTTCAGAATGTGGTCCAGATGTTCTGACGGACTCATATTCTGAGAGACATTATTTTCCCCTTAAAGTCTCATTCACCCATTTCCTTCATTTCATTCTCTCTCTCTCTCTTTTAATAACAGGGAGAACTGGAGAAACTGAATCAATCTACAGACGACATCAACAAGTGGGAATCAGAACTAGAGGTAGGAGGTCTATTGCTGTCTCCACTGCATGCTTTGCTTATCATGTCAGTGGTTGAATCTACGATAGTGGAAAACCTCTCAAACCTCTGTATCCTGCCCCCTCTAAAATACCATCCAATGGATAGTTTCTCAAGCATGACTGACAGCCTCTTGTGTTCGTGGAAGGAAGTCATTTGTGTGTGTGTGTGTGTGTGTGTGTGTGTGTGGAAATCCGGTGCAGTGTTGTCATTTTGTACGAGTCACAAGTTCTGGACAAAAAAAAATCTGACACAAGGACTTTTTTACTTTTAAACTAAACCTTTTATTTAATTATAAATCACACTTTTATAAATAAATTTGTCAAATATGGGGTGACTTGGCAAATCGGTTCTGAAAACAAATCAGTAATGCATTCTTTTTCTGTGGCGATAAACTAGCTTGACTATCAAGTTGAAGTTTATAGAACAACAGAGCTCCTGTTTACATTCCTTTAGTTAACCATCAGATCCAGTCCACTCTATGTTATGTAACACCAGTTGGATCCCTTATTTAAAGTGGTTTAGTCCATAGTCTTTCCTTGGATATATGTGCATAGTAGAGAGCACAATATAGAGTCCTGCTGTACCCCTGAATGGCCTCTGAACTAGCAGTTGTGGATCCAAGGGAAACATTACATAAGAAGAGTGGCTTTTCCGCAATCACCACTAACACCCACCGTAGCCCTCCAAGAGAGCTAGGATGTGTGTCGTAGGAAGGTTGGATTGCTCTGACGTCTGGTTGGTTGCCGCGAGGCCATCTGGGAGGATGTCGGTGTCACTGCACTCGACTTGCCGGCACAACCTGTCGGCGGCGTCTCACCCTGCAAACAGTCCCGACCCGTTCAAGGGTGAGAATGTGAGCCGTGACCCTTAATGACACGATTCGTGAACACAGGACCTTTACTGGTTCATTTCTGATGAAGGAGCTTTATTTCTGCCCATAGAGAAGCAGAACGTGTCCTGCTTGATAACATGGTTAATGTCAAATCAAGTTAGCGGCTGCAAACGATTTTCAATGAGGCACAAAGCACAGATCGGATTGTTTCACTTCTTCACTTCAGCAAGAAGTCTGAAGGGAAGAATGTGGATCAGGGAGAGGCGATCCAGGGTTCACGCCACAGGCGGCCATGCTGACTCTGCAGAAATGGGCAAATTCAAAGTCATCCAGTAATTGCTGCAGCAAACAGTGCAACAAAATCACTGATCTGGGATCTGCTCTCTCCCGTTTACATCATAGCATAAAAAGTCAAGGCATAACCCTCGTTTCTCCATGTTTATACTCCCAAATTCCCTGTCAATTTTTTCTCTGTCAAAAATCTTGCATTCCTCCTACTTCTCGCCTATTTGGCCATCTTCAGAAAGGGGGGGGGGGGGGGTTCTGGCTTCTCCTGTCCACGAAAGCTTCCCAGAACTCTGCCCCAAAGTTCTCTCCAGTTCTCCTCCCACCTTCAGTTTCACAATCACCTCTATTCTGTCTCTTATGGAAGTTGTGGCCTGCCCTCACAAACAAGTTAGAACTCAAACTTCGCTTAAGTCAATGAGCACTTTATTCTCAAAAATGAAGAACCTTCACAGAGTCATTGTAAAGGTGTTGCATCATGATTGCATTGAAAAGTGTTACTTCTCACTTTGCACAAAGATTGATACTTGGAGGTCTTGCTGATTCTATCTGACACCTGGGTAACGTAGGCAACATAACGTAAACACACGGTGTGGTTGTCAGGACTCCAGGCAAAGGTTCCGCACGGTCCTGGTGGAGGCCACGCTGAAGCTGGATGAGCAGGTGAAGAAGATCGGCAAAGCAGTGGAAGACTCAAAGCCATACTGGGAGGCGCGGAAAGTGGCTCGACAGGTAAGGCCGGCTCCTCTTACTATGACTGCAGCAAACCCAGACAAAGATCTTCTGTAGGTCTTCAAGACCCTGCTTTTCTAAACTCATTTCATCTTAGAGGAGCTGCCAGAATTATGGGAACTATGCAAGAGATGTAGCACAGAAATTGTAGAAGGTATTTTAATGCAGATGGCTGCCATTTTAGAACGCCCCTGTTGGTTCTTCGATGTTAAAGTACGTGGATGTGGTAGTTGTTACTGTCAACGGAACAGCAGATTTTGACGAGGAAAGAGCCTCTTAGGTTTTTGGCGGCCACGAGCCTGTGTAGCGCCAGAAAAAAAGCTCTCCAGACTGTATGAAGAGGCACTCGCTTCGTCAGGTGCGTAATGATTGGTCATGTTGTTTCAAGTCGCCTCTACTTGAGTGCTTTTAGCCTCTTGAGGCAAAGGCCCTGTGAACCAATGATTCCAAATCATTGCCATACAGTTTTATAACAAATATACTGTCCAAATAAGAAAACGACAAAATGTACAGCACAGGTGTTGCATTTATGGAAAAATTAAACGGTAAAACGGACTAAAACGGTACTCAGGATCGCATTTTTGCAACAGCTTTGTTCTGTTCCTGAGGTAACACTCCTCTCCCTTCTCATAATAGATGATGCTACTGCCTGCTTATTAAACTAAGACACAGTAATCGAGTCTTTGTTAGCGAACACGCTTTAGTTCCCACTGAGAGCAGTGTGTTTGGCGAAGAGCATGGAGAAAACCTGCACCACACGGCTGTCCAGGTTTACAGCCCTTCTCCGCAGTCCAACAGCGTTACACAGGAACACGAAGAGATTTCCCCTTTCTCCACCTTGGTCCCTCGCGGTGCGTGACGTGCGTTTGTATGCTGGTAGTGCTATATATAGAGAAAAGCTGAAGCCAATTAGCGCCTTTGCTGCCGATCAGAAGTGTCGCCGTGTGACAACGCACAGCTGCGTACTGGCTCCGTCCCTCTCAGACGCGTGTAATGAGACACGGTGCTCAGTTCATACAGCCGCGCGTTCTGTTTGCATATTGAATCGCTGTCTTTATTCCTATATATAATTGTCTCAAAGTGGAATTACTGACTTGTTAATTACACATTAAATAGTCCACAATGCCGGAAAGCACAAATGAGAAACTATGCCTTGAAGGTACTCGCTGAGAGGCGGAGCCTAGAAGGTTTTTTTTCTCGGTAATCTGTCAGAGGCACGTCCTTCAGCGTGGTTTAGGTTGATAGATAAGAGAATTTCCCTTACGTCAGGCTTTGTTTGTCATATGCAGAATCCATATTGAAAACGAAACCAACTTGCTGTGCAGAACTAAGTTAGTCGAGGTCACCCGAAAAATTAGGCAGTGGATTGCTTGTAGCGGGATAGAGCGCCTTATCTAAATTTTTAAACGAGATCAATTAGTTGTAGGCTAACACTGGTGGAAAAACAGTCATGTACACTGCAGCAGTCCTTCACATAACCTTAGTTACCATGTCTGTTTATTTCCTTCCCAGAAAGAAACAGGCGTTGTCAAGAGAACATGTTTGGGTACAACTCTAGTAGCTGAAGAGCAGAGGACAGTTCTGCAAACTGTAATTCAGTTTAATTCAGTGCTGTCAAGTCCAGACACAAACACACAATGTTTTGTAATGAGTGGTGGGAGAATATGATTCAGTCTGCATACTTACAACTATGTCTATTTTGAAACATAGCACATGAGAATGGTTACTGTAGAACAAAATACGAAAATGGAAGATTTACCCCTAAATACATTTGTAAAAACTAATAGCAACTTTGCAAAATGCACCATGTTTGAAAATGTAAATCGGATTTTTTACCATTTGTTGAAACTGGATTATGTTTGGGTGTAGATGGTGTTTTTTATCTGAAGTGAAAGACTGATAGCTGGTTTGAGCTCTTGTGTTCACTTAAGGAAAAGCATGTGCTTAGCTGTTTGTTGATAAACTAATAAGCCTTGTGTGTGTGTGTGTGTCCTGTTAGACTCATGTGACTGTCATGTAATGACCCCCCCTCTATCACATGTTCACTTACTCGAACAGACACCTGCCTGTCTGCCTGTCTCTCTCACTGCGCCGGCCCCTGGATCCCCTGTGTGTCTGGTTTGTCAGGGAGACAGGTGGACAGACTGACTTGGGCAGAGGGCCCAACCTAGTGGCCTCCGTCCAGCCATTCACAATAACCTCAGTACAGCCACTATTCAGAAACACCTCCTAACACTGAAGGACTGACACTGGCTGTGTGTAGAACCGGCCCTGAATATACAGGTGTGGCAGTTAAAGGTAGATGAGAAATGAAGTGGAAGTGAGAAGTGAAAGTGAGAAGTGAGGAGCTTCTTTTGAATTTTTATTTGTGTTTGATGAGCACTGTGGTGAACCACAAGTGCTTAAGTCATTGTGTAGACGAGAGCTTTCTCTTTCTCTCTCTCTCCCTCCTTCCCTCCCTCTCCCATGCTGACTGGGACACCATAAGTCTTTATTTATCCCAGTTTGGTGCACCTGTCTCCATGGGCACCAGTACGAACTGGCCTGCCTCTCCGGATAAGCAGTAATTGGATTCAGTCAGTCATATGACTTGTGTTTACGCTTGTGTGGCATGTGAGGTCCATGTTATGAGATATGATATGTACCTGCTAAACTCTGTATAGGCGTGTGTGTGTGTGTGTGTGCGTGCGTGCGTGTGTGCGTGCGTGACCAGTTAGTCAGATGATCATCCAAAACCATTGACTTTCCTCGTTGAATGAAAAGGTGAAAGCTCAGGGTTCTTCGGAAAACAAGTCACGTTTTTCAAAGACAAAGATCCACGTGGCATTTACGTCCACCCTGCTGGGATTCGTGACATAACAGCCTCGCTGTCCGTCTTGCTGTTGGCCGGGTTCATACACACCCCCCACACACACCCCCTGGCAGTTGTCACTGCGCTTCATTGCCCCACCTCCTCTCCACCCCACCTCCTCCTACCTCCTCCAAACCTCCCCTGACCTCGTGGTGAAAGCCAGCAGCACCCCAGCGCTTGAGTTTGAGCGTCACCGCTTGTGTGAAAGGAATGACCTTTCCATTAAAGAGGGTGCAAAGCATGATGGGTAAATGTACAAGCGCCATTTATAAGGTGGTATTTGTTCACGGTAAATATAAGGCCTAAAGGATGTGGTCACTGAGTTGGTATGATTCATCATTAGCATGGTTACTGATGACGTAACTTTTTTTCCACTTTCAAAAATTGGGAATTCATTTACCAACAATGAAACCATGAACCGCATGTGACATCATCTACGTCACAAGCAGTAACATCACTGACTGCTCAGTGCATTGAGACCCTTGCATGACAACGTTCTTGCAGGGGAGCAGGTCACCACCACGGCGTCCTAGAAACGTTTTTTCAGTGGCACCCAGGCCTGCTGCAGGTGAATTCTCGAGAATCACACCTTCCGGTAGCATCAGCGTCGGGGCCCGTACCGTTTTTCTATTCTTTATTAGACGACATCGCAGTGGTTATGGATATAGTAGCAAACCCCTCAGATGTTCTCATGCCTGTGTGTTGGTGTTATGTTACTGTTATACCCATAACTCCATGAATGTCCTTTAACGTGTGTTACTATAGAAACACTGTGCTGTCCTATGCAATAAGCAACCAGAAGACCCGTTCATGAAACATACTCTTTCTGTGTAAGTGCGTGGAATACCGTTACTATGATGCTGTAACACATTTGAAATGAGCAACATTTCAGGGCAGCTGCAGCAGTTTTCCGCGGGGGTGGCAGGCAGGGGATTACTGAGGGATTTGGCTGTGCTGTGAAGCTGCATGCTGTTCAGGGGAGGCACCCCTCTCTTTCTGGGGGGGTGGGGGTAGCTCTGGCTGGGGCATGCAGAAGTGGGTCAGAGGCTTTAGTAGGTCAGGACTGAGGGGGTGCCTCCTGTAAATCGCATACTCAAGTGGTTCTTCTGAGCACCATCCTCATAAAATATACATCAGGCCTGCGTATGTGAGAGAGTGTGTGTGTGTGTGTGTGTGTGGTTTTCCTGACTATCTGCAGTAAAACCATTTGAAATAGGCTGCAGTGAGCTGTGGAACCTTCCAAGGTTCGAGTTCTGGGTTGTTTCAAATGGAACCAGAGTACTCAAAAAACAAACGAATGTGCAAACCACTACAAACCACTAAAAAAAACATGCTTATGACATTGTATGTTTTAATCAGCTTGGCTCAATGTGAAGGTCTGAGGCTCGGCAGAAGAGCGTCTCACTGAATGGACGGTTTACTCCAGCAGCAGTTCCCCAGGCAGACCCCGTGGTGGGCGGGGCCAGGACAGGGAAAGTGGAGGGGTTTGTTCCATGAGGGAGTGTCTTTCCCAGGATGCTTGGTGTCAAGAATGGACCCCTGCTCACGTCATTCCCTCGTTTTAACGCATGCTTACAGCAGCTCTGAGGTCACTGGGGAAACTCATGTCAGATTTGATCCTGGTTTCTTCCTGGGTGCCAGTTGCTGGTACTGTAAATTGTGAGAAACCTCTCAAATAATCCCACGGTGTTAGTTAAGCGTGTGAAATATCCCTCTGCGGCTGGGGGTAGGGTGACAGAAGTCAGTGGAACAGTTGAAACAAGAAGTATTCAGCTTGAGACTCCGGCAGGGAACCACCTGTCATATTTTCCTGCGTACCCACTATGTTGGTGATCTCGATGCTCTCTGACCAGCTCCTTGGTCTAGTCCTGCAGCTGGGAGCCCACGCGTTTCATGCTAACGTCACTGCTGTCTCACACACACACACACACACACACACACACACACACACACACACACACACACACACACACACTGAGGCAGTGTGACACAGTGTTCTCTGCAGCCATTTTAGGCAAATGACAGCTGTGAGACACAGGCTTGTAGTATGTATTGTTCTGGAGAGTTGAAGGTCACCATTATTCAATAACGCCTTTGCTCAAGACATTTAGACTCTAAAAGACACAAAGTTCAGTGTCCAGTACTCTGTGTTTGTGTGTCAGTACAAGCATCTGAGACAGTGGTGTTATGCACAGCCCACTCTAACACATGACATTCGATCTGCATGAAAAATGACCTCTTTGTTGGAATTTCCCCGCGTCAATGTCCGAGAACGTGCTGTCAGCTCATCATTAGACGAACGCTCAGCAAAACCTGCAGCGCTAAGAGGTGGAAATCAGCCTCAAGTGTTCCAGACCACCTTCAGGAACATGAGCCCTGATCTCAAATGGTGACCAGGCTGGAGCATAATGTCAGAGCGTCTCGTCTCCTTCGTTCTGCCCTCAGAAAAATGCAGGGGGAAAAAGTGTGTGGAAAAAAACTCAGTTTTCCATAACTAGGTCGTTGGATTTCCTCTCGACACAGTCTGTGTCCCCCTAACTTGCCTAAGGCAGGCGGTGGAAGCCCTGGGGTGACTCATAACGCAAGCCTGTACACGGACGTTGGTGCCCAGGCGCTGCCCTGCGAAGCTAATGCCCCTTTAAGAACTCTTGGGTTTGTTTGTTTGGCTCGGTGACTAACAGAAGGGGAAGGCAGCCCCAAGCCGACCCACCGGCCCCAAGAATGAAGGGCAGGACCCCCCTCAGGCTTTTATCAGGAAAAGCCCTTTCTGGAATGCACTGCCCGACTATAACCCTGCAGGTTTCCGTTGTGAATTCTTTAGCAGAAGATATTGCTGAATAATTCAAATGTACTAATTGTGGAGCAGGTCATCAGTAGGCACTAGGAATCCACCCACAAACTGCAGGCCTGCATGGCATCGTAAGTTAAACTGGCCAATCCGTGGATATTTAATGCAACAATGGCTAATGATTCAGCATGGTGCTGATGTCACAAACGAGCACTGAGCTGGTTATGAACCAGGCAGGGTCCTGCTACAGTGGGAGCGTCATCGCTTTGGCCAAGAGAAGTGGTCTGCATGCAGAGAGAAGGATGCAACGAAAAAAGAATTCCATGAACTGGCAGCGATCACAACTATATGTGAACTGGGTTTGTTTCCTTGACTGATTCCTCCTTCATCAGGCCCAGGTGGAAGCTCAGAGGGCCACACAGGAGTTCCAGAGAGCCGTGGAGATACTGCGCGCGGCCAAGGAGACCATCGCTCTGGCCGAGGAGAGGCTTCTGGAGGAGGACAGCCGGCAGTTCGACTCGGCCTGGCAGGAGATGCTCAACCACGCCACCCAGAGGGTGAGATGGAACAATTTTGTGATATGACAATGACTGACTGAGCGTGATCAGATAGAGGTACATTTTATAGAGCAGATGTAAAATTGCAGACGTCACAAAAGGCTTTTACCACTGGATTGGCTCATGCAGGTGATGGAGGCGGAGCAGAGCAGGACCCGTAGCGAGCTGGAGCACAGGGAGACGGCAGCCAAGTACACGGCAGCCGTCAGTCACATGCGACAGCTGGAGAAGAAACTCAAACGCACCATCAACAAGTCACGGTGCGTTAAAAAAAACAAAAAAAACAACTAACTGCTCACGCTGTAACTGTCTAGGTAACAAATGCTAAAAATGCATTATAGGGGTCTCAGAATATAAGGACCTAGAGCTACTGCTCTTAGATCCTTTCATTTCAACACAAAAACACAACAATAAAAAAAGAAATCAATCTCATTGGACAGTCACAGTATAATGTCAAAGCTGGCCAAAGTTCAGCTTGGCCGTTGGATTATGTTCTTTCTGTTGCCCAGTTTGAATATAGAAAAGCTCCATTCAGGCTCGGAGCTGTGGTTAAACGCGACCCTTGGCAGTGGCTGTGTCGTAAATAGAGGGAAGTGCTTGAATGTGGTTTTACTGTAAATCCTCCCTGCACCTCCCACCCTGGGCCTCTGTGTCTGAGGCAGGCTGGGCTGTGCTGGGCTGTGCTGGGCTGTGTTGGCCCGCTGGCCTTGCCTGATAGGCTCCAGATGTGCCTTCCTCTCCTAGCTTTCATCCGATATCAGGAATGTGCCGGCCCAGTGTTACTCTTCCAGAGCTTTTCCGTCGCCAAGACGATCACTTCTCCACCCTGCCTGTGGTTACTGCCTGCTCATGCTCCTCTGTCTCTTTCTCCCTCTACAGGCCATATTTTGAATTAAAGGCCAAATATTACCTACAGCTTGAGGTAGGTGAATGTTTTCCCCCTTTTTCTGTCATCTTTGGGTTTTATGTTATTTAAGATTTAATAATTAAATAGAAAGTTTAAGAGGTTGATCTATGGCCTCCTTCCAGTGCTCATTTATGAATGTGAGTCCAATGATGGGCACAGGGCAAGACAACACTGAGGGATTCAAACAGGAAACACTGGGAAAAGAAACAGTTAGCATGTTGCTAACTGAGGTCGTTATGCAAAATATATTAGTGATGTATTACCCTGAACGTATGTTCCAGATCACTATTCATATATAGTGCGCCTAAACACACATATATTTATATATATATACACACACACACACACGTTTTGTGCTCCCCCTCTGTCCTGCAGCAACTTAAGAGGCGTGTGGACGAGCGGCAGGCGAAGCTGACGCAGGCCAAGGCGGCGTACAGCTCCACCCTGCGCGCACTGGAGGCCATCTCTGACGAGATCCACGCCCGCCGCCGCCTCACTGCCATGGGGCCCCGCAGCTGCGGCGTGGGGGCCGACAGGGACGTGACGACGGCCGGCGAAGACATCGCCAACTTCAAAATGGAGTCAGACGGCATATCTAGTGAGTGGCACATATGTACACATACATACAGAGAGATCAGGAGGCGTCGGCAAGCTTGGAGTTGTTTTTTGTGTGTGTGTGTGTTAAATCAGACGAAGGCGCAGAACAAACATGCACAGGTTCAAGGCATGGAACCAAGGTGTTGGCACACGTTTCTTTGGAACCTTTAGATGATAGAGTGCTTGTTTCTGAGTCAGTATTCAAACATACACACCTGAACGCATGTATAGGCTCTGATGCAGATGTGTGTGTGTGTGTGTGTGTGTGCACGTGCCTGTTTGGGTTGCAGTGATGTCCGAGACTTTCGAAGAGGAGGGTTGTAATGGCACAATGTCAGAAGAGGACCCGGAGACCCTGTCCACCTGCAGCTTGAACTCCAGCTCCGCCCCACTGGACGTGCCCCACCCCCACCCCTCCACAACATCCTCACCATATCCTCTGCTCTCCTCTAATCCCTCCTCACGCCGTCCGGGCAACCTTGTGCTACCCGGCCCGGACTCCCTGGAGGGCTTGGGCCTCGCCCCGGCCACCCTGGGCCCACGCAGTGAGTGCAGCGGTGCTTCCTCACCTGAGTGCGACCAGGAGAGAGGTGACCACCTCCCACCATACTGCCACTAACCTCTCTGCAGCACCCATGCAGTGCAACTACATTGTTAACCGCCACTCTGCACGTGTCCACGTTTAGGCGAGAGAGCGGAAGGCGCAGAGGGGAAGCCAAAGAACACTACACAGCCGAGTGCTCCGAAGAGCGCCGCCCTGGAGGACAGCATAACCTGCCTGTCCCTCCAGCACACGGTCGACACCGGGAAGACGATGCCCTCACCCCTGTGACCCCGACTCCTTTCACGCTGCTCCACTCCGTCTAAACTGAAAAACTGAAGGATGCGATTGGCCCACAGGCCTAGCCAAGCCCTCTGTGCTCGCACCCCCCAGACTCATAACCTTCATTTCACTGAGTGGGGGAAGCAGCGGATCTAACAACACACCCAAGACACTCACGCACAAGTTGGTAGGAAATGGGTAGGTAGGCATCTGTCTTCATGTATCTGGACGTGCACCTGATCACAGACTGAATGGCCACGTCTTCCTGATCTACATACCTTACCAGACTGTGTTCTTCGAATTTGCTGACCCTTGCAGTATTAACACATAAGCTCGTGTTTCTCTGTAGCTGCTCTGTTGTATAGGACTGTCCAGTTGTTGTACCTTTGTATTTAATCTTAAATGTTATTATACTCTGAACTAAAGTAGTGAAGAGGTCTATATTTATATTCAGTGTTTGTTACCATTATTGTTTATCTATGTAATAAACGTAGGCTCACAGCAGATGCCAAGCCAAGTGTAATCCTTTCTCATTCCCAGCTCACATTCTCACGTTCAGACACCCGTGAGGATGCAGTTAGAACAGTACAAGATGTTGGCTGTGGCCTTGATCAAAATGGCCGACAGCACCTCATGTTTTGCACGCAAAGTCGCACACAGATGCAGATTTGGACAGGAGCGTGAGCATGCGCCCTTGGCTGTCTCGGCCCTGCGTTGTGAGAGGAGTTACTGCACTGTGGAATATGAGTGCTGTTGATGCTTCTTATGACTCTTAAATCTGAATCAGAGGCACAAAGCTATAAACACACACTTTTGGCTGGTGTAGGGATTCTTTACTTACAACCCTGTGAAAAGAAGGTAATGTGGTATATTGGTAAGACATAGAAAATGATACTAAAACTATGTTATACACACCATTATATATAGTAGTCGAGCTCAGTTTTAGATCCAAGATCTTGTGGACTTGAGCTGGCTCATACTATCCTACCACAGTACACAGCAGTTACTCATCTAGAACGTCAAATTTGTGTTTGTGTATACACAAATGTGACGTATTCTAGATGAATAACTGCTGTGTACTGTGGTAGGATGGTAGACATATTAAAAATTGAAGTACACAAGGTTTCCACAGAAGCAAGACGTTTCGGACAGCTGATGAAGGACCTTTGTCCGAAACGTCCTGTTTCTGTGGATATACAAGACTCTCTGGGTGCGCTACATTTAGATGTACCATCTTGTGGACTTGAGCTGAGCAAAAACAAAAGACAGAAATATACACATTTTAAGTGGAGTCGAACTTTTTTCTACGAACAACAGTATGAGGAGAAGATTTAAACCCCATCTTTAGTTTACTAGACGTGCTTGAAGGTGCCTGTGGCGCGTAACCACTGCGAACACCATGTGATGCAGTGACACGCATTTCATATCCAATGAAATCCAGACCTGCCGAGTGACGAAATCCGCGAGACACGACATGTAAAACGAATCGCAAGCGGTAATTTACCATACAGGTGTACACGCGCACGCTCCTGAAGAACTTTCTTAAAAAAACACTACAATAACTTCGCTTTCGGTAGTGTTTACCTCATCTATAACCACCTAAACTGTTTTCCCCCTCGCTAGCTCAAAATCAAGTGCTTTATTTACTGATTGATACGCAAGCTAAGATAGCCAGCTGCTAGATCAACATTAGCGATTAATTTTGCTGTCTCATGGCCCGTTATGTATTGACCGCAGCCATTTTAGGAATATGGCTTCTTGTGATTCAGCTGGTCGGAGCAGAGGAGTTGTTTTATATCGCTGCGGTGTACGAGCACCAGGTGATACTGAATCCCACACCGAGGATGCCTCTGGAGAGGCGAGCTGCACTGGAACATATGAAAAAGAACCTGGACGTGTTTGAGGAGCAGGTCGCCTTAGCTGCAAAACAGGTGACGGCACAATAAAAGAGACGATACTTAAAAATGATACTGGAGAGAAGAGACATAATGAGTCTTAATTTGTACTTCAGGGTGTACAAATCATAGTCTTCCCAGAGGATGCCATCCATGGATTCAACTACACCAGAGCATCTATAGCTAATTACATGGAAACAGTACCTGACCCTGAAGTTGTGATGTGGAGTCCATGTGCAGATCCTGAGAGATTCATGAACACAGAGGCACAGTACCTCCACTTATTCTCATTTACATGTTAGCATCCCATTTGTGTGTGGAACCAATACATATTACAAAGTTATTTTCAGATTTCCATCTATCAAATAGATTAAATGATTATAAAAGGTATTTACAGCTTACAGATCTTGAAAATATCATGGGCTGGTGTTATTACATTTCATACCATGTTTTGGACAAGCAGTAAGCAAATCAAATCAATGAATTATGACTCCCATTTCCTTCAGTTTAACAGTCTTTACTTTTACTCAGGTGCTTTATCGGCTGAGCTGCATGGCTCGTAAGAATCACCTCTTCTTGGTAGCCAACATGCCTGATCGTCAGGCCTGCAACCGAACATTAGACCCTCTGTGCCCACCTGATGGACATTACCAGTTTAACACAGATGTTGTTTTTAGTGATAATGGCACACTTGTAGCCAGATACCACAAACAGAACCTGTACTTTGAAGCTGCCTTCGACACGCCTCCTCAGTATGAGTACATCACCTTCAACACACCGTTTGCCGGTCGTTTCGGGGTGTTTACCTGCTTTGACATACTGTTCCGTGAGCCAGTCGTGACCCTTGTGAAGGACATTGGAGTCAAGCAGCTGGTGTACCCGACAGCTTGGATGAACCAGCTTCCCCTGCTAAGTGCGGTACAGTTTCAGCGCTCCTTCTCCTACTCAGCTGGGGTTACGTTGCTGGCCGCCAACGTACGAGCAGCAGCGCTGGGCATGACGGGCAGTGGGATATTCACACCGTGGGAGGCCGTGTACCATCATGACACAGAGGGGGAGCGGGGCAAACTGCTGGTGAGCAGAGTGCCCGTCTTGGACCCACTGGTTGCAGGGGGTGCAGCAGGAGGGGCCAAGCTGAGCTTGGTGCCCTTCTCAGGGCATCCCAAAGATGAAGATGCAGTAGAAGAGGACAAGACCTGGTATTTGAATGATTTCCAAGAAGAGACCAAGTACTGCCTGAAAGAGGAGACTGGCTGCAATGAAGACCTCTTAACCGAGGAACCTACTCCCTTCACCTCCACAATGATGTATGATAATTTTACTTTGGTTTCACTACAGGGCAGAAAGGGGAATCTCACAGTATGCCATGGCTCGTTCTGTTGCCACCTGCTGTTCCGGAGGTCAAACCCTACTGAAGAGCTTTACGCACTGGGAGCATTCAGTGGGCTCCACGTGGTCCATGGCACGTACTACTTGGAGGTGTGCGCTTTGGTCAAATGCACAGGGCAGCATAACGGGAGTTGCGGAGGAGAAACTGAGCATGCTCAGACGTTTGTCGACTTCAAGCTGGATGGGACATTTAGTACTGATCACGTTTACGCTGGCGTGCTGGGCAGCCGGATGACGCTGGACCGGCCGGATCGATCCGGCTGGCAGAGTGGAGGCAGGTTCTACATGTCCCGGAAAGGAATGACCACTGGACTGGTGACAGCGGTGCTATACGGAAGAGTTTATGAGAAGGACAATGCCTGACCCTGAAGTTGTGACGGAGTCCATGCACAGATCCTGACAGATTACCACACAACTCCACTCATTACCTACTAGCATTCCACAGAGTTGTGCACTGAACTAAAGAGGTTAATTCCAGCACTTTTATAGATTTCCATATATATCCATAGATTGAGCATGAAAAGTATTTACAGTGATCTTAACGATTCTTCATGGTCTTAATTGATCCTAGATTTCATGTTCTGATGTGCATTATGCAAATCAAGTCAGTGAATTAATAAAACTTCTTACCAGAGCCAATAGATCTTCAACAGCAAGCCTTGTTTAGACTTTCAGTGCAGAATACAGGCATCTTCACTTAAGTATTTCTGTATTTAGTGCTAATCACCACCAGATTCCTAGCACTAACAGAGTGTCATAGACATTTCCCCAAGTCTGGCCAAACACAGGCGACTGACTAATTCATTAGGGCTTACTTTGGACTGACTATTCATAGTCAAATGTTCCTAAATGGGTAATAAAACACGTTCCATCCAAAATAATAATTGGTGTTAAATGTGTCCAAATATAGATGTGATCATGTCATCTTATGTCAAAATAGAAAAGGAAAGAATTGTTTAACTCATGATTTATTAGTAATGATCTGAACAATGAGCCAAGTAGCCAAGTCAGAGCCTCCCCTCCATTTCTTTGCACTCATATAAAAGGCAAATTGTTGTTTTAATACACACACACACAGAGGAAGTCTACCAAAGCACCACAC
>JAOXYF010000027.1:3909315-3921043 GCA_028565775.1 Sternarchorhynchus goeldii | reverse complement strand
ACACACACACACACACACACACACACACACACACACACACACACACACACACACACACACACACACACACAGAGAGGAGATCAACGACATTACATCTTACCTTATTATCCCCCCCTACCATCAGAGGAGAACTTCAGCACCACCTCAGAAAGAACCACGTTCAAGATGAGTCACTGACATGTGTCTTGGGCCCTCAGATAAACCCTCAGTTGGAATCAGCAGGACAGGCTGTGGCTCTTGGGTTCACCTGAGGGACACCGGCTAGACGAAACGCTCAGCACCAGATAGATGGAACCCCTGCTTTATTTCTACATTAAATCTCTAGCAGCTGCACTCAAACAGGCTGACATTACAGCACCTCGTAGCCCTCAGTCTAGGGTTCAGCGCTGGCAGCATCTCAGGTTAAGGGTGTTTATGTACTACTGGAAGGAACTGTGGACACTTTTCTGAGGAGTCCTTTATAAGTCACTCTGGTAGAGAGCATTTCTGCCAACATGCAAAATGCTTCAGATATGATTAAAAACATAAATATGAGCAGAGATGCATCAATAGCACATCAAGCGCAGGGAAGCCAAGCTTTTACGTTCACGGCATTTGGCTGATGGCCATTCGCTTCGGATAACGACATCTTGTGAATGGCTGGATCAGGACTGCCTGTCCAGCATAGTGTGCGTCCAGGGCAGCGCTGCAGGTCCGAGTGGCTGGATAAAGGGTTACAAAAAGCACCCAGGAGGAGTGGCTGACCCAAAGAGAGAGCGAGAGAGCGCGACAGACAGCGAGCATGTGTTCCAGCCTCCAGGTTTCCTGTTTTTGTCAGCGCAGGAAAGCCAGCACGGAGGTCTGCTGCATCACCGTGGCCTCCTGGCCACACACACCCGCCGGCGCGTGAAAACAAGACCGGGAAAAAAAATCCCTAACCTACAAAGATCTCGTTTCTCGAAAAGATCTGGTAAAAATCTGGTACAACTTGCTGTAGGCGGGTCGGCTAGACGGTAACAGCCTCCTGAACCTGCCTGACAGGAAGAAACACTACCTGCTGACAGATAAGGAAGGGGAAAAAAACCCAAAAAAAAAACCCCACAAATGGAAACCCCCCCCAGAATCTCATGAAAGCAGAAGCAGAGACCTGGAAAAGGCTGTGGTCCAAAGTAAAGGAAGGTCATCTCAGGACACGAGCCCTTCAAACTGAAAGAGGACACGTGTCACTATATCAAAGTGGCAGAGATAACCCCAACGACTCCACCGCCGGGTCTTGCTAAAACGGCAGCACTAGCTATAGTGCTAGCCCTAACAACCCTAACCCCAACAACCCTTACCCTAACAACCCTAGCCCTAACCCCAACAACCCTTACCCTAACAACCCTAGCCCTAACCCTTTTTTTTTATATTCTTTTATTCTTCTTGTTTTTACCTGCACTTAGAACAACCCTATCCATGCACGCCTATAAACGGGACCCGGCGTGCCCGTGCCAAATAAAAGGTTTTACCTTTCATAATAAAAACTTTATTTTTCTAGCCTTAACCCTAGCCCCCCTTAACCCTAGCCCCCCTTAACCCTAGCCCCCTTAACCCTAACCCCTAGCCCTTCCAGCGCAGACACAAGCCTTTTTATTTGCCATTGCTCAAACAAAACAAAACAAGCCGGCAGGGTGGAACAATGACTCAGCGGACAAACCTATTCTGTGATGTGTCGAAAGGCACCAAACGTGAAGCTCTTTCACAACAGCCGCGAAACTATTGTTTGTTCTTAGCAGTTGGGGAAGCCAAGCGCGTTAGCAGGGTTGTGCGGGTGGGGCCCTCGTAGGACCGGCCCCTAGCACTCCAGCATACCTCGAGAGGAACCAAGAGCTGCGCAACGCTTGGAGAAGACAATGGCTCGGAGCCTCCGGCATTTTTACCCAGCAGGCTATGGGTCGCAGGCAGCGCAGGAAGATGAGGCCCAGAATAACTGCACCTTGGATGCAAGACTTGGTCCTTAGTACAATAATATGGAAACCCAGGAAACCCTTTTTCTGCAGCATCATCAACAATAACTTTAAAAAGAATCTACTACACTTTTTTTAAGCTCTTTTCACCATCTGTCTGAAAGAACATGTTACAGCTCCTGTGTGTTTAAGCCTCTACCTTCTGATGAGCGCAGTCTGCTGTGATTGGCCAGCTCACACCCCCCCCCCCCCCCCCATTTGAAGACTACACTAATTATGCAAAATTATTGGGTAGGTTTAACAAAACAAAAACCAAAAATGCAGAAGTTTGCCTGTGGTCATTTTTAGGCACGATTTATTTTCAGGCTGTACGTTGCTTTAGAAATCATTACAGTGTCTGGTGGTTTCCAAACTGTTCATGGTCCCACAACAGTGGACTGCAACCAATACTGAATTTCTCAGGCAAGTATTATAACCTTTAATTAGCACCTGGCTGTGGTCAATAACGATATTAATAACCATCATTTTAACTTTATGCATTTTAAAACCATTCGTGTATCTGGTGCAGGTGTCATTATTATCTACACAGACCAACGTTGAAAAAACACGAGTCAGGAAAGCAAAACCTGATGAAAGATCAAAAACTGGAGCCCAACCCCAAAACACACAAAACCGAATAAAACCAATAAAGGAACCAGAACCAGAGGCTTTATAACACAGGAGTGAAGGGTCATTGAGTCACTGTGACCCTGCGTGGACAGTCGCTCTGCAACATACGCACAGAGGAAGGAACTCACGGTTACGGAGATGAGCGATGCTTAGGTGGGACAAACACACATTAAGAAAGGGTTCATTAGATGTGGGGTTTAAATACTGGGAGTCAATGAAATGTACCCAGGTAACATCATACCAACATTAGCAAAGATAAAGAGCATAAAGAGAACCATGGAGGAAATAGTACGAACTTGGAAAATACAGGTGTGAACACACACTAGCAGAAGGTCACAATAACGGACCAGGCAGACAGGGGAACACGGGATATAAATACCTGGGCAAATCAAAGAGGGGAAAAAAACACCACAGCTACAACTGAGACGAGGCGAGACAGAAACCACCACAGAACCCCACCGTACCATCAGCATGGGAGCAGAATGAAACCAAATCACAAATCAAGGAACACAGCGCAACGGGAACGTTGAGGTCTACACCTGAGCGATCGTTCTGCTTTCTACAGCCAATAACTCGACAGCTGAACAACCTACATTGTTCAAACATCATAAATACATGAATAATAATTCGTACTTAAAGGGTGTCCACATGAATATTCTGCTGAGCCACACAAAATTAGAACCACCTTGTACTTCAGTTAGAGGTGAAAATGGCTGAAATTCCAGTGAGGCATCTGAGCTGGTCGAGTAAAGGAGATTCTTTGAGAGAGAGAGTTACTCACTTTGGACTTTGTAACTTTGCACAACACTTACATTCACATAAAATCAATGTAACGTTAGTATCAGCTCAGCATTGCAATCGAGTCCTTTGATAGCACTAAAATCCACAATATCAGACAAGTCACTAGAACATCTCCATCACCACAAAGAGATCATGGTTAGAACGTCCCACTTCACAGCTACGAACAAAGAACTTTTGATACTGACCTGAGGTAACTCACATGCAGCTCCCTCAACACCTCACCAACTAGCTTTTTAAAGAACGTGCTTAACCCTTAGCTCCATTGGGTGGTATAGTGGTTAAAAACGCCGTCTTGCCTGACGGTCTGGGGTTCAATCGCAGTATGAGTATTTCAGCAACACTCCCAACACTACATTCTCCTGCCTTTGCGACATGATGGAAATTGACAGAGGCGCTTATTCAGAGCAATTTGCAAACACAAAGATAATGGATTAGTACATCTGGATGATGTTCATGTGTTTCTGTTCACACACCCTATAACTGCTGGAGTTTTTCCATGCGACTGTTGTCCTTGGCTTTGCTCTCTGGGGGGGTCAGAGTGGGACATTTGTAAAGTTGCTTTGCAACAACAGTTGTTGTAAAAAGTGCTATAAAAATAAATTCGACTTGATGTGAAACCTGAGATTTTCCCACACAGCCGTGAAAGACTCAGCTTTCCAATCAGCTTGAGCCAAGCTTAGCATGGCACGTTGGTAATGGTTTACAGCTTAAGATTTTGGGTGGAACTTGCGTTAAAGAAATTTGATTCCACATTATGTTCATGGTTGCCCATAGGGTACAGCACATCCTATTACTGCACGTGCCAAACTGCCACGTTCGTACCACGACACTTCAGGACAAACGACGTCCGTTACAGCTCTACTACCAGTATATTACAGAAGGGACTAAAATATTCTTGCTAGTGCATAAATCGATCCACGGTGTAGAACAAGTGCACACCTCCGACATCCAGCAGCAATACGAGCAGAGCAGATCCCAGAACATTAGAGGGCAGTCAGGTACTCCTCCCCACTGTAAACACATTTAGGTACAATGGTGTTTTGAAATGAACAAGTGGTCAAAAAATCTTAGAACCCCCCCCGATGCTTTCAAATCTAAACTAAAAACTTTGTTAAAACTTTGTTAGCTTTCAGCTAAATTTAAGTTTAAACACCGTTCACTTGGCCCCTGTAGCACTGCACTAACTATTTTCAGCACTGAAACGCACTTCTCTTTCTCTCTTTTAGTCATTATGTTTATTTTCTTAAACTTTCACCTCAACAGATTTACTTAAACGCACAAATATCTACTGCATCTTTTACATACCAATTTATTTAGATCTATATTAGAAATTTGTTCCGTTTAAATCAACTGTTTAATTTTGTCTTTTTGATTTTATTCCTATTTGAAAACTTGCATGACGCTCTGAATTGCCACTGTATGAGAAAAGACTCCTGGCAACACTCTCCCATAATCCTTTGCATGAAACCCTTTCTGACATCACCAGGTCAGCCCATCTCTACCTGCCTGCAGCAAGTCACCTCGCAAGCATTAAATCGCATCATGCATGCAGTACGGAACATCCAGAGTGGGCCGCGAGGATCACGTGGACACGGCAGAAGAAACGCCAGCCCACGGCTAGCAGTCAGAGCGCACAACCGTGATCCTGTGATGAGCAAAGCAGCACCTGAATATGTCGATCCCCCAAAATTCTGCAGCCCCAAAACCGAGCAGGATGTTCTGCTCTACTTCAACACAACTTTTTCCTCGAAGCGGAGTTTGAAGGGACTTGCCTTGTGACAGAGGCAGTTTGCTAAAGCGTTTTTATCAGCTAAATCCTCTCCATTCATCTACCCTGCGCACACTGTCCACACGTGGGGTTTGGGGTGGGTGCTGATCTTTTCCTGCCTCTCTGGAGGTAAAATGATTTGCATCATAAGCAGAAATAATTCAAAAAAAGAGGAACGGCTGAAATGATTGTTAGACTCAAACCAGCCACCGACGCCACTTTCCAAGTGTAAACAAACGGTCTCAAACAGAAACTAATCTGATAATCGTACAGAAGAAAGCATAAATGATTGATTCAGCCCAACTACACTCATAAGACTTAAGACTGATAAGAGAAGTCTCCACTTTCTACAGACCAGAGCAGAGATGCGTTACGTAATCGCAGTGTTTTAAGAAAACAGTTCGTCTGTACCTCAAGAAGTTGTTGATGTTTACTTTCAGGCACACAGGCATCTCTGTACGGTCGGGAGAACATTTATCAGAGGTGCGTTTATCATAAGACAAATAACTTCAAGAAAGAAAGAAAGAAAGAAAGAAAAAAAACACCTGTAGCTTCATTACTGGCTCCCAGCCAACAAAATATGAAGATAACAGAGCAGAAACTCACTGGTGATTAGGGCTGAAGAGTTTGGAAACAAACCACGGCTGGAAACAATCAGAATAACACACACACTGGACTAAATGTATGTATATCAGACAAGTCACAGTGCAGCCATCAGCTGCGAGGATCTCTGTGGACATTACGTGTCCCTTTACATGCAGAATCCTGCTCATGTCTCTGAGTTAGTCCGTTTTTTCTCACGTTTTCTTCATCTTGTTGATTCATCACAATTATTATCCACCCTAAACATGTCATAATATTAATTAATTATAACAAAAAGAGCAGTGGTAAAGATCACCTAGATTTTACCAGCAGTGCTTTGGCTGCCACTTCAGTATCTACTAGTTAAGCACAAACCTTCCGTAACTAAGCCTGCGAGTGCTGTTCCGTCATGTGTACAGCAGCAGGCCGACTTGGAGGTTCCTATGGACTCAACGCCCGGTTCGTGAGATACAGAGGTACGTAGCAGCAGCTCCACTCGTTCTGCAGTCAAGTGGCGTGGCACAACCACCGGTGACACAGGGAAGCGCTAATCAGCGGCTTACCGCTGACGTTTCGGCGCACACCCGCGAGTTCCAGCCTGCCCTCTGGGAACAGATTACACCCTCCTCCACAACATTCTCAGCATGGGCACAAATTAAATAACAAGATGTGCCAGTTGTGAGGAACAGCACAGACAGAGGTTCAGAAGCGCACACACACACACACACACACACACACACACACGTAACGCCTCGGGACGGTGCTGACTACATGAAAACACTACTGGAAGGTTAGTTATCAGCACAGCTCAGTCTTGGAAAAACTGGGAGCACCACTGAGGATGTTTTGATGGTCAGGAGCTGGTGATGAAAGCTCTCAGGGTCCAGGATGAAAACCCCACACCCACAAACCAAATCTCATCTGCACTGCCTCCTTAAGAAGAATGAAAGACACTAAAGGGAAAAGAGTGAAAGACTACCACTGATCCGCCTGACCAACCATCACGCTGTGAAGCCAAAATCCAGAAATAGCGAGTAAACTAGTTCAATCTGACTGTGCCTGGATCTAATCCCATGGATGCTTTGCAGGACTCAAGAGCTACACTGACCCAAGGGCAAAATTATCCAGCTAATCCATGAATCATAGCATGTCAATCAACAAACCACGGCAGAATTACACTGACTGCTCCAAGCACTTCTAAACTCTGAAAAACACTGCTGTCAGGGTAATTACTGCAACGAGCATATATTAGGGGATTTTTCAAAACCAGATAAAGTAGCTAAGCGCATGAACCATAACAATCGAGCATTCATATGCAAATATCAAACAATAGTCTTTTTCAGAATTTCTAAATCAGTGGATTTGACAAATTAAATATACTATGCCAACCAGGGACCGATATGCAAATGTGGGTGTCTTTAAATACACCTGATGAGCATGAACTCTCAAACAAGCATGAGCTTTGACCAACATCAGATAAATAAAATACTTCTGTAATTATTAACATTTACATTTATGTAAATGTAAATAATTACTTCTGTAATTATGCCATCCAGTTCATTCAGGTGCACTGGAGTTCTGTATAATCTACTCGTCAGCGTCGGACAGCACTTAGAATCCTGTCCTAATACAACATTATTATTCCTTTTTTGGGGATACGTTCTTGGACATACAAATACCCTTGTTTTATTATATGTGCTTAGCTATTGCATGCAAAATAAAACACAGAGGGCGCTTGTGAAGAAAACACTACCTACAGTGCACAAGCATCAGCTAAGAGAGGTTTTCGTGCTCTACAGTCTAGAAGCGAAGATAAGTTTAACCGTGTAGGTGCGGTTAGCTCGTGGTCAACTGTTAAGGTTTATGCATCGTCATGTCCATCACACCTGTCTAGGTTAGGATGAGCAAAACCGGCCCATATGTGGCGCTCGCGAAGGACAGAGATGCGCACGAGTAAACATATCTTACCATGCTATCTAGCTAAGGTAGGTTAGCCATCACCTTTACAACGAACAGTGCTCATGCAAAGCAGAATGTCAAAAATCCCCCACGACCTGATCACACCTGAGAAAAATCGTTTGGAATCATAGGGTACCGCACTCCTCTTCTGAACACCGTCGTGAACAGTCAAAAGGTGACTTCGACCTTCTTTGAGTTCAGTGTAGGGCCATTTAATTTCACCGAAATTTGAAACGAAATTACTAGATAGAGTTAGATATCTAGCTAGGTGATGTTTCTGGTGGTAGGTATGCAAACGAGCAAAAGAACGAAACCGTCAGTTGCATCGAGGGATGCCACCACAACGATAACAACCAAGTTGCCAGAAATTTAACTCGGTCTACTGGGTGTGTTAGTCTCTTTAATTAATCATTAACGTTTTGTCAGACTATTTAGCTAGCTAGCTAACCTTTTCAAATGCGATACAGCTGGAAAAAGCGATCATAGTAAGCGAATGTTAGCTGAACACAAGGTTGGCAACCAAAAATATACAAGTTGCACTGAATGAAAGTAGTGGGAATGTTCCTGACACTTAGTTACATGCCACTTTACATTTGTGCACGATTTGTTCAGAGTTCACATTTGACAGATATGACATTATGCACACATTTAAAACACACTGTGATGAGTAATTACAGCTAGATAAGGAACATTCCGTGTGAGAGACATATGCACTTCTAAGCGACGGTTTAAACAAAACGTCACCAATCCTGGTTTAGCGAGCTAGTCAGCTAGCTATTTGAGTAAGTTGTCAGTCACGGGTAACACAACAAATCAATCGTATTAACGTAATCCCACCCAGGTATGCAGATGCTTTTCCAACCCGCAAGCCTGCCCGTACACTTGTCCCGTGTTTACCTTAGTTATTAAGTTAGTTAGGAAGGTTAGCTAGCAAGTAAGATAACGCCAACTAGCCAATCGGCTAGCCAGCTCAACTGTCTCACAACACAACGGAAAACAAACTTGCCTGTCCCGCACGATTAACGTACACTTACCTCTGCAAACATTATTTAAAACGTTGAGGCACACGTCTTTTAGACTAACCCCAACATATTGTATCAACTGTAATGACACGCTATTCTTGTTTAAAAAATGATAGGTTTCCAGTCTCCGTACTCTCTCCGGAGAGACGCCATATTGCAAGCTTTACGTCCAGGGCTCCCCTCAGGACGACGTAAACCCGTGATTGGTTCGTGATTGGTTCAGGCGACGTGACGCAGCCAATTTACCCGTGATTGGTTCGTGATTGGTTCGGGTGACGTGACGCAGCCAATTTACCCGTGATTACTGCGATTTTTAGAAAACAGCATTCAACTAAAACTGAGTCGAAAACATGACAAGATCAGTGAAACACACAGGTTCCAGCCCAAAGGGTAGAATGTGATATACCTCAGAATAAAGATTCGTTTTTCGTGTATAACTAACTTATAACTTACGTTACCAATCTGAACACCGACAAATAGTAGACAACTGTAATTTACAAAAATAACGTAATTATTTGGCAACAGAACCTATTGAATTGTGTGTACATTAAAGTTAATTCTATTTTCATACAAAATATACTTTTAGACACTACTTCAAACGAGCTATAACAAACCCTACGAATGCAGCCTATCGTTGTCTGCATTATCTAGCCAGTGTGAATATTTGCCATGTCTAATTGATCCTTTCCACCAGTGTGTGATTAATAATACTTTTTAAAATATGCTGTACGGTGTGCAGCTCTCCTTATCACAGAGCATGTATTGTGTACACCTGAACCGCTGTTGAGCACATACTTGATCAGGGGAAAAATTACAACAGTGCCAAAATAGATCTATTTTGGATCTCTAGTATGATTAAAATCCAATAGACTATCATTGTAAAAAAAATCAACTGCCCCCCCTTGTAATATTCTTACTGTACACTATTACTCGTGTATGTAGCACGCCAACCGCACAGGCAAATACCTGTTTCATACGGAGCAAGGCCGTAGCTGGGTCACACTGTAGACACGGGTTAAGATAAACATAGTTCCAGGTTTCCCATTGCGAACGTATCAGTCACAAAGGCTTCTCACGTTTCCGCACCCCTGCGTAAACCTTATCACGTAAACACATAGCGCTTAATTAAGCTTTCGGGGAACAAAGCATCATGTTGTCACCGAAGCACCTAGAGACACCTAGAGATTCCAGTTTGGCCGAAGCGCATGACATTATCTATCACAAGGCAAAAGAAACTTTGAACCCTGTTTACGGAACAGGTAAAATGGAGCATAAACAGGCAAATACAGGTTCCCATATGATGTCCTCATTAGGAATATTACACCAAATGTTTATTAAACATGTCAATACTTGGTAATAGGTATTGGTATGAAAGTCTTTATTCCATGTCTGAATAGTAATTTAAAGAGCGTAAATGACTCCAAAGTCTTCGGAATGTGATGGGTGATTAACATCACTTTGTACACAGGTTATTAAAATAATCTTCCATGAAGTGAGCAAGGATGTCTTGTTATTGTAATCATAATCGTAAATAAGTAGGTAAATGAGGTTAGGCATTCAATGCGGTATGTGAAATATTCAGATTAAACATACCGGACGTAAACAGTGTACCAGTAGCCTAGCTAAAAGATATGAATTTATCATTAAAGGAAATCTGTTTAGGGTGTTTCGGTGGAATTTGCCTATACTGTGTTTCAAAAATGACGTTTTTGGTGCTCAGACAATTTCGGTGTTCGTAAAGAAGTCTGGTACAATCGAGCACGGTTCTAAATGGACACCGTTCGTCTCCTGTGGCGTAAACGATACCGTAACGAACTCATGGTATTGTGGTGCTGCGCTATTTTTAGAAAACGCTTGTGTCGCCACAGGCAGCGGCAACATTTAACATTCGCTGCAGATCCGTCTGAGAGCGCCCCCACAGTCTCCGTCCGCAGGATAGACGCTCGAGTTGGATTCAGTCACATGAAATAACGCCCCGTTCAATTACAGAACAGCCGTGATAAGTCCGCCGAAACACTTACAGCGACAGAGGTAAGTGGGGAGCGCATATTTTATTAATATTAGCGAAGAACTCCAGATAGCGTGTGAGCATCCTTGCAACCAGACTTGTGTTTTGCGTGATTTTCAACTGATCAGCTCTAACCGTTTCCTCTGCCGGTGCTTGTAAAATTGTATGCAGTTTTAGCTTTACGAAGTGTGGGTTAATGGAGCTTTTAGCCGTGTTCTTAAACCACCCACTACGTGGATTGATGATTCCTAACAGAATCGATATCTGCAAAATATTTTAGATAGACTAAGGAAATATAGGTACATGCTATTTTATTTTAATATGCTCAACGCGATAGTGTAGTTTCTTCGTTAAATTAAGAATGAAACGGAACTCTTAGTAACAGGTATGTTGACTATTTACCAAGCATCGCTTCCGTGTAGTTTCTCCGGGGGAAACGTTGCCGTGCTAAAAATAGAAACGATACCATCTACCCACCCAGCACACACACACACACACACACACACACACACACACACACACACACACACACACACAGTGCGTAGGTTGTGGCAGACACACTAATATATCATGTAGTATTTTCTCGATTAAACTCCCTGTTATTACTAGTCCCTAGCGTGGTTTCGTGCATACATGTTTAACAAAACCTATAATCTGATTAAGTCTTTATTTATTTTTTAAAGTATATTTGGTGATCAACAGTGCACAGCCATTTGGACAAGCATTGTGACGTTTTACAAATAATGTAAACAGCGCTTCCGCCATATTATAAAAATGCAAAGTAGGCGACTACACAGTAATTCATTAGGAAGAAGGTCCAGCTACACAGTAATTCATTAGGAAGAAGGTCCAACTACACAGTAATTCATTAGGAAGAAGGTCCAACTACACAGTAATTCATTAGGAAGAAGGTCCAGCTACACAGTAATTCATTAGGAAGAAGGTCCAGCTACACAGTAATTCATTAGGAAGAAGGTCCAGCTACACAGTAATT
>JAOXYF010000027.1:3832321-3852594 GCA_028565775.1 Sternarchorhynchus goeldii | reverse complement strand
GTGAGAGAGTGTGTGTGAGCGTGAGAGAGAGACAGAGTGAGAGAGAGAGAGAGAGAGAGAGAGAGAGAGAGAAAGAGAGAGAGAAAGAGAGAGAGGGAGAGAAAGAGAGATAGAGAGAGAGAAAGAGAGAGAAAGAGAGATAGAGGGAGAGAGAGAGAGATAGAGAGAGAGAGAGAGAGAAAGAGAGAGAAAGAGAGACAGAGAGAGAGAGAGAGATAGAGAGAGATAGAGAAAGAGAGAGTAAGAGAGATAGAGAGAGAGAAAGAGAGAGAGAGAGAGAGAAATAGAGAGAGAGAAAGAGAGAGAGAGAAAGAGATAGAGAGAGAAAGAGAGAGAGAGAGAAAGAGAGAGATAGAGAAAGAGAGAGAGATAGAGAGAGAGCAATAGAGAGAGAGATAGAGAAAGAGAGAGAAAGAGAAATAGAGAAAGAGAGAAAGATAGAGAGAGAGAGAGAAAGAGAGAGCGAGAGAAAGAGATAGAGAGAGAAAGAGATAGAGAGAGAGAAAGAGAGAGAGAGAGATAGATAGAGAGAGAGAGAGAGAGAGAGAGAAAGAGATAGAGAGAAAGAGAGAGAGAGATTACAGAAGTCAAGGAGGATTACGGAAAGACCGAGACTCACATCTCTGGAATCTGGCCACTGTGGTTACGCTCAGAAGCAAACGTGGGTCTGTATTTCCCTTCATTAACCAACTCCCCTTTAACCACCAGCTCGGCAAGTAACAAAACGAGAGCGCAAACCGCCGTTCGGCTCCAGGGCCGAGGAGCTGAACGCTGAGGTCGGGGAGGTGGGATCGGCCGCGCTGTTCAGGAGATTCACGGCGGAGGCCGTGGGGAGGGGCCAGCGATGACGCATCAGCCTTCCCAGAAAGCTTTGAGGCAAAAGATACTTCAGAGGTGAAATATGCTCGGAGGGAGAATGACAAACAAGAAGTTAGTATTGGTTGAAGAGGGACTGCTAAAGCATACAGATGATCTAAGAGCAGAACATGGACTCCCAAATCACTCGCGACAAGTCGCTCTCCACTACGATACACGAATTCATCTGCGGGGAAAAGCGCAGTTTTGTTTTTTATGTTTATGTACTGATCGCTGTAAAAGAAAGGCTACTCTGCTTGTAACCAACATTTTTTTGGTCATAAAACTGAAAACCAACCCCCCTCACATAGGGGCTTCCAAGTGTTTGATGCTTTATCTAGTAGTGTGAGTGGACCAAGAAAGTGAGAAGGATACTAGTATTTACCTTCAGACCAGAAAATAAGCACCTTTTCTAGAGGATTCCATCTCTCTTCATATATGTATCTGTATGTCTCAGTCTCTGTTTGTTCTTGAGAAGCATGTGTACTGCCTTTCAGCCAACATTTGTGCGCACCAGTTCCCTTTTGAAACCTATGAAACCTTTTCAGCAGATACACACACACACACACACACACACAAAACCATACACCCAAAGACAAACATGCTGACAAGCCAAAGAGCCAGGAGGTGATTCTCAGAGTGTGTATTTATAAAAGTTGCACACATGTGTATGTGTGTACCGTTTAGGCTCGGTGTCAAGTGAGACACTAGTCGAAAAAAAACCCAAAAACCTTAATTAAGGCTCAAGGCCGAACCGGGGAGGGTAAAAGAGGTGTCACCGAAGGCTAATTACCCCCCCGGGGGCTGGAGGCCTGGATTTACCCCCCACAGATACCCTCTGGGAAAGCCTGACAAAGATGCATTAACCAGCGCTGTATGAAACCCCCCTTTTCTTTACAATGTTGAGCCTTGGCTTGGATCTCTGGGGCGATTCGTTCAACCTTTGCCTTGTCAGGCAGCGTTGTGGAGGAGTGGTGTGAGCTGCTGGAACGTGTCTGTGTTCCGAGAACATCCGTACCGCACCCCACCCGACCCCCCACGCCCACCCCCACCCCCAACACGTGGCGGCCGTTCAGTGCTCCGGACTGATTTATGAGCGCCCAGCGGCACGAAGGGTGCCGACGGCGACAGCTGAATTTTAACACATCATTTCAACGACATCGTCAAGCACACAGTAAACTACAAGCATGGAAAACAACCCTGGCGTTCTTACATGGCCATTTGTTTCCCTGAACTTGGACGGAAAGATTGGATCGGAAAAATAAAGACTCCCGAAGGACAAAGTCTAGATTATAACGACCATCCACCATTCTACACATAATCAAGTGTCCTGGCCACTGCTACCTTCAACCAATCCAATCCCTGAATAGTCACATGTCACACTACGTTGTCCAACCTTCCTGTTCCACTATGACATCTAAGGGTCAATAAATAAATGACTGTTCCTGCTAATTCTGCAGCGGCCATTCATAGTTCAGCAATGGAGCAAAAGTTGAGCGCGATTTATTTGTCACACAGACCTCAAAGGTCACCTCAACTGGATATGTACAAACCTTAGAATTACGTGTAGTTCAGCGCACACCACATTTTTCGTTCACTCCATAAATGCTGAAAATTTCTTTCTGAAAATGCTGAAAATTTTTGATGCATTCCCAGTTTATCGAACACTCTAACTCACACGACTGTTAAATACAAAACATCCCATTTTGCAGGCGAACGGCAGAAAAAAAAACAAACAAAAAAAAAACCAGCCAAATAATTCTCTGGCCCTCTCCGATTAAAATATTTCACTTTTAAAACTTTCCAGAGAATAGGCCGGACCTCTGCTGAATTCCATCCATACAAAATAATGAATTAAAGACAGATAGAAACAGCTCCCTGTTCCAATCTCTTGTCCAACAGGGACAGCGAGAGGAAACACAATCATACATCTTAGTGCAGTGACTTTGTATCCAACCCCTCTCCATAGTCCAACAGAACACATCTCACATTCTCGCTCTCGCTCCCAAAATCCCATCTTTGTGTCATGGTAATTACTCAGCCTCCTCTGATATGCTTTTGCAGGCCGTTCCTTGCAGCTCAGACGGCTTTTACACTTGCCTTTCTGTTCATGCCTCCAGGGAGCCGTCATCGTTTGGGGGGCGACCGGCGACCGCAAATAAACATCGCGCAAGAACGGCAGGGGCAAGTCAAAGGGGTGGAAGAAAATAGAGGAAAAGAGGAGAAGAAAAGAGAATAAAGCACAAGTCCTGCCTTTGATCACGCAGGAAAGCGCGAGCCTCCGCTGTGTACACTAAACTCAGCGTTATGATTGCCTGTTTATTTTCTCGGAAACTGCGCTCCAAACCGGCGCTTCTAAGCCTGCCTGGGCCGCCGATTCCTGCCGGTGACATCATTGCACTGGGCATTCAGAGGGACTGACCTTGACCCAGGTCGGGGCCTGCCGCCCAGGTGGCACATCACCCAGAGCAACCACCCGCACCGCGGATCACAAACCCACCACAGACGTGTTTGCAGGCACTTCAGAGCACATGTCCTCTGCCTACACAGAACCTGCTTGGCAATGATGGTCAACTGCAATGGAAATCATAATGTGGTATTCATTGTTAAACAATTACAGGTGTGTAGGAACATGGTTTTACTGAACTGGGTTAAAAATGGCAGAAAGAAATGTTTATATGACAGAATATGCTATATAAACCTTCTTCGGATATGCAATGAAGACTCCAAGTGAGTAACTGCAGTGTTCAGACAGAGGTTCTTTATCAGCTCTGCAAGCAAAGTAATCCTCACGTCAGAGAACATGTGTGCTGCCTACATTGAACTTGTTTGGCCAGAATCAGTTTAACCCTACACACCTGTATGGACAAATATAGGTTCATGTGGTTGTTGTAAATTAGCGATATGCTCAGAACATTGTATCTCATCCCAGAGATGCTCTATACGAAAAAGTTGGAGTCAGTCCATGACTATACGTCTTAGTGGCATGGTGCACTGGGCTGGCCTTGTTGGACCCAGTATTTAGGTACGACCTGCAGTCCAAACGCCCATCCACAGGTAGGAAAGGACCCAGGGTGTGCCAGGAAAACCTTCCACACACACTAGCACAAACTGTTGACACCTGCTGCTCACGTTAAGTTCTGACTCTCCTGGCAGCACAGTGCTGGATTTATCTGACCGGATGATGATTTATCTGACCCAGTTTTTTGTGTTTTTGAAGCTTGCCGTTTCTCTTCGACAGCGGTGGCGCTCGAAGCAGTCACAGGCGTGCTGAGGAACAGCATGTTGTGCTCTGACACGTTAGGTGGAGGACCAGCCTTGTATTTGGACTCAATTTGCTTGATTGTGCACCACCTGTTCATCAGAACGATTTTTGACACCCTTTTGTTGCCTAGTTATTTACATGAATCCCCTTGTACTGGATGTTTTTCCTCTTTACTCCTGACACAAGAAAACCCCACAAGGTAGGCGGTTTTTGAAATACTGGCTAGTCGAGCACAGATGATTGCTTGAATTTCCCATTCTAATGTGGATTCTAATGTGGATTCTAATGTGGATTCTAATGTGGATTCACACTGAAACAGATCCACAAAAAACTTGCTCATCTCATCCTATGCTGCACTCTTGGGTCACGTGTCTAATTTCCTTACAGGGAAGTGTCACTAATAAAAAAGCTATTCCATCTATGTGAGATATACGAGAAGTATGAGATATACGAGAAGTATGAGATGCATTTAGCATTACTTTCGGTATATGGAAACAATCATTTTGATTGGGCTGTATTTGGATATGTGGTTGATTATGCTACATTCATGCAAGCATGAGAGGAAATTAACCTGCAACATCAAATTACAGTTGACTAGCTATGTGGGCAGGAAGATCCTCGATGCTGAATGTTCCGGATCATGTCTGGTTGAATGGACAGCAAACACAAACACACCAGAATCCAGGTTGCAAGCCTGGCACAGGCACAGACGGGCCTGCTAGTTTGCCAGGCTTCCAGGCCTATAATGTCCAACTCCAGTGCTGTAAAACCACCTTCGCACTGTAGCAACGCCTTCTGAAGATAAACAATAATAGAATGGAAAAAAACAACAGAAAAAAACAGTGAGATATAAAGTGTGAACTCTGAACAAAGATGCACTGTGCATAGTGGTTTTGCTATGGGGATTATGATACCACATATGACTGGCAACCGGGCTGCCAATTTTTTTTTCCTTACAGTTCAAAGCACATACTGTTGTTAATATCATTTATTCCTCTACGGGGATTTATTTGGCAACTCTCAGGCAACAACGCTATGCATCCTGCTTGCACGCATACCCCACAAGGTACAGTATCCGGATAGGATTAAAACATCAACGACTTATCTGGATTCTCAACTACCCAGATCATTTGGACGCTATAACGGAATCCAGTTCTTAAGAATAAAACCGTTGTTCCCCCCCCCTCCCCTCTACCGACCAGAGCGTCAGGGATGATGTGAAGTCCTGGGATCCATGTGGTTTCGTTTACGGCTCTGAGTACTGAACCCAGTAAATCAGAGATGAAAAGGCCTTCGCTCAAATGAAATCATACATGAATCCGGTCTTCCAGCCCCGGACATACTGTTTAAGGCACGAAGTTTGATGCATCGCGCCGTTTCCGTGCTATACGTTTCCTAGAGAAGTGCATCAAAGGACCAGAATTCTGATAACACATAACAGACAACCTAACTGTAAAAAAGACCAGATATTTTACAATATTGAAATGGCAGATGATGTAAAGAACAATGATATCCCGTGTGGGGTGAATGGTGGAAAAAACGTCTTTTGTTACACCTATAGAAAGTCTGCTTTTAAAACAAACATCTATAATATGTAATATGTCTGCACGAAGTACGCCTGACGGATCGATGGAAATACGGCAACCTCTACTTAACTAAAAGGTAATCGATAACTTCAAAGAAGGAATTAGTGTCCAAATTAACAATACACTCTGTTTCTCGAAGGTTCTGTGAAAAGGTCCTAAACTAATAGCCGGTACGGGTTCGGTCCAGTCGGAACATGAACACCTGTTAGAACAGCATGCGACATACATCTAAATAAAATTAAAAAGAAAACGTTGAAATAAGCTGAATGAGTATCTATTTCTAAAGGAAAACACTTTTCAATTCTTTTCCAGTTATTTTGAGTAAGCTAATTAGTTCGTCTATGTAGTTTCACAATAGCAAAATAACAAAATCTTTTGCACCCATGATTTTTTAAAATAATAAAAGTATAAAACTAGACTATAAAACCAGACTATTAAGTTTTAAAGGCGTAAAATACAACAATTCCTACTATTACAATTACTAATACTACTACTAATACTACTAATACTACAACAACAACAACAACAACAACAACAACAACAATAATAATAATAATAATAATAATAATACAAAATTATATAGACGGGTAAAAACTGACCCATTAAAACTAAATCAATATTCCGACGATCACCGTTAATCATTTTTTCTGTGCCGATCGTTGTAACAGAAGAACAGATTATTTTTAGTTCGTATTTCTCAAACCTCGGCACCGCAGACAGTTTAGCTTATAGATTAAACTTTACCAAACAAGATCAGTCTCAGGGAGATTTTCCACTGTCATGTCAAGCGTCCATTTCCACTCGCAACAAGCAAACCGTGGAAAACTAAACAAAAAAAACCGCGTTCATTTTCTCTACAAAGCATCGAAACATCATGAAAGGTGACGCGCACGTGCTGGCTAACTGGCACTAAGTGTGTGCAGCATATTATATAAAATAATGTAATGAAAATTATACTATTTCAAAACATCAGTGGGTCTTGGGACATTTTCGGGAGCGGGCAGGCCTAGCGGACACCTGTTGGAGTATCTCCACCATCCATCATCCTGTTCTCTCTGCCTCACTCCTTCTGTGAGGTCGCAGGTTGAAACAGGAAAATACCAGTTTTACGTTTTTTCACGTTTTCACGCAGTGGTTCTTGTTAGGTTCTTTTGATTTCTAAGCATTTATTCATTGTGTTTGTGTGGTGTGTGTACATATATATATACGTGTGTGTGTGTGTGTGTGTGTGTGTGTGTCTAATAAAGTCATGCTGGCATGTAACCTAACAGACAAGCTATGTGAGTTAGCCTATATCCTCAAAAGCTGTAGTCATTCTAAATCATTGCAGCACAGAGCCTACAGGTCAAATGCTTTGAGACTGATAACGCAAGTCAACACTGTTCACTTCAAAGACATTGTCATGGGTGCACGTGTTTTTTTCTGCCATGCGCGCTTTAAAATTTTAAAAGGTCGGCGGTGAGAGGCGCTGCCTTTCAAAGGAATTTCGTCCTAATCGAGCTGCGTGAGAAGTGTTACCGACAAAGGCAACGACATTCTTCCTTTCCAGAACAACAGCCTCAAGTTTAAAGATAACACGGACACGGTCATTTGAAGATGGTGAATCGATTCCCCTTGCTGAATCATATTGCCCCTCAGGTCACACATGATGGTTTTACATCCGCATACGTCAAATCGTTTAACTGGACTGGCCTGTATTTGTGTTTAAAAGTACACAACAAATGAAGTAAAAAAAATAATCTGCTGAACTTGTAATGGACGAATTCTCAAACCTTTAAACTTTAGCATGAGATGAAAAACTCAATCTCCCAAATTATTTGTTTGTATTTCATTTTTCACGTTTTACACTTTAAAAGATACATCTTACTCAAAGAAACTAGGAACTCAAAATAATTGAGTTCAAATAATTTTTATTAGATACTCTTTTAAAAAATGGCGCATATATTACATTATTTTCAAAACTTGAATGTAGTTTAACTTTTGGTTTCTCGACATTTTAATTAGTTAAAACACATGGGAAATAATAGCTCACCAAATGGATCCATGCACTTGTGCAAAATAATATGTACAGGAGAAACGTAGCATTTCTAACCACCAACCGTCAGCTTTTATAAAAGGTTTCGCACAGGAAAAGAACAAATACTTTCTGATACATTTTCGGATGCGACGTTTGATACCAATCTGCAGAATATAAAGAGGGGCTACCGAAATATTTACCATAATGTTTGCTTCATGTTTCTTCTGCTGAGGCCCACGTTCAGCAAACGAAAATTCCTACATAGTCCTCATCAAATGCTCCAGTCGAAGTGAAGGGGAGGGAGGGAGGAGAGCTCTCGCGAGTAGCCTTCAGTCGTCGGTCTCTTTTCCGATCGAAACGAGTGCTTCGGCGAGAACAAAAAATAATAAACATTTCCTCAAAATTCACGTGAACATTCCGTTAAAATAATATCTAACTCCTTTCTTTAATAACGGAGTTAAAAACGAATTTCTGTCAGACGGTCTAACGCCATGCAAGCATACGAAGGCGGACCCCAGCTGCAGCTCAACATCTGTTCGCTTCACGTGACTTTAAAGAAAAATACTAACAACATCTGGTAAAAATAAGTTTGATTCAGGTGCCTCGGTTCTTTCTCCGTCTCCAAGTCCCACAGCTCTTCGGAATGCAGGCCTGAATTTAACTTGTTTCATATAGGAAATGTGGGTGAAGAGAGGAGTGAAGTAGCATGATACTGAAGAGGAAAACTCCTTACAGAGGAAAACAGGCCTCTATAGGCTTCGTGTAGTTCTCATCATTTGAGATCTTGTATCTTGTCATACTCGGGTGTGGTAAAACATTCTGTGTGAGATATGTAATGGACATTCGTTTTGTGGCTGTTTTCGCTGATGGGCACTATCTTCTCCTAGCTAATGTGCTGAGATTTTAAAGCTGAATTACATTCTGTCCCTTTCCTGACCGTTCAACGGAAATATGTTAATAGGCCAATATATCATAATGTTCTTCCTGTCTTAATTTGAAGGCGGCATTATTCCATCTTTTCAAAACAGAACACTCGAAGGCTCAGTTCTGGACAATAAAATGTCGCATGGCGCTCGGCCGTTTTCACCCAGCGCGCACCTCCCCTTGACCCGCCAAGCGCGCCCTCCATTTTATTGACATCTGGGAATTCTGTACATGCTTCTGATCCCAATTAAACACCTCCTTCAAACGGCACAGCGCGATGATTCTTCACATGATACTAAAATGGTTTCCCAGACCTCTTTTCGATACGCCACAGGGACACTATTTTGCTGTTGTACCAAACTAAACACTATAGATCACTTCTACACTTATCTCAGTTTTATTCTCGCATAATATTAAAAAAAAACATCTTGTTGGCCTAATGTGCAAATGTCCAGCACTGACTGAGACATTAAAACAAAAACAGTTTTATGAGATAATTGGATAAAAGTCATTGCAATAAAAATCATTTTATTACTAATTTGAGTCGTATCTTAAAGATTAAACGGTGTAGTGGCAGGATAACATAAATATATGGAATAAAATCTGTCTTATTTATGCGTGACTGAAAAACTCTCAGCAAGTTTATAGTTTATTGCTTCTATAATGAGAAAAATAAAGCCCTGGAATAGTGGCCTTTCAGCAGCTGTAGAAACGTTTGGCGTGAAGAAAACAAATCTATATATGCGAAGTAAAAGTACGAACTCGTGGCATTAAAGTTGGGTCCTGGGGTAACACTATGGCACACTGAACAGACAGGCACCGAGTAATCGAATCAACAGCTATCTAAACAGATAATAAAAATCCGGCGAAATATTTAAATTGTTAGTGGTCACAGATTTTACAGGGCCTCGTTCCCACAATTTGCTACAGACTTAAGTTTAATGATTTTAATAAACCCTTGGCTTGCTGATATCTACACCGTGATATAGGAGAAATGTTCGCATATTTTGTTGCAGTACTAGAGAGTAGGTACAAGACAATCTGAATTGTTCATAACTGCAAAATCAGCCTGAAATGTTTATACTCAAACCAGTTTTATTGCAAAAACAAAACAAACAATCGCTTATTTACAACATGAAACAGAAATTCATGTAAGACGCCAGATCCATCCTGCATCACGACAAGAATTAATAAATAAATAAACTTTCAAGGACCAGACCAAAAGAAAATGTTTACACAGATATGAGCCAAGTTTCGTTCTTTGACGAAATAAATATGACGACAGTCACTTCGTTGCCATGTCCACAATGTCAGCTTGAAATGAAACTGTCCCCTGATACAGTTTCTTTTCTTTCTGTCTTGGGATGAGATGGCGAGGCTTCTCGACATGCATGCGCATAGCCTACAGAAAGGCTTCCCACATTCATGGTCGCAGTGTGCAATCGCAAGCACAGATCTGGATGCGATACTCGTCTACTGTCATCGTTTGTCGTAAGTGCTCGCAACGGCGCCACGTTCCACCCGGTAAAGATTGTCTCCAAAATCTTGTCCCTTATAATCCGTGCGTGTTTTAGTCTGGAGGCGGTTTGTTTTGGTCCGTAATTCTTCTTGTGAGCAGCGTGTGTCCTTCTGCTGCTCAAAGTTGGAAATCTGCACAAAGAAAGTCAGATATATTAGAATCCACAATTAAGTAAAATCAGTAAAAGTAATATTATCTGTTATTTTAAACTCTATGTACTGATTATATATCTGGCTTTGCAATTGGCTACCTTCTTCAAAAACGATGACAAAACTGAAATAATCCATGTAAAGAAACTGAAAATTAGTTGTGGGTAAACTTCTGTCAGCCTGCCAGACTACTTGACCAATCCAAGATTAAATTCTGAGGTTTGCATACCATGTTCGCTAGTAGAACCATAGGTCCACGCGGACGCTGCTAGTGAGATGTTGACATGGACCACGCGCCTTCCATTCTCCAAACAGAAAACGCGTAGCTCAGTCTCTCGTGTGCCACATAACTGCAGCTTGCCATCTTGGAGTCCAGTTCGTCGCTCTGCAAAACCTGGCAAAGGAAATCAATGTACCGAGCAGCCAGCTTTAAAGTCTGTATTTTACTCAGTTTGTCAGAGGGTAAAGTGGGGATGATTTTCCGTAAAGACGCGAATGCCTCGTTGAGAGATTGCGTCCTCTGTCGCTCGCGAACGTTCGCCATGACCCGTTGCGTCTGAAGATCCTCGAACGACTGCGGACTGCTGCTACACTTTTTGCCTCTTTTCCCAGGGGTCGGGCTATCTGAATCCTCCCCGTTTTTCCTGCTCGCCCTTCTTTTCCTCCCGCCTCTCTTCTGCTGCCTGTCGAGCTCCTCTTCGCTGTTACCAAGGCTGTCCACTGGAGACTCCGGGGAGCTCGACTCCTCCTGCATTGTCTCTTCCTCAAACATCGCCTTTCCGCAAGCCTCGCACCCCGTTTAGCAGTCCAGAGCACCAGGCGCAGTGGTTTGTATTTCCCTCTTCGAAATCTTTAGGTATCACACTCTCGCGCTGGCCCGTGCGCCACGGAGGTGTTGCTCAACTTCAGCGAAAGTTAGGGAGCTCTTATAGCCTAGCGCAAACTATTTGGGGAGGCTTGTGATTGGGTAAGAATGCGTGCGACGTAAGACCAAGGGGTAGGAGAGGCCAAGCAACTATCAAAAAAGTTTCCGTTATTCGAAAACCTATTCTTTCAGTTATTGAATTCAGAGCAGACCAAATAACAGGCCGAATACATGCGCAGTTTTAAGAATACGAAATACGAATTTACCAGCTACATACAGCTAACTAGGCAATCTGAACTAGTAAAGATAATGAATTAATAGACTATTTTATCCTTTCTTCCTGTTAATGGACTTTTTAAAATATGCCTTATTAACGGAAAAACACAATCACACCACATAAACTGCCTAAATAAACGAAACATTAAGAAAAACGTCACTTTCTTAAAATTATTCATCAAGTAATACGATAATACTATTAATACTAAAGTTTTAATAGTAATTGATCATTCCAGTTAGTATGCCCGCTCTTTTATGGGCGTGGAGCTCTAGAAGAAGACAGAAGTTTCATTGGATGAGCTCCTTATCCACGACGAAACGCGACCTTTCTTTTCGGGCATCTGAAGGGTGGAAAGGACTGAGGTCTGTCAAATTAGTGCGCAGCTCTTGTTAAAATATGACATCCTCGGGTGAAATGATCTGCTCTTATCACTATACAGAAGCCGTTTTCTGCGAACGTAAGCGGTCTCTATTTATAACTTTGGTAAGTTATTCGTTAGGGGCAATATATTATCTGTCTTCGATCTGAGTATGTCAAAAAAATCTAGAGTTAGATCAGTCTATTATCTAATTTCTCACTGTTAAAGAAAAGAATAGGCCAGGTCTGGGTTGATTAAGTACACGTCACTGTTTATCATACTCATGGGTAGTTCTGAAATCTGTGCCAGTGTTAGTATTTAGCCTACAGGGAATGAGAGCAAGAGCTGAGTATTTGAAAGCCAAGGCAGACTCGGGTTTCCCGCTGGACGGTTTTATGCTTATCCGCGTACACAGTGGGTCGCCTAGAGCTGAGGAGACGACTCACCAACTGTGCGGCCAAAACGCAAGGCAAACATTAAACCGAGCGAGATGAGAGTGCAAAGAAAACACAGACTGAAGTGTCCTCAGCTGTCACATGGACTCAAAAGCTTGTTAAAGAACACGTTTCTGCTATTTATCATACTGCACATTGTAAGATAAATGTCTAAAATGCTTGCTGAATATACAAAACGTTTTCATCCGACACTGAAAGATAACTGGAGTTCCGAGTCCTGTTGGCTCCTAGCAAATATTTTATGCCACTTTCGAACACGCCACAGGGAGGCGCACTAAAGTAATCGATGAATCAAGACCCAATCATCCCTTACACCAAGTCACTCTCTGACGTCGCTGTGTTTAGTGACTCGTCACAAAACTCATCACAAAGCGCAAATTAACATCCCACTGTTTTTTATTGCGTCGAGTGAAATAAAACACATTTATCTAAGCTGCGCATTACATTATTTTTTTAAAAAACCGAAAATTATGTATAAAATACATTTTGTAAAACCTCACAGCAGGAAAAAAACTGAAACCCTCAGTTAAGCACCTTAGTATGTGAATGGTAGCTGCAGGTACCTGCAGTGTGGACAGCACTGTCCATGGTCCTGAAGAAGCCTGACACACCTGAGAACTGGAATGTGGGCCGGGATGAGCGCGCACACCTGGTCAGTGACGTCATATGTACGCAGTAACTTAAAGTCTAAATTAATAAAATTTTAAATCCGTTTAAGCTTTGCTGATATGAAATTAAAGTCGTTTAAAATTCGAGAAATAGTCATGACAACAACAACAACAACAACAACAACAATAATAATAATAATAATAATAAGGGTAATAATAATAATAATATTGTAATGCACCAACCATCAATATCATTATAGAATTCATCAAAAAGATCTCATCAACTTTTTCATTACTTTTTATTATTTTTCCAATAATTCTGTCATGAAAGCAATATAAATGATCGCAAGACGCAACGTTTCAATCCTCGACAGCCTCTTCTCATATGCGAAAGTGGGAACTTTCTTGCGAAGCTCGTCGAACGCCTCGTTGAGGCTGAACATTCGTTTGCGCTCTCTAATATTAGCGGCCTGACGTTGAACCGTGGTAATTATTCGCTTCCTCTTAGTTCTCCCGCCGTGGGAGTTCACGCGATAGACGGACGAGTTACCCGAAACCTTCTTAGCATTACACTCATTTGGTCGAGCACCTGTATTGTCGATTCCACGAATGGACGTTGTATCTTCGCGGTTTCCATGATAGTCCGTATGAAATGAGCCTCCGCTCAGGCTGTCGGTAGGTCCAAATACCGACCGGGGTGCCATTTCCGTATAGTTTGTTCCATTGATGAAGTTAAACGTAGTTGAGTCTAGGAAAGCCATTTGCGTATCCATGTTTCTTATAGACACAAAGATTAAACGTACAAATCACAGAAAGCCATCCATTTCACTGACGAACAGGTCCATAAAAAGGTATACATGGTGACTATAAAAGATAAAACGATTTAGTTAGAGTCATTAATACTACCTTAGCTGTGGAATAGTGCGTACTTTTTAATGGAAGAAGATCTCGCGACTAACCCTAATGTAATATGACGGCCAGTGGTTCAGGTCGCGTGGATGCCAATGACGCCGTAATTCACTTTCCCAATCCTGTCAGAGCGTTAACGTTAGTTCCTTTTTGGCAAGTGTCCAGTGGGCCCAGTCCTGCTGTTTTAATAAGTCTGTAAATTCGCCTGCTTTCATGTCTTTAGGTGTGGACAAAATCCAGTTTAGAAATACAGTCTAAGCCCAGTTAAGAGAGAGGTCCATCAGTCCGGCCGTACTGGTTCTGCCATTTGATCTCAGGAGTGTTCGCTGGACCTTAATGATGTTCTAAAGAGAAGAGTCGCTTGACAAAGGGTCACCCAGTCGTGTTTTTACTCTGTTTCCCAGTGAACTGGAGGCTAAGTAATGAGACTTCTGTTACTTAAACGGCCAATGTTAGAGAGCAAATATAACATTCCCTAACAGTCACTATACTTGAGCTGCCTTTCTTTTGCAAATTAGTGCAAATAGCTGCCCGTTCCCATGGAGAACGACTAGTGTCCAATAGCGTGGCTGCAAATGTTAAAACATCTAAATGTGATCTAATGTCATTTTAGCAAGGGTTATGTTCTGAAATCAAATTTCATTGGCTGTCATCATCCATAAGGTCATCTTTCTTAGTAATCTTGTTCATCACAGCACAAAACCATTAGGACCAGCACAGTTCGGTTCTCATGAATTCTTCTATATCATTTCATTCAGTCAGGCAAATATTTGCCCTTCCAGCATAATTCCTACACAAGGAACTTTGGAATCATTATTTCAATTGTAAAAATGAAGTCACTTTTGATGCGACACTGTCAGTTCACCAACCTGAGAGGTCAGATTTCCAATTTCATCCACTCTACTCAAGGTAAATTGTTTTCTAAGTGCAAAATATGCTCTGGCAGGTTTGGAGAGCTCACGAGGTTGTGGGCATCAGTGTGGACCAAAACACCCACAAAAGTCCCTGAGGTCATAATGGAGTTGGAACATGGAAGTGAACAAGACTTTGTACCTGAGTCAGGCAGTCACTGCAATCTGTCACGATCTAAGCTGAGTATTGACCTAGCTATGCACTTACACTGTTCCCTCTCTCACCCCCTATGTCCCCCTGTCTGTGTGTGTGTGTGTATTCGTGTGTATCTGTGTGTGTGTGTGTGTGTCTCAGGACAGAGTGAGTGTGTGGTGATTTAAGAGAACAGCTCACTCTGTCTCCTGTCTATATCAGGCCTTTTTTTGCTGGTTCTTGTGGATAAGGGGAACTCTGTCTGGAGGATATTTATGCAGAGTAATCAAAAAGGTGTGAGATGATGGTGTCAGTACAGAATGTCAGATAGGCAACTGGCTCAGCATTGGGAAAGAGTACCTTCTATCCAAAACGCTGGTCAGGATCGTCCCCCCTGAGATCAAGCACCTGACCAAATATGCTAAAACATATTTCAGACCTATAATAAATGATCATTCAAAAAATGATTATTTATAAATCACATGAACTGTATCGTAGAGTGGGTGTCAAATGGCAAAGTGTTTTTAATGAATATGCATAGACATCTAGAGAAGGTAAGAGTTTCTCTCTCTCTTTTTTTCTCCCTCTCTCTCTCTCTTTCTTGTTTCTCTTACTCTCTCTTTGTGAGTCTGACTTTTCTGTTTTCCTGGTAGCAAGATAAACATGATGTGCACATTCTTGCTGTTGTCATGGAGACGCTGAGAAAGCACAGCTGGACACAGAGAATATGAGGTAATCCAGAGCCCCTGAGCCCTAGGGGCTGCTGGGTAAATATTGATTTTAAATAAGAAATAAAATAAGGGAGAATAAAGCAGGAAAAACAATGACATCCCAATTCAGAGACAGAAAGCATTCAGTGCTTTTGCAGACCCTTGGCAGACCCCAGATGCAGTACAGCACAAGAGAACTTTCTCTCTATGAAAATGCCACTTTTAAAAAGTCCCTAAAATTTCAAAAGACTCCCATTTATAAGAATCGCTAATACTGATGCTGGCCAATGTTAATTTGCTTAGATCAGACATAGTGAACATTGCCAAACAGAGATGTACAATACACACACACACACACACACACACACACACATACATATATATATATATATATATAAATAATACACAAATGAACAAACGTTCATGACCTCTCTAGATTAGATTCTAACTGTAGAATAAGATCTTGACTTTCTAATCATCATTTAAATAAGTCAGGATTACTACGGAGAGGAGAAAGGAATAGTGTTTTCTGAAGTGGGAGTTGTTTCACGAGGGATCAAATTCAAATCACGCATCTTGGAGAGAAAAAAAACCAAACCCTTTAGTGCTATTAAGCCAATCGAGTCCCTCGAGAAACCAGGGCAGAAGGCCGAGTGCACAACCAAGGCCAGATCCAGCTAATTTGGCCTGGAGCTTTTGGAAATGGACCTCAGATAAGATTGGTCCATGCACAGGAATACAACTATCTGCTTCCTCCAGCACCCCCCACCCCCTGATCTGAGTCGAGGATCATTTCCTCTCACTTTGTTGTGCAAGATCTGTGGATAAAGTCTTTAAAAAAGAAAAAAAGCCATTACTCGACTCACCAAAACACATAACAAACAGACTCTTGATCGCAGCCCGAGGGGTGGGGGGTGTGAGGGGGAGGGGAGGAAGGGGGGGAGATGGTGACCATGATGGCCGCAAATGGCGAAGTGGCGTCTTGGAGCGGCGAGATCAACCATGGGGAGACGAGGATTTGGGATGAGATCAGCCACGGGGAGACGAGGAGATGGGGTGAGATCAGCCACGGGGAGATGAGGAGATGGGGTGAGATCAGCCACGGGGAGACGAGGAGATGGGGTGAGATCAGCCACGGGGAGACGAGGATATGGGGTGAGATCAGCCATGGGGAGACGAGGAGATGGGGTGAGATCAGCCATGGGGAGACGAGGAGATGGGGTGAGATCAGCCATGGGGAGATGAGGAGATGGAGTGAGATCAGCCATGGTGAGACGAGGAGATGAGGTGAGATCAACCATGGAGAGACGAGGAGATGGGGTGAGATCAACCATGGGGAGACAAGGACAATGGAGGACATCCGTTAAAATCCTGCTCCACTGGGGCCCTCCTGGCATGAATGGCCCCCACGTCTGGACCAAGAAGCAGAAATACTCCAAACTAAAATTCCATTCTCTCAAAATACTACAGATGTGAACAGATTCTCCACATGAATCTGTGCTGACAGAAGAGTAACACTTAAGGAAGCTCCGCTTGAATAAACTACTGGAAACCCTCCGGTTTAGGCCAACGGCAGAAATCTGGGCCAGAATCAAACGCTATCTTGGAATCTCTTCCCACGGTGTAGCTGTTCAAACCAAATAACACACACAAAGACCCTCCAAGTGTTTCCGCTGCTCTGGAATAGTAACTATCGCATTCTCAATTTAGCTGCTTGCTCCTTCTGTTTATAAACTGTAATTTTGACAAGAGACTCAGAGTCGGTGGGACAGGGCTGTAAAAATGCTTTAAGAAATGCCATGATAACAAATGTCCGTTTGTCAGTCAATGACTCGTTAAATGAGCTGCGATTATTTATTTTGATCACTTAATGGTGTTTTAATGTAAATCCCACCCTTGCACCTCTAAGATATTACCCATAAACCCTGCAATGCGTGTGACTGGTACGCAAATACTGATGTCTTAGTCTGAGCCGACGCTCCCGCGCCAGTGTACTTTTACTGTTTCAGTTTTACTGTCTGACTTCCTGTGGGTCATACGCGTTGCATAGCCTTCCACCCTCAGCACAGATAAATCTGAAATAAAATATCTGGCCCTGCCTCTTGCTGGGTCCCGTGGTTCGTTTCTTTCTTTCTCTCTCTCTCGCCTTTTCATTTAGTTCGTGTGTGACTGTTACCGATACCATCACTTTACAGCTATTTTATGGTCTGCTTATAAAGCTGTAACTGTTAATGAGTTGTATTCACAGAACAGAAAAAAAAACTTTGTGGTACCAATAACCCAACTCTCCACGATACTGAGACTCACGGTAACACGATACTGTTTTACCGTTACCGTCATACGGGCTTGATCCGAATTGTACAAACACGCAAAAACCAACCTCAACACGCAGAAACATCGCACTGTTTCAGAAAGTTGGAACACGAAAAGTTGGTGTTGTCTTACTTTATATTCTGCGTGTGGCTGTGCGATATATAATAAGTGTGATTTATGTGCAAGGTGTAGATCTCTGAGAGATGGAAGTACCCCTGGCGTCGTGCTCGCTCTCGGAGCTGCGGTGGAATTTCCTGTGCCTGCCCGTGCAATGAAAGATGGGGTGGGTGGGCTTTGAGCGTGTTGCCGAGGAACGGCCATTATGCCCTTTGAAAGTTTATGCTAAAACAATTAGGCTCGCTTTTACGTTCACTGAGCGTCGGATTTACGGTTAGAGCTCCGCGCCAACGGTTTACACTACAGAGAAGTCTGCTTATTTCGCACTTTCGGGAGGGCAGAGGACGAGATGCCAAGAAGTGGAAAAAAACAAGACTGTAGTCAATATGGTCACGTGTTCTCAGGTGTCGCGCTCGCACTGTGGAAGTAAAGACTATATTTTTCAGTTGCGTTTTTCATTTCAACTCGCATTGTATTCGTATACGGATCATAACAAGCGTACAGCGATGCCTTGCACTGGTTCCTAACCCCTCTTTGGTTCCTCGCCTTTCTTTAACGTGACAACGTCAAAGGCTCACTGGTTGTTATTATTATGTCCTTCCTATGATGTCTCTTCTCATATTTCCCTGGGATGGCGGGTCATAAATCTCTGCTATGGGGCTCCACTGTGCGTGCACATTTCACCCACGCTTCAGTACGCGAGGGACACCGTCCCGATCAAAGGATTGTTCATCGGCAGCAGTGTTGGGGTGCCGCCAGTAGCATCTGTACTTGTAGTTATGCTGGTAGCATCACGAACAAACCAGTGGCATTTACTCACGCCAGGCAAAAACGTTTTCGCTGTTCTCAGCTCACAGGCAGCTCACAGTGGGTTAGCAGACAAACCAAATCGCTGCATTGATTTAAAACATACTTATTTATATAGCCAGTACACCAGGTATCACCCAACAGACTGTCGAGTTGCTATGTAATAATTGTAATGACTTTGGCACAGGTCTCCATAATCTCAGTCATTTTTAATCTCAGTCATTTTAAACTAATGCTTCTCCAAATGCAGTAGTCAAACCTCATCATAATTTATAGTTTAACAGAACTATTTATTATAATTGTCTTTTGCCAATTTTGTTTCCATTGAACTGTATTTGAAAGAGCCCTGATTTCTAAACAGTCATACTTAATCACATTAATTTGGGAATACATAAACCACTCACTGTTCTTGGTTGAAACCACCTACCTTGCTGATCAAGTCATACCCATAAATTCTACGGCCAAATATAACCAGGCTTGTCACATGGAAAGCCTTCCAAGATAAAAACGTCAGTTCTATCTAGTGTTTAAAATCAAAACATTTCTGTCATTCTATGTCTTGCGATAGGCCTTTTCCCTTCAAACGGTACCCCACTAGAAGTTACACTTGCCAAAAGTAGCTGAAGTTTAAATATATGAAAAGCTACTTAAATATAGCTATAAAGTGTGAAAAGTGTATGTGTGTGTGTGTGTGTGTGTGTTCGGGAGAGAAAGTGGTATGGGGGTGTGGTTAATTGTAATAGGGTGGTAAACAGTGCCGGAGCAGTCATGACTCACTGCCTGTGTTGGTAGTTTTGCCTAAAAAAAATCAACACATCCAGTGTCTGATCCCTGGCCTTTCTAGACCTTTCATTTTCCAAAAGAACACATTGTTCGTTGCCGAAAGTTCTCCCTAGCGCACGTAACCTTCCGAAGGTCGAGCTGAATAAACCCCCGCATGGCTCAGGAATGATTACTTTAAGGAACAGAGATCCTCCTCTGAAGTCAGAGAAAACTGGCTTTGTCCTCTGAGAAAAGGATGACTGTGGAAAATGAAGACAGAGCTGGAGAGAGACAGAGAAAGAGAGAGAGAGAGAGAGAGAGAAGTCGAAGGGAAGAGAATTACAGCTGAGCAAGGAGAGGCAGTGTGGGAGCTGAAGGAGGGGAGGAGCCAAGCGTCACAGAGCAGGGAGGTAGAGGTGTAGGCCTGGCCTTCTCTGGAACTGCGCCAGAGTAATTCCTCCAGAGACTAGGGGATGTAGGTATGAGCCTCTGAGGAAGCTGAGGGCTGTGGAAGTTGAGAGAGGGACAGAGAAAAAGAAAGAGAGACTTGGGGAGAGGGAGAGAGAGGGAGGGAGAGTAATGTAGGCGATCGGTGGGTGGGTGCCTTCCCTCCATGTCTCAGTCTTATTGGTCTCCCTTCTCCACCGCAGGCCGCCTTGTGTTTGCACAGCTGGGTGGACCAGCGTGGAGAGATGGACGGAGAGATCCCCTCAAACCCCCCCCCCCGACAACC
>JAOXYF010000027.1:3818364-3832221 GCA_028565775.1 Sternarchorhynchus goeldii | reverse complement strand
CGTCGTCTCCGCGTCCGTCCGTTTGTCTTTTTTCTTCTTTTTCCTTCTCGGTTGCGGCACGTCTCCGCCCTCCGCGGCTCCTTCGGCGGTGGCCTCCGCGGACGCTCGCTCGCTCTGCTCCTCAGCGTCCGTGCTGCTGAACAGGGCGACGAGCTCCTGCACCCTGTAAACACACACAGACGCAGTTAACAGGACCCGCACGACAACTCGAGACGCACTGTTCGCTCACAGCACAAATGTGAATTATATCAGGCAATTTATAAAGGAAATAAAGGAGGAGCTCTAAATGAACAAACTTTTCTTTTGAACAGACTGGCTTTTGTTGATTCTCCGTCCTGGTTCAACCACACACGTTCACAAAGTGCACCATCGTTTTTCCATAAGCAACCAGGAAGGCAGCTCGGATACCTTCCCGTCATACCTGGACTTCTCCAGCCGTCCCTTGATGAGGAGCACCCCAGCCACGTCCGCGTCCAGCTGGGAGACTTCGAAGGCCAGGCTGCCCCCTAGCTGCAGCCCCGACGCCCTCCACTGATCTGGAGTCAGCTTCGTCGGCTTCAGCACGCAGGCGTTGAAGCAGCCGTGCACCAGGCAGCCCGCGTGACCCACGCCGATTTTGTTTATCACACCCTAAACGATACTCACGATAAACATACGACATCTCGGCTAATCAAATCGCAAGGCCTAAGTGGACAGAGTTAGAAGTTCCAGAAGACATATCTGGGTTAAAGGCAGCCAATTTCCTCTTCCTAGTTTGGTCTTATAAGAAGAATTAAACACAAAACTGTGCTATCCTCAACCTTCTCTGGTAGAATAATCTTTTGAGTAATAAATCCAAGATCATTCTCATTATGCCAGAAGCAGAATGTTGCATAGGAACCGTAGTAAATAATTTATTAATCTAATAACCCAGTATCTTTAATCTTCGGATAAATAGAAAACAATGTATATTAAATCAGAAGGAAGTCAGCCAACCTTAAGGGTGCATCAAACATGGTGAGAGCAGGTATGCATCCTTACCACAAGCTTTTCTCCTCTCTTTGGTTTGAAGATCACAAACGTCGCCTCGATGTTTAGGTGGATGTAGCCCTGGTCTCCGATGATGTCTCCGTGTTGTCCTAAAACTTTGATACCGTCGTACGCCAACGGCACACCCTGTAAACTTAGAAGAGACACCCACGACTTCAACGAAACCATTTTAACAGGGTTCAGCCCCAGATCGTTATAAGGGCATCAACAGCTGAGAAGGATTTTACACAGTAGAGGTAAAGTATTTATCCAAAGTAAACGCCGTTGTCCCTCATTTCACTAAACTACACCGCTCGTAACTAGCTGTTAACTATCTACATTTGTCGAAACGCTTACTGAGGTAGTTATTGGAGCAGGCAGGTTAACTAGTTAACTAACCTAGACAACGTTGTAACGCACCGACCCCAGCATCCAAACATCTAGCAAAGCTAAGCAAGAGATATTCAACCCTGGACCCTATGCACTTTCTGGTTTTGTTAATGAAAGAGTTATTTCATGAAAGACTTTATGATTACCCAATGTGCTAAATTAAGTGTTACCCCGAGCTGCAATAATAAATATGCAATTAAAAAAACATGTCGCAGGTTACATAAGGCTAAAGGACTGGGGTTCACACGTACTAATCCGCTACATCTTAGATTGGACAGAAATCCTTACAACAAATAGAGTCTGGCTCGCACCGATACAGGTAAAACATGTAAATACCTCGTGGAATATTTCAAAAGTTCTGCGTTTAATTCCTCCTGAATTCCCGTCTTCTTCTTTTTTAGGTGCATAGGAGGCAAAGCGACGTGCCTCCGGTGAGTCTCCGTGACGAGACACGAGTACGGCGCCGTCACGAGCTTACAGGCGTCCGCGAAACCGGGGACCAAACACGGAACCGGGGCAGCATCTCTGACCCCTTCACCGGCGCTTAAAGGTCCTGCAGAAGATGCAGAAGCGGCCGCTGAAACTTGTTGTGAACAATCGTCCAACTGTCTCAGGTTTGCCATCTTGCCTAGGAAGGAAACGTGGTTTGCTTCTTCGAGTGCGAGAGAGCGCGATAGTATTTCAGGCTTAGGAGGTTTTACCGCCGCCCAGAGGAGAGGAGATAATAAAGTATGAATCTGCTTACTGCAGTGTGTTATACTGATCGATTCAGATTTGCATATTAAAGGACCAGACGTTCACTTTATCGTAACATTCTCACAGCACAGATCTGTCCAAAATTATATTTTTGAAATATAAAATACAAAAGTATAAATATATGTATTTATTGAGTTGCTTATTTATGTAAGATATTACTCCTTGATGGACCTTCTCAAGAACCTCCTCCATGGAGCTCCTTTTTGCATCACAGTCTTTACTCACCTCTTTAGACTATTCCTTGACCAGCACAGGTTAGAGTTTGTGAGACATTGTAACACAAAGATTAAACGGTAGAGTGAGTATCACACTAAATTTAAGTCTCTCATTTATCACTCTCTCATTTAAGATCTTAACACTGTGATTATTTTGGGAATGGGGCCCTGATCTATGAATCTTTTACTGCAGTCTAATGTTTTATTTATATGGACTTTTGTCGATGCAAACACACTTAACTATATAACTACTTCATAATTCTTTGTTAAACACAAATCCAGTTCTGTTATTTAATCTTGGCCTCAAAAACCTGGAATTAGGGTCAGGGTTATAATTAGAATACTGGTCTTTTATTTATAATGCAGATTCTCTTGGATGTACAAAGCCCCACCTTTGGATATTTGACTGTTCCTCTTAGGCTCTCTGGGTAAGAGCCTCTACCAAATGACTCGATGTAAATCTAAGTACACGGATGCATTAACTCTCTTAGCCATTAGCGCCAGACTCCCTGTATCCTCAGAGGCACAGCTGAAGGTCGGCCAGGCTGGGATGTGCGTTACGTCCAGAGTGAGCTCGTTACTGTACAGTGCTGCATGTTGTCGGGTACCACGGTGACGAGTAATGACAGTAGACCTTAGTCAGCACTGGCAGCCTGGGTATTACAGCCCTCCCTCCCCACAGTCCAGACACACCTGAGTAAAATCACCCAGCACTGACTGTTCTGGTCTTTTGTCAAAATGATGTAAGTGATCCATAGTGATATATATATATACATCCACACAGAGTTACTGTGCTCTGTGTGTACTGCTCTAATCAACAATGACACTTCAAAAAAAGTTGCTTTCAGTATTTATTTTTTTATATAAAGCTTATATATAAAAATATTGTAAATCAATAAATGATTGTTTCCTTTCTCAAGCATTTTACATTGTGCATTTTTGTATGTTCGAGGACAAAGCATTCAATATGCTATATGTGTCAACATTGCAATTTCAGAATCAGCATTCTCGCAACTTTTCGTCAATAGTAATGGAGAGATGCATCATGGGATAAAGGGGGTGTGATGAGAGAAGTGCTGAGGAGTAAAACATGCGAACACACACGCTGCTCTACACAACTCACTGATGCACTGCATTCGCTAACGACTTCCCCTGAGGTCGACAGGTAACCAGACGCTGATTGGTGATCAGTCTGCAGAGATGATCTCTTTTTTGCCACAGTGGCGTTACCTGACCCGGGGCCTGTTCTCTGCAAAACGTCCCACTGCTGGCCATCACCTTTCCAGCTGTCACAACCCCCCCACACTGCGGGACAGTCCTACCGGTCCCGTGCCCATCACGGCGAGACGCTCCGACCGTTGAAAGTGATTTGAGGGATGCCGTTACTGGAGATGTCCAGTGTTTCCTGTTTTGAAAGAGCGAGAGTAAGAGAGATGGCGTGGAGAGAGCTTGAGTGTCTAAACCACACCAGGTGAAGGAGTGTGTTATGGAGTGTGACACTCTGTCTGTTTTTTTTACCCACAAATACTTCAGACGCTCACAAACAGAGCAGTCAATCAGAAAAGCAACCTCCCCCTGACTCTCTGCCACGCCCACCAGCCCCGCCTCCCAACCCCACCCCCTCCCCTCCTCACCTTCTCTGCCATCTCGTGGGAGTGGTGCAGTGAGTGCTCACGCTCCAGGAACATACGCTGCTGCTCGGTGCCCGCCAGGCGGCACGTCAGCCAGGCTGCCAGCGTGCAGCCGCTGATGCCAAGGCATGCCAACGACATTGCGGCCAGGTGCACAGACTGGGCGGAGCCTCCCGGCCGCCTCGTCAGCGCCCGTACGAACTGCACGTTCAGGATCCCGCCGATCAGACCGCAGATGCAGCAGGCCGAGAACAGGATCATCTGTGGGGCAATGAAACTTTCATCTCTTACTTCTGAAAGTTTAAGCTTCATTAAGCAGAAAAGAGAGAAAGAATAATATATTTTGTCTTTATTTTAAATGTTAAAGGCAGAAAGACAGAGAGAGAATGTGAGAGAGAATTATGGAAAGAGAAGAACGTCTTATCTTTTATCCTAAATGTTTCAGCGTTTAGCAAAGGCCGTTCCTTTAAGCCTATTTTGGAGGTAACTGCACCACCAGTAGTGAGCTGCCATTAATACGCTTTTTTAGTGCAGTTTTAGTCTTCCCGGCACTAAGCATAAAAATCAATTTAGTGTTACACTAAAGTACAAACTTCAGACAGTGTCTCCAACCAACACACACACCAGAGGACCTTAGTTCTAACATTTTGAATAGAGAACATTAAGGTTCAATCATACTCAGCAAAGTTACAAAAAAAACAGAATGAATGAGAGGTAGATAGAAAAAGGAAAAGATTGCAACACCGAATTGTGCTGGGCGGTTGTTTTTAATTGTCACATGGCATGCTGGGAAAGCATCTAATGTCAACAAATCGCAACCTCATCACTTTTCCTGTAACCTCAAATTACACCCAGCGAGTAACACTCACCCCCTTCAGCCCACTGGCCACGGTCAGGCCTCTTATTAGCACTTTGCCCTTGATTGCAATGAGACGCTGACCCCCAGTGCTTTGTCACTGATGCCGTTAAAGGCTCTGCACACGTGGGTTTAGAAGACATGCCCCCTCACGTTTTAGAGCCGCCCCCTCACATTTTAGAGCCGCCCCCTCAGCCCCAGCTCCAGACATTCTGGGTTCCGTCTTGAGTTTTATTCGCTGTAAGACAGAGAGGAGCGAGGTCTGATGGATTGAGGGAAGCTCTCCTGAGGGGCACATATGTGCAGGATGCTTTCTACTGCTTATATTTTTGAACACGAGCCAAAGCCATTACTGTCCCACCTCGCCCAGACGGGCTCCACCTATTTTGATGCTACTACAGCTCTTAACCAGTACGAACAGAGTAAGTTCGAAACTCTCCGTGCTGGAATTGTATCGGGCACTGATTTCCTGCAGTGAGCAGAGGCTAATGATGCTGTGGAAAGTGCCGCAGTGATTTACGGCGGATGCAAGCATTGAGCGTCATAAATACCATCACAAAGAGCAATTATGGAGCTGGGGGGGGGGGGGTCAGTGTCAATTGAGTTGTTTTCCACTGTGTGGAAACAGCAGATAAAATAAATTCTATCAGCGAGGGAAAGAGAGAGAAATGGATCAATAAAACCCAAAAGGATAATGATGACGAAGAGATAAAGGCCACATACACCGATGTTTTAAGGACGTGGGGCAGGTTCAGTGCCGGAGGGAAGGGCAGATACGTGAAAACAGACAGAGGGGAAGAAGTCAGGCAGTCAGCAGAGATGGAGACATTTAGGGCCTTCCAGACTCAGTTTCTCTGGGCTATCGATTTGTCATCATCCCTGTCTCCTGTGACTCCTCGAGTTGCCTAATTGAATCTCCTCCTCCTTGCAGTAGCCTATAGTGGCAGGTTTACGCACACGTAACTCGGGCACTCTCTCCGTGGCTCAGGAATCGAGGGTAAATACAGATTCCCTGTAAGGAATCCAGTATGGTGCCCTAGACAAACACCATCAGCTAGGTTGGTAACACCTTAATGAAAAAGGTGTTATGTTTGGTAACACCTTAATGAAAAAGGTGTTAGGTTTGGTAACACCTTAATGCTTAATGAAAAAGGTGTTATGGTTGGTAACACCTTAATGAAAAAGGTGTTGTGGTTGGTAACACCTTAATGAAAAAGGTGTTATGGTTGGTAACGTATTACAGGTCAGGTGTTCTGGGCCAAAACTTTTACAGCTTGTTTTTTGGTACTGCTGTCCTGGATTTGCTCAGGTGTTTGGTCCATCCAGAACATTGTGTGAGCCTTTTGGTACACAGAGGAAGCCCTGCAGTGTTGCATGGAGAAAAATGGGTCAGTCCAGGGCTAAATGTCGTTCCTCTGCCATTGGGATGAGTGAAATGCACTGGAAACAAATCACACCACTGAAATCATGCCACATGATGAACGGCACCAGCACAGCATGTCAACAGATTCACACCATGAACCCGTCAACAGGTTCACCCAGAAAAGAAGAGCACCCGACTCACAGCTTAGGTTTGCCTGACCTTAAACCTGACCCTGACCCTAGGCCTACCTCTCCCCTCCCCTAGCCCTAAACCTCTCCCTTTCATTACCAACTTGAAATCCTAATACATTTGTACACACACACACACACACACACACACACACACACACACACACACACACACACACACACACATAGAAGAACCCCCTCACCTCCTCTTCTGTTAGATAGAACTTTTTATAAAACTGTTTAACTGTTTAAACTGTTGAAATATGAGATTTCCACCAAAAGAGTCCAGTGGGCCAGTGCAAACCCTAACCCTAAACCCTAAACCCTAACCCCTAACCCTAAACCTGACCCTAAACCCTAACCCTAAACCTGACCCTGATCCTAAACCTAACCCTGACATTTAATGCTATCCCTAATTTTGCTATAATATGCATCTGATAGCCAGTAAGGGCATCCACTGACGGGTGGTGGAGCAGCAGTGACGGTGATGGGCTGTGGCAGGCATAGCTAGGACAGAACGGGTGTGGGGGTGGTGTAGTGGGGGTGGTGTAGTGGGGGTACTCACAACCAGGCCAGTCCTTTTTTTCGCACACAGCATCCCACAGAGTCCACAAACGAGAAACTAGGAAAGAAGACAACAGGCAAACATTATCAAGGAAAAGGTCCCCCAGGTCCAACTGTGACTAATTGGTGCACTCAAATTGAAGGCAATTTATGTTTAAATGACTTGGCTGAACTATAGCAGGACTGTTATCCATTGTTCATTGAGTGTTAAACTCATTGATTTACAAAGGTGCTGAACTTGCATTCAAATGTGACTGTCCAGGCATTCATTTACAATCTAATCACGCCTTACCATTGCACTCGTTAAATCATGTGTAATATTATTTAAGCAATTAATCAATAAAAGGCTTTTATTTTGGAAAAAATGCTTGATGCACATATGAGCTTTATGCTAGAGGTACCCAGCATAGACTTTTCAATTAGTCTACACCATTTCCTGTGTAGACGAAGAGAACCTGAGCTCCACGTCGAGCTTCTGATCTGGGTGTTGACAGCCCATAGATATGAGATTTGACAGAGTTTAACCACAGTTTGATCAAGGAAGGGTCTAAGAAATAGTTAGACAACACATTCTACAGCACAGAAGAGGAAGCAGCCCCAACCTTGCTGGCTACTGAGTGTGATATTCTGATCGATATGCCTTACGGTGAAACTAATGTAGAGCTTCCTCCTGTATTTTGTGAACCCACAATGAATATCAAGACTGTCCTTTATAATTCCAAAACATATCAATCACTTGCATTCCTAATAGAAACTGTCTAACTATCAGGTTTGAGGAATTGTTGCTGGCTTGATATTAAAGTTATATAAGCATAGCTACTGAAAGAATATGGAGCTGTTTAGAAAATTGTATGTAACAAACTTATAGTCCCAGTTAAATAGGATTTAACTGGGACTATAACTATTAAAGTTGCTGTCGAATTTCGTGGATATTTTGGATTATTTTGGACTAGTGTTTAAGAAAAATTAAATTGAACACGTACACACACCCCACTCCATACCGGGGAAGCGTCGCCCTGCTGAATCTTGTGCTGTGCGCGCGACCTGCTTAAGCCCACCGCGCCGAGAGCGATGCTGGAGACGCCGAGTCCTATCTCCAGCACGGAGAGAAACAGCAAACTCCAGATGATCTTCCGGCTGGTACACATGCCTTCTTAGGCATCGTTCCTGCAAGCTGCGAAGAATACGGTCCGCCGTTGATTTGGCAAGAGCGGCGCGCCTTAATCCATACTTCGGTAAGAAACTGCGCTCGCGTAGATCCTGATAAGTGAGCTGCTCACCGTATTGTTGCAAACGAAGTCGTCTTCCCCGATCACTTTTGCATTATAGCGGATAATCTGCACAACAAAGAGCGCGCGGCGGCGCTGTCCACGGTGCTTAAACTGCTCTGGGTCGCCCCCACCCACCCCCATTGAGCACGCCCTCAGTCCCTCCTCCGGGGCATCGAAATTCACGTGTCAGTACTAAGCGTTGGGAACTCGAATGTACTGTTTGTACAGTTTCCCATTTTTACTCCTTCGCTGTAGTTTACGACTTTTTAGGGTGTCCCATGTGACTTATCTGTAGTTTAGCGCTTACGCGCAAAGATCGCCCCTTTACCACCACCTTACGCAACTCCAAGTACAATTAACCGTGCACAGCAACAATGTCCAAACCTACACTGACAGCGACTCGGACAACGGGCGCCCAGAGTTTCAAAGGCTTCAGAAAAGTACTGCTCAAATATAGTTTGTTGTGACTGTGGCTAAACATAGAGTATGTACTCCTTTAGTGTCGCTGTAGTTCATGGGACAATGGTACACGTACACAAACGAATGATTAAGAAAGAAAGAAAGAAAGAAAGAAAGAAAGAAAGAAAGAAAGAAAGAAAGAAAGAAAGAAACCTTTGTGCACACACGCTTTTAGCTCGGCAGTTTTGCTGCGCCAAGAATTACTGTCCTGTGCGCAGTGGAGCTCACAAAAGCTGACTGGACTGAAATTTCAGTCCGCAATTGCATAAGCTGTAAAATGTAATTCTCAAACGCCGTTAACTTCGACGTGCAATAACAGATACTGGAACCGATGAATTGATCTCATCAATTGGTCCCAAACGAGTACCTGTAAATCTCTAGCAGTTGGTGGAGTAATTGTGTCCTAGTTTGTTTACAAAGGCTGTATCGTAAATCCATTTGGCCATACTCGTGTCTAAGATATAGTTGTCAGTCATAAATAAAATCAGCCGTTGATTGATAGTCTATTCTCTGAATGACAATTGAAAAATGGTTTCAGCGTATCAAGATGAGAAAACATCTTGCAGAAATGATCTAGCTGATTTGCGCACCACGTCTAAGATTTATTAATCCGACATAAGGACGAGTCACTTTTTAAAAAGATCGGTTTATGTTTCATTCGTCGGTCCTTTATTGAAGAGTAGAGACGCTTGACAACTGGAGGAAACGAACAACTATATATATATTAATGTTGAATTAATACACACAGCAATGAAATGTTTCCAAGAGTTTATTCAAATTAGTGGATATTTCTTTGTGTCCGGGATAAAGTGTTGTTTGGTCTGCCTTAAAGCCGCCATTTAAATGGCAGGTTACAGAGAATGATAGCCGACCACAGAAACAACGGTACTATCCAAACATAAACAGCATTGTCTGCCAAAGCGTAGGTTACAAACATTCCTCGTGCTTTTGCTGCATTCATAAACATTACACATACAGTCTGAAGCCTAATTGTAATTCAGGGAACAATGAAAAAAAGAAAACAAACAAACAAGTCCAGACTCTAGACATGTAAATTACTTCCATTAATCAGCCATGCCATCCTTCTATCTATCACAAGATTTTTTTATAACATCAAAGTTTTCTGTGAACAATACACAATAGAATTTTACAACTACTACAGAACTACAGGATGATATTTCAGCAAAAATATTTTCATTGGTGTCAGTTCCACAACGCTCACGTCTTATGACATCTGACACCAGTAACCCAATGCCCAGAAATAAAGTTTAACACTTGGATATCCTGTGGCATCATAGTCTCTCCTTATTGGCTCAGCCATTTCCTGCTAAGAGCCATGGGAACTCCGTCTGGCTGAAATCTCACTATTGATCCTATGAAGAGGAGACGCCATGGTTCTGCTGGCCAATCAAACGCCTCCCTCTCAACGTGTTGTTCGATGCAGGTGTTTTTTTCTTCTCTCCCCTCTGAAGTGTTAAAAAAAAAGAAGCACATTTCGTTGCCAGCATGGAGAGCCCAGTGGTGCACGGAGGCCTGGAAAGAGACAGTGAGTGGAACGGCAAACAGCCATTTATAGAAGATCTGGTGGAGCAGGAAGGTGGAGTGTCACAATTTGTTCACACAGTTCACACTGGTGTGCTGGGTGGAGGAGGCCAATATAGCTTCACCCATTTGTCCTGAGCTGCCCTTCCTACAGTCATCCTCATTCACTCTCATACTGTCTATCTCTCTCTCACACACACACACACACACACACACACACACACACACACACATGCACACGGTATCGCTTTCTGTTCATAGGGCAAAAAATGATTTCTTCCAACCTGCGAAGAGCGTGGTGTGTATATGTGTGTGTGTTTATTCATCCCTGCTAGTGTTTCTGCCCTGCTGTTCTGTTGTTCCAGTTACAGGCCAAGTCTCTGTCCCATATTACCTTCTATTAAAGGATTTGTTTGCTATTTTCCTTCCTGTACATTACTAATATTGTTTCTCATCATTTACAAGCACTTAGACAAACCTGCTCTTGACTGGGGCTGAGCAACCCCTCTCCTCTCTGTAGTCTCTCACTGGGCTTAAACACATTCCAGTGGTGTCTTTCTCAAGAACAGGAAACACACAGAATGGTCACGTTTATGGGGAAAATAATACCAACACATGCAGATTTTGATTCTGATTCTGATTTAACTGAGAAATGTTCACACTGATCACTGGGTTGTGATCATCCTGCTCACTGATGCCATCAAACTGTTATATACCATCATGTACTGCAGTTTATTACCTTGTTTATAGACCAAACAGACAACAAGATGCTCACTCTGGCAGTAACATCTATCTCTTGATATGTACCCTAACCCTAACCCTAACCCTAAACCCTAACCCTTGGTTTAGCTGGAAATGATCTCTTAATGGTACACAGTCGTCACCTCTGTTTCTTACACTGCCAGCGAGTTCTCAGGAGGCGTTTGATTGGCCAGCAGAACCATGGCGTCTCCTCTTCATAGGATCAATAGTGAGCAGGTGTCATGGGACCATCTCTGGAACACGCCTACCGGATCACGACGGAACCGTCCGGGTTCCCCTCAACGTAGCCGTCGAACCCCCCGTTTGGCGAGGGCGGGCAAGGAGGGAGCAGGGGTCCCGCGGGGGTCCCGCAGGGGACTCGTCTCAGCTCAGCCCAGCACAGAGATGCTCATTTATCAGCCGATGACAAAACCAGAGAATGCGGCAATAGCTGAACAAAGGCCTGTGGTCTCTAATGAAGCACCAGGCCATACACACGCACTACCCCCCCCCCCTCAAAAAAACATCCTTATATCTTATTCATACTTGGAAAATAAGGCATTTTTGAGTTCTTTAAAATCCAATATACGGTGTATGAAAATGATGAGGTGAATGTGTTCCTTTCCTACTGATCCACTGATCAACCTGACAGTATTTCCTCAGCGGAAGACCCTGGTATTATATATAGAACTGACAGGACCAGAGCTGTAATATTTGTGATTCATCAGAATCTCCACTCTCAAAACCTCCTTCAACCCTGACAGCACATCCAGCTGGGACTTGGAGCAGAGCTTTGCTTCCTACTACACTTCAGTTCGACTCGCGGTATTTGTCGCGGCGTAAGGAGCGATGGCCTAATCTGAGCCCCCAGAGATGCAGCGCGTTCACTGACTCGAGCGGCGTTTCAGGGAACCGACACGGGTCAGCCGCAGGGGGCCGCCTGACGCGGGGACCCTTTTCAGAGTCACGCGGAAGGTTATCGAGCGTGTGCTGCATCTCCTGCACACCTCGTGACCCCATTTAGCTAAGAAGACAAGGTCACGTCAATGCATGGGGAAACGCTTGCAGTGGCAAAGTCCCAAGGGTATCGGGGGACAGAGCGGATTTTAATTGGCCTCGACCGGCCAGCACATGGTACACTGACAATGATTGAAGCGTCACTGTACTGGATTGCAATGTTTCAGGATTGATTAGCTAACTATCAACTGGAGGAATCAATAGAGGGTTAGGATTGGCTGTTTGAGGTCACCTCACCTGTGCGACTCTGAGTGCTATTATGTATAAAAGCTAAACAGAGATCCTCCTTACACTGACAGACGCAATTATTTCGATTCAGCTAAAGCTGCAAATGTACAGTTACAAATAGTTTTGAGCACCTCATCACAAGGCAAGATGCAGAAACAGGAATGGAAAAAACCCCAAAACGTATGCATCTGCACACACACACACACACACACACGGAGGTGGTGAGGTCACGTAAGGACAAGGTTCGAGGTTGGAGGCCCCCGGTAATGCCACGCCACAAAGGTCCGTGTAGTTAGTTAACAGGGGATGTCAGAATGTCACACAGCATATTGGATGTCAGTACATCAGCATTACATCAGACCATCAGGAGAGCTTTGTTTCATGAACACTGAGACAGAAACACTTTGTCTGTCTGTCCTTGTCCCAGGGAGACAGGAGACAGGAGACAGGTACCTGCAGCCCAAAGGTCATACGTATCGTACTTCTTGTATGAGTCACGTGCCTTTACATACAAAGACATGTTACATAAGAAGGTTATAACTGTACATTATATATGTGGAAAGGATATTAGCTAGAAGGAGTAATTACCATGAGTCACACAAGTTTAGATCTCAAATACAAGGATACAATAAAGACTTCAGTATGCTGCTATAAAAACTTCCCACTTGTCTTTTTTCACTGTTTTATATCGAGATTCCAGCTGGCCGTTGTTATCGTCCATGTCAGCACAGATTTTCTCAGATAAACTGGTTGTGCTAACGAACGAGGCAGCTTCACTCAGCTCCTCAGACCCTCGGGAGGGCCGTGTCCCTCTGTGTGATGTAACCCCCACCGATCAGCTGCACACCTGCCCTGCAGTCACTAACCCCTCCTCCTCGCATTCAGTAGACAGGGGGGGGGGAGGCCGGGAAGTGTCCCATTACCCTGCCCTCGTGCACTTGATGACTTGGACAAAGTCAACAAGCCTGAGCAACACCGAGGAATGGAGCCAGTCAGCTGCTGTTGACGACAGTATGGAGGTGGTGGTGGAGGAGCAGTGGAGGGGAGCAAGGAGTCCTCACGGGGAGATCGGCTGCCTGGAAATCAATCAGCGCACGGGGGCTGGGGGTCCACACCCTAAATCCCTGCGCTGGTCCTCAAATAAAAACAGCCCCGCTGGAGAGAGACTGACCAACTGGACAAACCCACAGCTGCACAGGAATAAAGCACTTAGCATGGTGTCATGAGCCCATTCCTGCCTCACACTGCTGCAGGCAGTAATAGAGGACAGGAGGTCTTTCTTTTTCAACACCTTCTTACACACACAATAATAGGCTCTCTCTCTCTCTCTCTCTCTCTCTCTCTCTCGCTCTCTCTCTCTCTCTCTCTCTCTCTCTCTCTATATATATATATATATATATTCAGACAAATGTATAGAAATAATCTATACTTGATTGGTACATATCTTTTGTTTATGGCATTTTTCAAATATTACTCAAATATTAATATTTATCTAACACAAAACTCCATGGTTCCCCTCCAACTAGGGTTAGGGTTAGAGTTAGAGTTAGGGTTAGGGTTAGGGTTAGAGTTAGGGTTAGGGTTAGAGTTAGGGTTAGGGTTAGAGTTAGGGTTAGGGTTAGAGTTAG
>JAOXYF010000027.1:3804204-3816218 GCA_028565775.1 Sternarchorhynchus goeldii | reverse complement strand
ACAAAAATCTGGTAATATGCATGTCTGTGTGCCACTTGGTGCAAAAGTTTGATTTTGACAATGATATATGCAGTTTTTGTGGCAGTGCTTCATTTTGCAGGATATAGGAGGTATTTTGCAGTTTGGGTGTGTGGTTTTGTGAATTGTGTTTAGTATTTTGCTAAGACCACACTACTTTGCAAAATTGTGTTTCAGCAATTGGAAAAAACTGTAATCCTGAATTAGAGATTTGACCCAGCCACATAGCACGTCTCATTTAGTGCCATTAAACAATTCACTGTGTTACAGAAGGGGAACACAGAGCATCATTTAATTCTAACAGCAGTGAAAAATCTGATGAAGTTAACGGGTGAGTAACATTTCTCAGGGCTTAGATATGGCAGGAATGTTCAGCTGGCTTTCCTTACTTCAGTGGTCTTCCACGGAAATCTGCGAGAATCACAAAAGGATCTCAGCCCATGGTCCATTAAAATTAGCTGCTGAATCCGTCCCACGGGACAAGTGAGGAAACTCTCTGGCCGGACGTGCTCCAGCACAAACGCGTACAGAGTTCTCCGGTCTGCAAATCCGCCTGACCGCGTGCCGGCCTGGCACCTTGGTCGGCGTAGCTGCGATGCGGATGATCGAAGAGGATCCCGATCACACGGGCCGTAGGAGGGGAAGCCCACGTGGCTCCTGAGGATTCCCCACACCGCAGAGGTGCAGGCCCCTCTACCAACACCCCTCAATGTGAACCAAGAAATACCGGGTTCAGTGATGTCATGAACAAAAGGTCATGTTTTTGGTCAGATCAAAGCAACCTGAGAGACTCCTACAAAGGCACATGAAATGGAACAGCTTTTTTCTTTTTTGCATTTTTCTTTTGATTAAACTTTTTTATAAAATTATTTTTATGAAGGTTTTTATTTTTATTAAACACAGAAATTGTTGATTTCTGTGACAGTTAAAACACTGACACATTAATTTGCTCAGAGGGAGCGGAAGGTGAGAACCGAGATTGATGAGTCAGGTAAGAGTGTGTGTATATATGAGTGTATGTGTGTGTGTATATGTATATATGTGAGTGTATGTGTGTGTGTGTGTATGTGTGTGCATATGTGAGTGTGTGTGTGTGCGCGTGTGTATGTGTATATGTGTGTGTGTGTATGTGTGTATGTGTGTGTGTGCATGTGTATGTGTGTGTGTGTGTGTGTGTGTGTGTGTTAGCCTTCACTGGGTATTATGTGTACCAGACATGCTGTGATGATTGGAGGAGTGTAACAGAGGGCTCAGTTCTGGCTCAGATGCACCCAAACTAGTTTAGATTCATGCGTGAATCCAAAGGTGAACAAGAAGTCAGCATTCACTGAAGCCACCGATCGTTAAACACCAAAAGTTTCTGAAATTCTATTACTCAGTGATGCAAACCAGGCTGAACAAACAGGACTGACCTGAAATGACCTCACGGTGGAAGCAGGCACGTTTGGTGCTTCACATTCAAACGTAAGGGCTCTCTGTCGATCAGCCTCATGAAGGAACATGGCTGGAGCCTGGAGAAGTGGGAACACGGCTGAACTCGACGACCAGACGGAGATGGAATCTTAACTGCACTGGGAAGCTTCACAGAAAGGCAAAGAGGGGGAGCATAAGGAAGCTATAAACGTTTGGCAGAGTCAAACGCTCCCTGCTGGAAGGGACAACTTAGGGACAGACTTTTGCAGGACAAATGTAAGATCACCTAAGCAAGACTAGTATGAGCTGTCCACACACACACACACACACACACAAGTATAAATAAATTGAAAAAAACAGCAAGGTCCACTTAATTAGTCCCATAAATCACTGATTTCGCTGTGATGAATCTTTTGCTCATTGAAAACAGAGCATGAAATGACACATAAACACATAAATTCTGGAATCTGGAAAACTGGGCCTTTCAGCAGACGTCTGAATAAAGAAGCGTGAAAGTGTCCCACACAGGTCTGGTAACGAGTGGAAAGATGAGCAGACAGGAACCCCCTTCACCTCCCCCCACCCCCTCCACCTCCCCACACACAGCTCTGCTAAACTGGCCTCTGCTGGGTGCTGGTTTATCCTGGTTTCTGCCAGTGTCTGATCAATCTATCCTGGTTTCTGCCAGTCTGATCAATCTATCCTGGTTTCTGCCAGTGTCTGATCAATCTATCCTGGTTTCTATCTGATCAATCTGTCCTGGTTTCTGCCAGTCTGATCAATCTATCCTGGTTTCTGCCAGTGTCTGATCAATCTATCTTGGTTTCTATCTGATCAATCTAGCCTGGTTTCTGCCAGTGTCTGATCAATCTATCCTGGTTTCTATCTGATCAATCTATCCTGGTTTCTGCCAGTGTCTGATCAATCTGTCCTGGTTTCTGCCAGTGTCTGATCAATCTATCCTGGTCTCTATCTGATCAATCTATCCTGGTTTCTGCCAATGTCTGATCAATCTATCCTGGTTTCCAAGGTTTCTATCTGATCATTCTATCCTGGTTTCCATGGCGGCTATGCTAGCAGAGAATTTTTTATTTATTTATTTTTTGCTTTCGCACTCACATGAATTATCAGTGAGCCACTTTTGCCATGGTAACTATGGGATGTGCATGAATGTGTGTGTGTGTGCATACATGCGTGTGTGTGTGTGCATACATGCGTGTGTGTGTGTGCATACATGCGTGTGTGTGTGTGGCCCAGCTGGAGCTCCCTGCTTGCGGTCCAGTGTTCACACACTGATAATGGACTCTTAATTGTGGAGCTCAAATTAAGCCTGTCCATTGCGTCTTCCTGGTGGGTCTCACCACAGGACACCTTACAGCTCACTTTGAATGAATAACACACCTAGATCAATCTGTAGCAGTTCAAATGATCCAAGTATAACCTAATTAATAATAGAACCAAGTAATTAAATACTTGGACTGAGGACAATCCTCAGTGGATCAGCATTAAGAGCTAATGAATGTTTTAATTCCTCGAACCTTCACTGAAATGGACCTCCACTTGAGTATAATAGCATTACAGCTGAATAGTCACGTCATTCGTAATCATAAAGGCACAGAACCATATAAACACATGAAAACTGGACAAACAGAAAGAACATGAATTAGATGCACATGATTTCAGTCTGTATTATTACTCTCTTCGTTGGCTTATAAAATGCTGATGACGGCAGTCATGGTTGCTCGCATAAGCATGTAGTGACACATCCCATAACTCATGTTTTACAAGAGGCGTAGGCATGTGTCGTATTAGTGGGGTTACAGTAAAGCCCTTTGACAGTTATGGAAAATGACACCTCGTTTTTCTAGGGTATATTAACCTCGGCTTTGGAATGCTTAATGCATGTCATCAATCTTTTGAAAGACGTCACTGAGGCACAACACCACCATCCAGACCTTCCAGTGAACAGGTGTGTCGGTTTCGGTGACTTCTGTGCTATGCGTTTTACGTTTCTGTGCGCGCGGCCGAGCTCATCGTGCGTAGCTGCTCATGGAGTGGTTCGCAGCTGCACGTGTTGCCTTGCTGCAGTTCGACGCAGGCACTCACGCGCTTCTGCTTCTCTGCTGCTTTAAATTCACGCCTGTGAACACGGGCCACTCCGCGAGGTCCAGGCTCCTTCTCCCTTTATCTCCGCGTATCTTAAGGGACATCTGCTGTGTCAGTCCTCCTCCTCTGCCAAGTAAACAAGGGCCCTTATTAAGTATTAATCGTTTTTGACAAGTGAAAATGGTGGCAAAGGAGGCCTGGCTTTAAGTGCTGGAGCACCGCTGGGCCGCTGGGATTTCTTCAGGAGTTTGCGGCGTGCGGTTCGGTGCTCAGCGAAATTTAAACGCGCTCCCGTGGGTAACGGGTCGAGCGGGGTGGGGACTGTTGGTGTGTAGTAAGCGCGCCGCCCTACATAGCGAAGCAGTGGAATCAGCAAGGATGACAGAAGTGGAACGAAACGATGAGCAACGAAAGCGAAACGCGGCAGCAGTCTGCCGCGCCCGCCGTCATCAGGACGCCGGCTCAAACCATTTTTATGTCACTCCAATCCTTACTGAAGAAGCTCACACACTGGACTTTTTTTGGAAACGCGAATGTGTTCCAATATTTCAAAGGCTGGCGCACGGAAATACTGTCTCTCTCCGCTCTCATTAATAAAAAAGAGAAACGAGCGAGGCGCTGACCCAGTGCCTCCGCCCGGCGTGTACAGTCATTAGTGAAGATGACTGGGATTCTGGTCTTATTACTACACTGGCTTTAGAAGTTAATAAAATGGATTAGGACCATACCGCCTGTCTTAAATTCATAGGCAGGTCCCGATATGTGGCGCCTCAACAATTAATAAAACACCTTGTTAGGAAAACAAATTCTCATAAATTAGAATGTTACATTAATCTCTCGAAGCAGCTATTTAATTGATTACTGTATAGGTACATAATACACTACTGTTTTAGCGCCGTGATTTCATTGTGGACGGCCCAAATGCTGCCTGTCTCGAGCGAGTTTGGTACAGCACTTAAATTAGCTTCTGTGTAAACGGTCATCTGCGCGTTAATAATCATCCCCGTCACTGAATAAACTGCATTAATTCCACACTGAACAATGAATCTCCACATCCTGGGAAGCCCGTGCACTGCATATTTTTGTGTTTTTTTAATCACACGTGCGGGCTCGGAATCCTCAGTACTGGTCCTCATTACAGCTACGATAAAGCAGTTTTTAAAGTTCGCATGTGACTGGACTCAAAAGAAACCCTGCCGTTATTGCCGCAGATGTGCATCCCGGTTACAGCTTACAGCTCTCGACCCATCTGAAAAACTGACAGAACAGGCACTTCATCATGGTGACTCAAGCAGAAATAACTGCAGATGCATGTGGTCTGAATAACACTGCAGTCGCACCGTGAGAAACCGTCCTGACAGCTAAATCACTCCCGCTGTTTGTGCGGCCACTTGTGTCACTGCGTTTCACAATCAAATATAACATGGATCAAACGACATATGGATCCAATAAGAGGAGGCTAGCTAAAGCTATTTTTTGGTAGAGGCGAACATCCAGTTATCGACGCTTACACGTTCTCACCACATGATGGCGCTCATTCTTGGCTCGTCCAACACTGGACTGACAATCCCATGACTGTCGATTAATTACGTGCTAGTAAAGTATGAAGCGTCGCGTGCTAAAAACTATAACAGACTGGAAAACAGCTACAAATAAATGCCAATCGTCTCTAAAACGGAAAAAACAGCAGCTATTCTGGATTTGTCAAGGCGTAATACCGAGACAAAATGAGAATACAAGGCGATATGAGAACAAATACTACATAGTCTGATTAAAAAAAACAATGTATTGTATCTACAGTATTATCGTGTTTCTTTTTATCCGGAAGTCTTCGTTCTACTTTCGATATAAATACGTTCTCCCAAAAAGGTCTTTCGTGAATGAGCTGAGACATCTAGTGGTGGATCTCTTGTAACTGAGGGAAAGGGTCACAGTTTAGTTTATGGCGCAGTAAACGCAGATGCACACGTTTAATGCAAACGTCAACGAATCTGTGCGTGATACTAAAGTGCAAAATACTTTAGCCGCGTTGTTTTTCGCAAAAATGCTGGCAGCGTAAGGAAAAAAAACATCGCTCTATTGTCCTTGAGATTTTAATTCTACGTTTACCAACCACGTATCGACTTCCAAAGGAAAGTCCCTCAAACTCCATCCACTCGATTCACTCAGCTGGAACAGGCATTTGTCACAGAAAGTAGGTGTAGGTCAGGGCTGTCCCCAGCACGCATAATGAGGCCATTAAATTCCACCCTTTTATGCTTTCGAGATTGTTCATTTCGCCTGCGTGTTAGGTTAGACTGCTTGTCAATGAAGTACGCTACAACTTGTGCTCCCCTCCCCAAGAGAACAATTGTGAAATACAACCAGATGATTCAAACAGCAGTAGAGCAAAAAAGTCAGAACAGATGCTATGCAAAACTTGATATAATCTCTTACCGGCTCTTGGGTTGAAATTAAGTTCACATCTGTGGCAAATGAAAACTGAAAAAAAACCCCGGTTTATTTGAAGTTTATTTTAACAAAGCACTGTCCAGCTGTGTGTGTGTGTATGTGTGGATACGTTTCGTGATTTGTTTTTGTTTGCAACTTAACACACATAATTAAAATTTTTATTAATGTTGGTGTTGTTTCTTTATGCTTATATACGTTTTGTAACTTTAAAGTACATTTATTGTGGACATCTTCATATCATCGAGTTCTTCTAACATATATATGGACACTTTTAAAGTGTTTCCTGTTAGAACGGGAGTTGTTTAACCACCCATAAATGCTAGATGGAGAAATTCCAGTTTGTCTCACTGCGGCAGATGTAAAGCCCCGTGTTTTGGTCTCAAAGCCACAGGTCTCTTCCTGTGAAATAGGAATGATTTCCGGCACAGCGGACTAACCACTAATGACTGCTTTTGGTAGTCGACTAATTGCCATGATAAGGTGTTTTGCTTCAGTTTCCAAGGGGAAAAGTTCATGACTTCAGAACATGATTTTGTGTTTTATTTATTTCTCCTCTGACGTAAATACATGCTGCAGTGTTTGTCACATATGTCTTTACTGTGTGTCGTACGTGGTGGGTGCTTGTGTGTTGAATTTTCAAGCAAACCAAAAGCGATGCGGCCGGACGTGCAGTGTCCCTGTGGTTCTTTCGAGACGATACATGCTTCTGCGGCTGGGATGGATTGCATGTACACTTTGGAAATGACGCAGGCCGAAGGCCCGTTTCTGTGTTGTAAAACCTGATGAACACAATTTGTGGCCACGACACGGTGTTTTTACAGCTGCTTGTATACAAGTACAGACTGAACGTAACCACTAATAAGTGATTGACCTTCCACTGTGAACTGACCAAGAAAAGAGCGCGGTGGCGTTAGGAAAGTCGCAGTCGGTGGTTTTCAGCGTTACTCTGACTCGCGAAATTGCAAGTAACTGTGTGTTCGCAGCGTACATTAAAGCATGGCGTGGGCTCTGCATGGTGGTTTAATTTGGGCTGTGTAGGATGAAAACGCGATGCCACAAACCAGACCGGGAATTCACATTTGACCGTTTTGCAATCGAAATATGAGACTTTTATTTGGTCGTCGCATTACACACAGTGACGAGATGCCACAAACGGCGGATACGTAGTACCTTATCACGATTCGTTTTTATGTTATCACGTATTGTTTTAAAACGGGTCTGGCTGGTCTACTGGGAACATTTTGTCATTTAGCCTGATATTATTGCATGTGATTCATTCCTTTTGTGCTTGCGAACTTCTACATTAAGTTTATATCAGTGAAATCGGAAGAGCAGATTGACATATTAGTAAGAGGAACATTGAAAAGGGAAGATTATGTATTTGCCACTGCAGAGGCTTAAAGGCTGTGTGTCATCAGTTTACTACGTCATGTGTACGCGCGCATTTACCCATCAGAATGGTGGCGGGGGTCATTTTTATGTGTTATTAGGTCAATGGGTTTCACAGCCCTTTAGGCCAAAGAATCCAGTCATCTCGGTATGACAGGGAAATTCTTTACTCCTGCCTTTAAACTAGATTAAAACTGGAAAATGCATGTGGTAAATTCTAAAGAACATGAACATAAGATCAGGTCTCAAAGGTGCCCCTGAAGTGAAGTAAAGCCGTTTGTGTGCAGGTTTTAATGTATAGGCAGTGGAAAAGCCCCTTAAATTGAGAATTAATGTTATTATTGCCTGGGGCTTGTTTCATTAGAAACAGTTTTACGATTTACAATGACCAGAAGCAGGTCTCTGGCAAGACTTTTGACAAACTGCTCTAGACAAAAACAGGGGCCGTGGTAGTAAATGTTGGTAAGTCAGTCTAATTATAGTTTATGACGTCTTACTTTTGTTTTAACGCAAACCTCTCCATACTCTCGTCATGCTTTTAACCCATGATCTTAATGGACCACTGCTGGTTCGTTATTTCTGATGTCAGTGTGAAGCAGAAATCACATTGTACTTCCTAACATGACCTATTTTGAAATGAAACAGGATATTATGCCAGTAATCAGTAATTGTGGAGGTCTTCATTTGATTGGACGCACGATATGACCAAGAAGGAAACAAAAAGTTCATTTTCATTTCAGGTTTTGACTCCCGATTTGTCGAAGATGGAGATGAGAGTTGACATGACATGGTTACACTGCCGTAAGTGGCTTTGGGAACTGTTTGGAAGCGTCGAACGTTCTCAAGGTGACCTCTGACCTCAGCCCATGGCTTCTTAGAAGAATTTGCCGGAACACTGACGTGGCCACATCAGTGGGCTGTTTCTTTTGCTTCGCTTCCCTGTGTTTTTATCAGACGCTTTCATCGTGCTTCCATTGTGGAATGGTCCTGTTAAGGGCTTTACCAAATCTCCCGTCACCGGGCAGACTGGCGAGTACTGTCTGTTCGAAGCCGGTGTGTTTGGATGGCGAAGAATAGCCCGGCTCGTCAACAGACGGCTGCAGGCAGCAGGGGAAAGCAACGCACAGAGGCAGTGAGATTAAAATGGCGCGGTGTGGCCCCAAACCTAGTCGACCGGTAAGAACAACAGAGTGGGACGTGGATGGGGGAAGGGATGCTCAGGGCAGAGGTGTCCTTAGGAAACTCCAGCCGCTTCGAATGTTGCGAGGTTGCATGGCCAACAGTTTTGTTTCTCAGAGTGACTGTGAGTGACCGCTGTTTGGTTTTGTTTTGGTTTTTTTAATCCAGTCTAGTCATGGTCTTGAATGGTAAAACCTAGAGTGCACTCACACCTGACCTGTGGCATGATACCAAGCTTGTTCCAATGGAAGCATTAGGTTTTTTTTTAAAAAGAGAACTGAATTGTGGGGACCAAAGACCCAGGTGGCCAAGCCCTCTCGTTAACGGGGCCACACCATGGCAGCTGCCTTCACAGTGTTCAGTGTCTCTTCTGTTCATTAGGGGCCACCTCCCTGTCTGCCCCACATACTGCCCCAACCCATCCGCACCATCAGACGCTGGATCTCTTCCCAGCTCTTCCCATTCAGGCTTGTTTCTATGCGCCTGTCGTCTGGGAGGAGGAGTGACTGTCTTTCTTCCCCTCCCTCTCATGGCCCAGGACTCATTTTTGCTCTGGAGTGGCACTCGGTGTATTTGGCTGACATTTTCCTAGATACTGTAAAAAAGGTTCATGTTACATAATTGATGTGGTCAAAGGTGGTTGGCACTCTGTGAATGGTCCACACTAAAGCCTGGAGGTTTGTTGGTGAACACATAAACAAAAGATCTTGTAAGAACTGAACTGCACGGGTCGTGTTAAGCTCCGGTTATAGAAGTTACGAATGACCTCGAATGAAAATCGTTCCGATTTTTATGGTTATTTACAGTAATGAAATGGTGAGGCTCACATGAAGCCAAGCTAAAATTAGGGCTTCAGAACTGGTTTGAAGTATTTCCAGTATGACTTCCCAAAATTCATTTGACAGAAAAAAAACTCAATGAACTGTTGTATTACAGTGCTCTTTTATACACAAAACTAAGATATAAGTAAAGTGCTTTATTTCAATTGCAGGCTGAACAAAAGGGAACAAAGGATCTGTGACGGTGCAAAGAACAACTCAGGAGGTAATTTTATCTCATGATATTTGTCTCGTATATTAAAAGAACATAATAATGTGGAATAGTGATATGGTCTAAATGAACCCTGTGAGGTTACAGGAAGGTAGGCCTATGTAAAAAAATAAAATATATATAAATATAAATATATCAGTGTATTTAAAAGTAACATCATGCTTTTTAGATGAACCCCTTTCCAATAAATTCAAAATATGAGTTTTTAGTACAATTATAAAAGCAGCTTTAAATATGAGATTACATGATGGCCAGATACCTTTAGTCATCCATCATGATTGAGAACTTTGCTGAATACAAATAAAAATGAGATCAAATGTATTTGGCCTTCAAAAAACCTTGTAAAGGCAAGAAAATATATTTTTTTTCCTGAAAATGCTTAGCTCCACTTTTTGTTCAATAAATAACTTTCAAATTTTCAAACTTTCAAGTGTAAAAAATCTGAAAGTGGGTGCAGTTAGGATCACACAAGAGGCAAAACTTTCTGCAAAGCTCATAGTCTGACACGTATAGGAGCCGGTTTTACCCTTGAGTCTCCAAATCTATAATCAGACCACATTAACATTATAATCCACTATAATCAGACCAATCAAAAAACCTTTTTTATTTACCAACGTCATCAGTAACTCAGAGAGGTCAACGAGCGCCAGAGAGGAGAGGTTTAAGGTAATAACAGCAGCTGATGCGAACACAAGTAGGGCTTTTATGAAGTTTATGTTGTTACTATTCCCCACCGCTAAAAGGTTCCCGAGTGTTACCAACAGTTGGCCTTTGTTCTCTTGATTTTGACCGAAGACCAGCCAGCGAGTCCGACCATAAACGCTCATGAATTCTTGTTGAATGAAATAAATCCTTTGCCCCTAGTCCATCTACACCCTCTCGGTCTAACACAAAAGCAACAAATCACTTCGTCACAAAAGACGAGTAAACGACGCTAAAGTGAGCTACGTGTCCGAGGTTAGAAAAAACAAAAAACCCAAAAAACCCTGGTCCTCCCGCCTACTCGCTTAAGTAAGCAGTTTTACTGTAGTCTACCCTTCCCTCTTCGGCAGTGAGGGGGCAGCGTCGTTTCCATAGTGCCGCCGAATTAGTGCAGATGAATAAAGGCGGGTGTATGTCCACACTTTCAAATGCCCTGATCGAGTAACGACAATGTTTGTAGGCTCCTCATACGCAATGTGGAGTGAACCGCGCACAACGATCATTCCGCGACGACTTCACTTCGTTCACGTAACGAGAACCCGATGGATGTGAGGACGTCCAGTGTCGAACGCCACCTGCACGTCTGCTAAATGGAGCAAGGACAACCTAGACTTTGGCGCACAGCGCATATTTTCGTCCTTCCCAAGTGCGCGGCTCGAACAAATGAACATTGTGATTCTCCGTGATAAGCTGATTTTGGGAATGTGAACGCCGCAGGATTAAGCGGTTACTGGGTACATTCAGAAACGTGTTATAATGCGGCTTGAACACTTTCGGCTCCGTCTTTTGTTGCAGAGCGTCTAGGTTTCCCGTTTTTCTTAGTTGCGATTTAAAGTACCTGGCGCTTGTCTCGAGCAGGATCACTTCTTTCTTTGAAGCTGCTATGACGTCCTGGCTACGTAAATACTATAACATAATCCTTCGTATCGTGGTGGTCATCACTGTCATAGCCCTGGGATCTTCTCATTCATGTAAGTATGACGGACATATTTTTGAATCGTAACGACATGGTAATAATAGCAATGTAAGTGGGTGTTAGTATGATGTTTACCATTTAAATGTCAAGTGCTGTGAAGAGATTGACTAGATTATTAAACCTCCTGGACTTCAGTACTTTGCACGATAAAGACTGAATGTTCTAGTAGTGTCGATATAAACCCAACTCATGTTCCTTCAATGTTGCAATTCCTGTAGTTTCTACAGTTTGTTACCCACTAAAACTGTAGTGCTTAGTATTCCATCATAACAGGTGCAGGGGACAACCCTGCGTTCATTCCTTACCAACTTTAAAGGTCTTAAACCCAACACTCTGTTATTAAACCCAACGCTATGTGCTTAAACCCAACGCTATGCTCTTAAACCCAGCACATTCAAGAGGGCGACACACATACACGTCATTTTTCCACATCCGCTGGAGGAGAAGTCCTGAAACCAAAGGGAGAGTTTTCTTCCCATTCATGTGTAAATTTGCACTCTCTGTTTCCCTGGGTCACAGCGAACAAGTCCTGCAAGTCGCCCCTCGCTGTGACGTGTGAAGAATGTGTCCATCGTGGACCCCAGTGCTCCTGGTGCTATCAGAAGGTAATGACACTCGGATCCCCTCTCAACCACCACCGGCTCCGACACGTCATTGTCTGGAGTGAACATCACCCTTTCAAAATGACAGAACAGGCTGCAGGAGACATGGGGGGGGGGGGGGGGTGGTT
>JAOXYF010000027.1:3781123-3797626 GCA_028565775.1 Sternarchorhynchus goeldii | reverse complement strand
GACTCACCCGCTGGTCCCGAGGCGAAGAGCAAGGAGCGGGGGGTGCTGAGGGAGGGGGGGGAGGGGTGGGCTAGGGGGGGGGGGTGGTACTGCTGAGGTGGCGAAGGGTGAATTCGTGGTGCCGTGTTCTCGACAGAGGCACAAACGTTTATTGTCTTCCTCCCCGACTCGGCGAAGGCCGAGAGAGCCGGGCGAACAGAGAGTCGCATTATTAGCGTTGCTCTGAGTGCTGTGCCGGTGCAGATCCGCCTCCTGCTCCTCCAGCAGCACGAGAACAGCTATTTTTAGACCTGCTTTACTGTTTCATTTCCCCCGAGTCAACCTGTCTTTATCGAGATGGATTATAGGTTAGAACAATGGCTTCTCTCTGAGAGTGGTTAACTTCACGCCATCTCTCTATGTCTCTCTCTCTCCCTCTCTCTCCCTCTTTCTCCCTCTTTCTCCCTCTTTCCAGAAGCTTCTGTCAGATGTGGGGGTGGAGGTGGGAATTGAAGACAGTGAGGCACACAGATTCTGGGTCAACATCACAGCAGTCTGCCCCAGTGGGTCCACTGTGACGGGAAAGGCCAAATGTGCCAATGTCCAACCGAGCCAGAAGGTATGGAAGGCCTGATCCATTACAAACATGTACGGTCATTATTTTTGTGATGAGTTCAAATGTTTTGTTCCTGTTCCTGGAGCATCTGATGCAAGGAATCTTCATCACACCAGACACAGTGTTTTATGTAGTGTGTATGCCTTTAATAGGGTGTGTGTGTGTGTGTGTGTGTATGTGTGTGTGTGTGTGTGTCGGCAAGCTTCCAAGAGAGCAGCAAATACTTACGGATGCAATTAGATTAGATTGTGCTGCGATTATGGAAATCCAGTTTAGACAAAACTGCCTGATATGCTGAAATCATATGACTTTTATGTAATTCAGGATTTCATTTTAACAAATGAGGCCTTTAATCAGTGACGAGCTCTGGCTTCAAACGCCGTTACTGTTGGTCAGATGTGGTAAATTACCCTTCTGTGTTTAGTCACACGTAGTATTTGAGCTGATGAAAACAAATATTTGCAGATGATCATATGAAGCTGGACTTCTGCTGAGTGCTTTTACAGGGAAAGGCCCCTTCTCAGTGACTCAGGCTCCCGTATGCTGGTGGGGCCCAGAATTTCCAGCACTCATGATGGCGAGCATTTGTAGATGGGTCGAGAGAAGCTGGCGAGGCGGGATACGTGCACCATCCGCACGCTAACGTGCTTCGTGTTTCTCCAAGGTCCTCTTCAACATCACCATGGGGATGCGGGCGTGCCCGTCCCAGAGGAGGGCCGGCGAGGGCGCGGCGGAGGTGACGGCGGTCGTCAGGGCCGTGGGCTTTAACGAGACGGTGCGCGTGCGCGTCCTGCAGGGGTGCGCGTGCTCGTGCGGTGGGGCAGGACCTTGCCGCAACGAACCGGAGCCTCCGAGCTGCACGATGGTGGAGGATGGGTGCAGGGAGGAGGCGGGCGGAGACTTGTGCAGCGGCCGCGGGGCGTGTGTGTGCGGGACGTGCGTGTGCGACCGTAGCAGTCTCGGGACCATCTACGGGAAGTACTGTGAGAGGGATGACTTCTCCTGCCCCTACAACAGGGGTCTGGTGTGCGGAGGTGAGTTAGTATGGACACCAACACTGTGTGTGTTAGACTGTGTGATTTTGTCATGTGACTGATCTCTGACAGTTTACAGATCTCTTTCATTTTCACTGTGTGCGCGTGTGTTTTTGTGTTCGTGGTGTATGTGTTTATATGTGTGTGTGTGTGATCTTAGGACACGGTCACTGTGTGTCCCGGAGCTGCTGGTGCCAGCCTGGCTGGACGGGTGAGAGCTGCGGTTGTCCTACCGTCTCAGACGGCTGTGTGTCTCCCGACGGTCTGGTGTGCAGCGGCCTTGGAGAGTGTGTGTGCGGCGAGTGTGTGTGCGACGACCCACGGCGTTCTGGACCTTTCTGCGAGAAATGCCCCACATGCTCCAACTCCTGCCAGTCCCAGTGGTGAATAGATCGTGCTGTGCCTGTTCTGTTTTCACTTTGGTCGGACTGGCCTTCACCAACCGAAAGTTGAACGAATCCTTGAACAAATCTTTACAACAGCCTTACGCTTCAACTCTGTTCGTTTCTCTCTTATTTCTCGAAATTCACTCCTTGCTTCTGCCTGACTCTCCCTCTCCGCGCTCAGGAGATGTGTGGACTGTCACATGTCGAGTGGCGCCGGCCCGGTCCAGGAGTGTAACAGCAGCTGCTCTGCGGTGGTGTCCTTCGTCGATGACCTCACCGGTATGTCGGTGGCATGATGTAATCAAGGTCTGATCACACTGATCAAGAAGAGAATTATGACCCAAGACATTCTGAGTCGACCGTGTCGTGTGAAAGACAGTGATGCGCTGTTATATACAGCGTAGTTTTATTACAGTGTAGTTTATTCACTTTTACAAAAATGCTGCCAATCAGAAAGTTTTATCTTGTTTGACCAACAACGACAAAAAAAAAGGACCTGTTTTGTTTTTTGTTTGAATTCTGCATTGCAGATCTGATCCGAGGGAAGTTCTGTCGGTACCAGAGCCGTGAACAGTGCTTCTTCAGGTTCCACGTGCAGTTCGGATCCCAGGGACCTCACCTCCGTATCAGCAGACACGCTGGTGAAGCTCCGCTCACAGTCCCCACCCTCTTCTTCCTCTCTTGACATGACGCTGATGTTTGTGGATACGGATCCAATGTACAGGCAGTTTATTATCGCAAAAGAAACCTTGACAGGCCTGTTTTGTGGTACGCGCTGGCTGGCTGTACATTATCTCACGCGATACGTATCTCCTTGCCAAGTCCTTCATTTTAGACAGAATTTTGATTTGAAATGTTTCAATGCTATGCTACAAGAATTAGCCAACACTTAGCTAGCTAGCTAACGTGGTCCCAGGTAACCTGCGGCAGCAGCAGCCAGTATTGTGTTACAGTGTTTAACTCATGTCTATTTACAGCAAAGTGAGATGATGAGGAATGTAATGGTTTCGTAATGTTGATGTCAGCAGAGTAGTGGCAACTGTCTGCCGTGAGACCTGAAACAGCTGCATCACCAAGGAGACCGTTAAAGAGTGTTTTAGTGGTCTGTTATTCTCAGATAACCGACCTCTGAACGCCTGGATTGACCGCTGGAGTCTTCCACGTGATGTTGTGTAGATTATTGTGTTGGCATCTGTTTTTAGTTGGGAAGCGTTTTGGTTTGAGGAGGGTGGGGTTAAGTTCTACAGCAGGGTGCTAGTCTAGCCAGTCGCTTCTTGTTTCCTGGTTGCTGTAATTCCCGTTCTCTCGCTCTCTTTAACAAATTCATTCACAAGAATGTCACAGCAGCCACACCCCACACCCCCGGCTTGAGTTTTGGAAACAGTGGGCCATTGTGTGAGTGTGTATGTGTGTGTGTGTGTGTGTGTGTGTGTGTGTACACCCGAACACCCCTGATCCCCTTGTCCTTGCTCCCCTCAACGAGGTCGACCTTCCTGATCCTTCCTCTCCGAGGCTCTGCTGCCGGATCACCATGGCGATACTCTGAAATGTCAATACAGTACTTTAGCCTCTTTGTGCTTGAGGCAGTGGGCCCGTGTTCAGCCCTTTTGCCTTTCGCAATCGGTGACAGTGCAGAGGGCAGCGACTGCAGATCTGTGAAAAGGACGGATCTGACTGTGCTGTAGAAGCTGCAGGCAGCGCCTGAATTTCAGTCCCATCCATGTAGCGTAGGTGGGGGCTCTGGGCCCGACAGGCCTCTGCTCTCCAACTGCTGTTGATGTCTTCACTGACGCTAATGTAAGCATGGCCTTTGATTAATGTGCTGTTGGTGAATGGTTTTTGAGCTCTCACGTGTCTTACCCTGGCTCTCCATAAATGCATTTTGCTTTTGTATTCACTGTATTGAAACGGATCAGCTTTGATCTAAATCACGTGTGTTGTGTCCTGTCTTCAACTTTAAAATCGGCAAACAAGAGGAGAGAAAGGAATTTAAAGGGCCATTTTCATCAGAAATGTTTCCATGGCTACTAACAGAAACCCAGTCCCTAGGGGTAACGCTTGGCGCTGCTGTATCGTTTTTTTCCGCCCACATCCGAACCGATCAAACGGTTGCTTTGGGATCGACCCGTTTCCCCCTCCGTCCCCCCCACAGAGTGCATGTCGACCCGACGATACTTCCAGACCTTCCTCAGCGTTTTCCTCCTCACCGTGGTACTGGGCCTCGGGATCCTGGCTGTGGTTCGTCTGTTTCTTAGGGGCGGTGGTTGGTCATGGAGCGGGAAAGTCAGCCAGCAGTTCGAGGACAACGGCAAGGTAACGTGTGCTGCAGGCGCCGTCCTGCGGGTGGCGCTAAAGGGACGTCATGTCTGCGGTTTCTTTTAATGTCGAATTCTTATGCTGGGATGCTGAATGGAATTATCAAGAGTTTTTAACAAACATAGGAATGGGAATTATTTCAGTCTTTCATGAGAGCTTATTTGTATTACAATGCATTAACATAGAAAAACACTTTGCAATAATTATGTGATGTAGTTTTGCAAATTATGCTGGTATTGAAAGATATGTAATGTCTCTGTCTGTCACACATGCTGCCATTCCTGTGTGTATTTGACACCACTCGCAGATTCACTTCCTGTTATTTTGTCGCCTCACAGGACTACACGCCCACAACCAGTGAGAAGACAATAACGTACAGGCGTGACCACTTACCCGAGAACCTTATGGAGATGCACGTCCACGTTCCCAAGATGCCCCTGAATGATGCGTGGCCGTGAGACTTTGGGAGGAGGGGAGAAGAAGAGAGGGGCGAGAGAGAGAATAATACGTGAATGAACGCACACTTATTTTCACAAGCACACTTCATCCTCCAGTCTTTTTAGAGTCAGATTCTTTTTTTTTTGAGCCGATTGATTTTACCATGTTGAGCTCGACCCTCTGTATTACCAGTCAGGGTGTGGAGAGAAGCGGTACTGATTCACAAGGGTTAACGTGGCTGGCAGCGTCGATCGCAATAAAAGTGACAGGTCTCGCCTAGGATGTTACGCATCACGACGGAGTACCCTCGCTATTCCCTTCATGTTTAACCCTTGCTAACATGTTAAATCCGCAGTCAGGAACTTCGGAAACCATTAGCTGACTATTTGTGAGCTAATATTGCTCTTAGATATTAGCTGACTTTCCAGATCAAAAGAGAATCAAATAGTTCGTGCTGTGAGTAGCACAGTAGTGTGGCATTATTAGCTTCTTATAGCACGGGACCAAAAAACCGGTCAGCTAGGTACAGTCAGATCTGTCAGGTTAACCTCTGCAGGTTAGGCCAGTTAACCGAACAGAAGGGGAACAGTTCTACTAGTTCTTGTTGGCCTCTGTGTGGTAGGTGAAGGTACTGTAGTTTTTTTTAATTTATGTATGAATTTGACTGTTTTTATATGTTCTATTTATGTTGTAGTTTGCCTTTATTTGATTAAAACTGAACACTACATATTTGTAATACCCCAACTATAGCCGAAACAAACCTCAAATCTGATTCTTTGCCTTTTAAGCCTGAGGTTTGACTGCCACCTAGTGGGCACTAAGGACATGACCCAAAAAAGTTCTTTCATGTTTTTATCATATTTCAGTTGTCCTTGGATAGCTTCAAGTGTAAAGTTAAATCAGATTAACTGAAGGTACGAAGTACAGTGGGTATATATTTATAGTAACGGAGTGCTGCACTTTGTTAATCTCAATCTTTCACTTTGAGGTGTACTGTAAGAACTGGAATTATACTGTGCAGGTTGCTCGGGCTCCGCCCGGTTACTGTATTTCTTAGCGTGTTTAGAGAAGCGTGTACGAACTGCACTCGTGTCAAACTACTGACGTCCGGTTACGCTCCCGTAAAGGAAACAACCTCCACGCGGCACCTCGAAGGCCTGGCGGAGCGTATCATTCATTCTCTTTTTCTGAAGTTGTTTTTTTTTTGTTTGTTTGTTTGTTTTTTACCACTGTTTACATCTGATTGTTCCGAACACTAAAAACGTTATTTATTGCTGTCATACTTCCTTCTCGTTTTCTTTTTTTCATTTTGAATGATTTTTGTCAGAATAGAAAATGCTTTGTTACAGGTTCCGTAGTGTTGTTATTGAGAAATCCAATGGAAATATTTCGTATTTGATGCTGATAAATACACTTAGATCTGAGTAGTAATTCAGCACCATTGATCTACTGCTGTCCGTGATTACGCTGTTTTCGACTGAGCAGAGTCCGACCTGTGAAGCCTCTGTAGCATTCAAACAATCGGGCATTATTATCAATAACAGTACGTTGGTTCATCAGTTGATTTCGTAAATTGTTCCAATAAAAATCCCAACAACTATGTTTTTTGCTTTTATGCTCCTGTGTCAAATATAGATGTCTTTATGGGAATGATGACCTTCTCAATATTGCATTGCGCCTTCTCGGAATGTGCTAGTATGACTGTGCAATAAAGGACCCAGCATGACGGTACAGAAAGTTGTTTATGCTGAATTTATTGTTGCAATGAGCGATTTATTTAGGTTTAATTGAACGGTTTTCCCAAAGCGACTTTAAAGACCACCGAGGGACTCTAGCTTCAGTAATTTATGACAGTCACTGTTAACCTCCGGGATCAAGTCCATTGTCACTGATTCATGTGCTAATAGGCTAACCGTCCCGTGCGCAGGTGCTAGTCTAGACATTTATATTATGTGCAACATTTAAGTAAGACACATTTTATGTACCTTAAATAAAAAAATAAACAAAGTTCTTATGTTTCACACATTCAAATTGCTTTGCTTTCGTCTTCCAGATCTTTTGGTGGCCACTAAGGGGCGCTGCATCCACACGGATGCAATGCGAACTCTTCTGAAGTTTGCCTTCTGGCACAATTCTAATACTCATCTTTTCTGGGGGTTTTTTTTGCCTATGACACCAGAACAGTCGCTTTTGTGTACACTGAAACAGAATATCCGTTTTTCCGCAACACTGAAGAATAGTTAGTTGAGACAATTTCAACAATCTGCCCAAATAGGGTATTAAAAACATAAACATAAGGAATTGTGTATGCCACGTAAATTTACATTTTAATCTATTGCCACTTATTTGTTGAATGCTTTGTTTTTTCTTTAATTAACCTGAAGTAGCCGAACGACAGGCGTCATTCGTCTTACTTCTAACCGACTCTTGGATTTCACTGTAGGCCTTGCTGTTGCCTATTCGTCAGCGCACGCTTGCGTTTGTGTATCGTAGGACGTTTTACTTAAAGCAGGTCACGATTTCACATCAAAAGAAGCACTGCCTGGTCACTAACCTGGCTTTTCTCCTGCATTTGACGGAAAATAACATGCAGGTTCTTTCTGTTTGATTTTAAACACCTTTAAAATGTTTAGGCTACCCTAAAGGAGAGCAAGCAATTCAGAAATTAGACTGGTAATTAAAACCATATTATTTCCATTATTATTATTTCCATATTAGTCCTAAGACAAAAAACACGACTGCCGTTGCAGTTTTGTATCACGTACAGCCTACACGACTATTTCAAAATTGATTTTAAAAATCAGCCCAACTTTTAAAATACATTTCAACTCTTCTGCGCTTCTGTGCATTTATTCACAGTGGACATCAAATCGCAGGCAAGGAAATTTTCTCCAAAAAACGCAGCAATATTGTCGCCAAGAAAGAAGAAGATCGCTCATTTTTTGGAGTGGTTAAAGCTTTGTTGGCAAAGTTTGAAGAATGACGTTGTCATAATGATGACATCCCGTTTGCCTACAGGCCCCGTCCATACCGTTTTCACGCTGTCATGAAAAGATTTTTTAAATAAACAAATATTTAACCGATGGAAGCCGTATGATGTCCATAGTCTACTTTACCACATAAATGAGGTGTGATTTCTTTACACTCATTAGAAAGTTTATTAACAGAGAAAATAAACCAGAAACCAATAATTTATTTTGTAGTGAAACGCAATTTGACTTTATTACGAGGAATTCACCTTAAAATCAATCGTCAGTAAATTGAAACACGCATGCGCAATTAAATAAAAAAGGATTAAATAAAAAAGGGGGGAAAAGATCAACAACCCGATCGAAATAATTCTATCCTAAAATCATAAATATAGATTCAAAGTGCGACTCTTATAGACTTCAAATTACAGGTCAAACTCATGGATAAATAAACCGAGACACTCCTATGTACAATTTTCAGTTTGTTTTCGAGGAGAAAGTGAACATTTCTGTTCACCCTCTTAGATACCAAAGTATTTTGAGCCACAAAGAAATTATAACTACAGTACAAAACCACACTGTGAACGACTGAATTCTTTAAGTAGGCCTACATTTACAAGTTTTCCAACAGTTTACGACATCTCAGCATTCTTGGTTCACAGAAATATTCTTTTTTGTTGTTGTTGTTTTAGGCCAACATAGGCACAATTAGAAAACCACCCATTCCGCACCAAACGGGTTCAGTGTTGTTTGGCTTTGTTCTGGTGTACTAATGTATTACAAGTAAACCGCTGTTTGAGTTCAAATGTGAAGAGTAAAGTGCCTCGATAGAGTTAACTCAAATAAGACATTTCATGGCAAATCCAAATATACACCGTAAACATAAAATTGTTATTTTTAATTCTCTAAAGTCTCTTTAAACAACGTAGGTTTCTAGAGTATATAATTTAGTGGACGTTGTCACTGAACCGTCGCTGTAATCCACATCGCATTTGAATACATCTGCAACGTTTGGCTTAATATTGCCACATTTAGCATAACTGCAACATAAAAAAGTTATTTTGTTGTTGTTGCGGCTTTTTAATATTTGATCAAAGTATATTTCGAAAAGAACTGACACGTTTCATGCCATCGCAATTTTTAAATAATATTCCAAATCACTCTTTTACTAAGATATGGACACGTGTAGCCTACTTATGTAACGGCACTCCTGCGATTTTGCAATTCATGTGCAATATTGTCATTGGGCTGTATGAGTGGTTCAGTTGATTGAACTGTGGCCGTTCATGCTGGCTGTCTGGACAGGTTCTGTACTATGCAGCATATCTGGGGACTGGCATGCAGGGCTGTTCGGAACACTTTGCTCACTGTCGGTATCACTGCCTTTTTTACACCCGCTCCCGTTAGACCCCGGTTCTCCAGCCCCGCCGGCGCTGTGCGTTTTCACGTGTTTACTGAGGTGGTCGCTGCGCATGAAGCGCTTGTTGCATACAGGACAAGCAAACCTTTTCTCGCCGGTGTGCGTGCGTAAATGCCGCTGGAGTTCGTCGGATCTGGTGAACCTTTTGCCACAAAACAACCAGTTGCACACGAACGGTCTCTCCCCTGTGTGCCAGCGCAAATGTGCCTTGAGGTGCGACGTTTTCCCGTACACTTTGCCACAGCCCGGGATATGACAACTGTGCAGTCCTTTTCTCCTTAGGCTCGCGCCCGCTGGCCCAAGCCTCTCTGCTTCCTGACAGTTCGGGCAGTCACACGTCGCTCTCCCAGCATACCGCCGCGCGGACGACCGCGGAGAGCTCGCTAAAGGAACAGCAGCGGATCCGGTCAAGACAGCTCCGTTTGCCGTAGCGATTGAATTGGGGCTTGAATCTGTGTAAGACGTTGGTAAAACCGGTTTGAATCCGTCCATCAGGTGCTGTCCGCTGGTGAGGAGGTGCGACGACGGACTGGCACTAAACGCCGAGTGACTCAAGGCGGAGTAGTCCGAGTTGTAGCCGCCTAGGGGGGAATGCAACGAGGTTTGGAGCGCGGCACCGTTTGCGCTCTGAACATCGATCCAGCCCGTTCCCACGTCCCACCAGGCCGACGCACCGCCTGCGCTCACGTCTCCCGGTGCAATGCCTGGGTGCGCCGATTTGAACCAAGAATCATACGGGTGCGCTACACTCATCCTTGGATAAATACCCTGAAGGCTGTCCACCGAGGTGTGCACTTTGGAGATAAAAACGGGCTGGGAGTTCGGCTCCTGAGAACTGTTAGAAACTGAGGTCTGAAACACAGAGTAATCGTTTCCAAACGGGCTAGTGGACGTGTTGCTGGTCGTTAAAGAAAACGCGCTGGATCCAGGGGACCCATTTGCGTTGAAGGAATCCACCAGCCCGCTCGCACTCCGGGCTGCGCCAGTAACGCCGAGCGATGAGAGGCTTGAACCGAGACTACAGCTGCTAGGCGCGCTTCTTTTCCAAGGGTGAAAGCCTTTCCCAAACGAGTTGCTATCCGAAATCGCCGAAGAGGGGCTCGGACTCCCAATTTTGTTACAGGTTGCTGCTAGCATGGCTAAAGGAGTGGATCCAAACTTCGGCTCTTCCTAGAGATGATAAAAAAAACAAATAGAGAGAGTGAAGCCACGGAGAGTAGCGAAGAGTCTCAGAAAAAGTGTTTCTGGAGATATATAAGGTTTTAGAAAACTGTGTAAAGAGATTTTTAAGTATTACGTTTTAAAATAGAAAACCTGCAGTATTTCCTAAGCAACCCACAAAGCGCATTACTGCATGTTTTAATGGTGGATAACACTATAGTGCATTATGTCCGAAAGACATTTATTTCTAATTTTTTTTAAATCTCCTTTTGTTTTTCATTTATTTTCTTTGCGTTTTGTCTGCTTTTCTTCATTTCTTCCGGAAATGCAGCTTCTTTTACTCATGCCTTAAACTTAGAAGCAAAACTGGTCGTGAAAAGCAGAAAAGCATAAGCGCTTACTTACCCCTAGCAGTGAAGCTGCCATCCCAGGAGTGTCCACCTTTGAGAATACCTTTACATTTAAAATGTACTCGCCTGTTTTGAGGCGTTTGCTGCGCACTGGTGTTTGCCGCCCATCCTGGCGCAATTTTAGTTCCACTGTAGCTTTGAAGTTCCGCAGGCTCTAGCTTAACCAATAAGATTTGTTGAAGCGTCGGGAAATTACGTTCTGTCGTGAGGTCATCGTCGCTGACGCCTTTAGCGCTGCTTCACAACAAGTGCAAATGTAAGAGTCTACAAGTGGGAGGGGCAGAGTGAGGCGTAATCTGGTTATCTTTTCTGATGGGTATACCCTTATCGGAAGACCTATTACAGCCGTTAAAACGCATGAATGGTTTATACTTGAACCTATCAAAGCTTTCTTGTTGTTTCTTGTTCAGAGCTTTCAAGATTTCTTGTGGGAGAACACTGTCGGTCAGATTCGTTGGGAAGCGTTTTGTAAACATTGTTCAGTCAGCCGAAAAGATGATAAGTCTATTTGCGTCTGTATAAGGACACTAGAGCGTGGACGGTATATATATATATATATTTTTTTTTTATAACGTCAGAGGTTTCTACATCTTAGGCTTTCTGCTGGTCATCATATAGAGATGTTATAGATATTTTCCTGAGTAATGTATAAAATGGAGCTGGACAGACCTCTCCATTTGGGAGCTCGCGGACTAGTTTGTTGTGAGGGCGTGGTTGACCAGCCCAAGGGGTGGAAGTAGGTGTGCACGTGGTGGGACGAACACTTCACAGATAAAAAAGGAATTAACTTCACGCGCGTTGTCCCCGTGTTCTCAGTTCATTCACAGCAAGGTGAACGTTTTCCCAGCTTCAGTTTCCGTCACCCGCTTCTGTGTATTTTGGTATTTTGTTTGTTTTTACTTAGTTATTTATGTTTTATGTTATGTTAGTATTTATTATTTATTACAAGATATTGTAGGTGTTGTTGTTGCTGTTGTTGATGATGATAACGCTGATAATGTCAGTGTTTGGCAAGTAAATGTTAATGTAGTTTTGAAAAAGAAAAGCACATGTAATTGTAAAGCAGTTTTCTGTTTCTATTCCGCTTCGCTAAAAGGAAAAAAAATGACGAATTAGTTTTGCTGTAACTAATTCTAACAATTTGTAAGACTCCTGAAGGGCTTTTTTTCTTTCTTTCTTTCTTTCTTTCTTTCTTTCTTTCTTTCTTTCTTTCTTTCTTTCTTTCTTTCTTTCTTTCTTTTCTTTCTTTCTTTCTTTCGTGCTTTCTTTCTTTAACACACACACACACACACACACACACACACTTATCCACTAATTCTTATCGGCCCTGAAGTGAACCCATTAGCATGCGGAGCACGTTCACAGCATACATTTCATTTGAAATTCAAATTTAATAAAGTGGCGAGTTTTAATCACGCCTAGTTTTATTTGTTTGATATAAAGTGTATCTTGGCCAGTGTTGTTTGACCAAGTTGATAATTGTGGGATGGAAAGAAAAGATCATTTTAAAAAGCGCTCACATCCCTTTTTATCGACTCCAACTGTGCGGGTTTATATGTGCTTGACGCGCGTCACACATGGCCGAACACGCCCTCTTTTTACTGTTCTAAAATATGTCAAAAATTTCACTTGCAACCAATAAACTCGTGGCATTTTTACTGGATTGCGTTCTTTTTATTGGTTGGTGTAAATGTATAAAATAAAATAAAATAAAATAAAATCTTGGGTCACAGGATTTCATTTTTTTGAAAGATTAAATGGGTAATTGATATATTTAATTGAATTGAATTTCATTTCATTTGTTTTTTAATAGAATGTACATAAACGGAAATTGTGTGAAAATTCACTTGCGCTCCTGTTTTGTTTGTTTGTTTTTTGTTATCGGACCGCAGTTGTTATCAAGGTTAGCTTGCATGACTTTTCAAACCAAGTCAAAAGTTTTATGATTTCTCTGATTTTGAAAGTATTTGTTCACTTACACTGTATGTTTAAATGCTATTTTTGAGCATTTAAACAGTGACATCACGTCCAACTGATGGCTAAAGGCACAAACTTCAAAGCGCGACGTACAGGTTGCCTTCTTCCGGTTGACCTGACTGCAGACCTATCAAACGCGCACGGAACAGATGTCCTTCTTTTTGCGCATTCTTTTCCCACACGTATGGTGTATATTGCGCTTGTGAATCCCCGTCTGAAACCTGTTCTATTCGTCGCTATAATAAGCGCATTATCACGGACCATCGAACACGGACAAAACGCACCGTGCATCGCGTGCTTTCGTATGATTTCGAGAAGGAGAAAAACAATTGCCCGCTTGATACTAATGTCAGGGAAAAATTGCACGGGGAGGTTTAATTGTTTACGGAGTTTTTTTTAAATAAAAGAAACATTCCAGAAAACGTCTCTTCTTCTTCTTTCTCTCTCTTTCTTTCTTTCTCTCCATCTTTTTTGTAAGGGCACTTGTAGAAGCGCGCTCCCCGCGTAAGCCGCTGTAATTACCCAAGGTGCAATTAGCTGCACATCATAAAGAAATTAGCTAACGCAATGTTGCGTGAAATAGCAGGCTAGGATAAAATATCAAACCTATCCCACAAACCGCATGCGCTCTACGGAGATGACCAGTAGGGTTACAGAGTTTATTAACTACACGCAGTGTTCTAAACAACGATGTTCCGAATTAACTGTTTGTTTTTTATCATTCTCGTTTTAAACTTTAAGATTTTTACAATTTTTCTCAAGGACTTTGACACTGCTGGGAAAGTGCTCGTGCAAAAATAAATAACAATATAAGATATTGGAAAAATACTGACTATAAGCGTATATACAGTCTTACTTAAATGGTATTCGTTTAAAGAAGGCTATGCAAATTTCTATTCACCGAGGCCTGCGTCTGTCTGTCTGAAATTGCACTCATGTAGATTAAATAATCCTACGTGAAAAAAATAGAATACTTTATATGTAGAGAGAAGACACCAGTTTGACTTGTAAACCACTCATCATGTTGGATAATCTGCAATTCAAAACCGCGTTCTATATATTAAAACTGGAACTGAACGTAGACAAGACTGGTGCCCCATGAATGTATAATATACATCTGAATGTGAAACTTGATATTATTTTTAAGACCAAACCAAGTACCAAACACATTTCTCTGTTCTGATACTGTTTTTTTTACAGTACATTATATCGTTTTTGCGGTGATAGGCAGTCGAGCTGTTAAGGATATGCTTTACTGGGAAAGGTGTTTTTTATTTTTATACCTTCCGTTATACAGTGACAAAGTGAGTAATATTGTTTTCATGAACGGATGTGATGGTTTCATTTAGAAGTTAATTTAATTTTAAATTAAACACTGATTATATAAAATTAAATAAAATAGTTCTGCAAAGCAGCTGAATAGCAATTCCATGATATAATTATTTTCTAATTTTCCATCTCGGTTCTTAACTGTCTGAGGAGTCATAGTTATATTATTACAGGAATGTTAAGACGTTTTGGTTCATTTGTACCTCCGTTTTATGTCAGCAGGGTTTCAAAAGAACCGACAAACTTCCAATTATCGTGCAACATGTTTGTATTTTACATGGCGTAACTTTTATTCTTCATAAAAAATATTATTCTATTTTTCTACTATTATTTTTATATTACATATAAATACAGGTGCAGTAACATCACATTTAAATTGATTAATATATATTATTTAATTTATGTTTTATTTACTATTTCAGAGTTCTTGTAAACTAAATCTTTTCTTTCCACTGCTGAGATTAAAATTTCAGCTCATGTTTTATCGACCAAAAGTCTGTCAGTATGTCGGTTTTTGGCGCAGTGTGTGTGTTCACACACAGAAACAGGTTGGGCAGCTGTAGCGTGTGTAAGCAAGTGGGAAGTGAAAGGTAGTAAGTGTGTGTGTGTGTGTGTGTGTGTGTGTGTGTGTGTGTGTGTGTGTGCAAGACACAGAGCGACAGCTTCCTGTAATTATCCTCTTGAGGAGCCTTGTTTCTCGTCCCCGGGACATAATGGCGGAAGTTATTCGCTGTCTATCATCGTCGGAGAGAGGGAGCGGTGAGTAAGGAAGTGGGGAATGAGATGAAAGATACACAAAAAAAGGGGAGAAAGAAAGAAAGTTTAAGTCCTTAAATCCTGCTGGAAGGGGGTAATAAAAACAGGAAGACTAAGCTCCCTCACACCAGTAATGTACCGCAAAGCGTAATTATAAAAGTCCGTGTAAAAGCCTATTGCTAGCTACGTCAAGAAGATTTGCATGACGCATTTTGATAAAAAGAAATATTGTGGTTTTCTATCTTCAGCAACGACTTTAGTTTTGATCTTTGAGAATTATGAAGCAACAGTCTCTTAAATTTGTCGTTCCCTGTTCCCATATATAATGAGGTGAGAGGTGCCATTTCATTAGTGAGAGGGAAACTGTAGCCTCTCTTGTCTTGTCTGTGTGGGCCCACAGTGAATAAACAGGGCATCCACCAGAGATCAACAATGCCTTGATTAGAGTTCACACCAGTAGATTTCCCAGAGGAGAAAGACTCTCTCTCTCCTTTTCTGTCACTCTCTCTCAGTTTCATCCGTCATATATTAACTAGGTTGTGTATTGTTTTTAATCAGACATCGGCTGTAGTGATAATTTATACCCGACCGGCTGGGACCGGAGACGGCTAATCCAGGACGAATGGCACAGATCAGCTCGAGGGAGGTCACAGAGGTCAGGCATCATCACGGTGTCCCACTGAGGGTGTGTGTAGTCACTTTAATATAATTACTGCTACAAGTAAGGGCTTGATCTTGGTTACTCAGCTGTCATGCATACACAGGCATGCACACGCACACACACACACACACACACACACACACACACACACACACACACATACACAAACAGGAGAAGATCCCTGCATATCACAACCACTCTGTCCTGGTTTGTTCAGGAATGAGGTGAGTTTATATACTAATACATGTGCTTTTCAAATGCCTTGTGTTCAAGGATGCATACTGAACTCATTTTAATCCACCACCTTCCAATGAAACACATTAAACAACTTTGTCTTTGTAGTAGTATATTCACACACTTAAAAAAGGTCTTGTCGTCCTTTCTCACTCTCTTTCACTCTTGCTCACACACACGCACACACACACACGCACACACACACACACACACACACATACGTGCGTGCACCCTGTTGGAAATCCAAATGCTCAGTGGGTTCCTGCCACAGCTAGTTACCCTGTGTCAGAGCAAAGTGTCAAGGATCACCTGCCCTTTCTCATTCATACTGAATCAAGCAGTGACTGCTGGGAATTATAGGTCAGGCCTCACAATCACAGGGCCGGTCGTAGGGATACCATCTCAATCAGGGGCGTCGGAGCCCCACAGACCCAACATACGCCCTGCGCCCCCATCAACACGCCTAAATTGAGTTTGGATAGTGTTGAGGGTAAGTGATGTGTAGGTGGGTGGGAGAAGCAGGACTGAGGACTGAAAACATCATCAGGGCAGTTGGGGGTGGGAATGTCTTCTTTATATTTTTTCTTTATATTGAGTGTTGTTTCTGTGCCTTTGTTAATGTGTAAGAGGCAAATATATGAATTTTAGTAATATGGTTGGGACCCAAGGATGTGCAGTGCAATGTGTGTGTGTGTGTGTGTGTGTGAGTGTGTGTGTGTTTGTGTGAGCGTGTGTGAATGTGTGTGAGTGTGTGCTTGTGTGTGAGTGTGTGTGTGTGTGTGTGTGTGTGTGAGTGTGTGTGTGTGTGTGTGTGAGT
>JAOXYF010000027.1:3727706-3740842 GCA_028565775.1 Sternarchorhynchus goeldii | reverse complement strand
TCCAGGTACTCCTTCACACTGCGCGCGCACACACACACACACCTCTCCAGGTACTCCTTCACACTGCGCGCGCACACGCACACACACACACACCTCTCCAGGTACTCCTTCACACTGCGCACGCACACGCACACACACACACACACACCTCTCCAGGTACTCCTTCACACTGTCGTATCCGTAGTACTTGGCTAGTCGAGTCAGAGCCCCTGTAGCACAGCGACCATCCCGCTTCCGGCACAGGCTACAGTTACACACCCCTCGACAGATGGGGCACTCCCACATCTACACACACACACACACACACACACAATCAAAAGAGAGGAAAAAGAAAAAAAATGACATTAGTTATCTGCTACGAGATCCAGAGTGTTAACCTTTTTTTGCATGATAGCTCAGGCAGTAGGACATGGTACAAGTATTTGTTCCTAAACACTCCACACAGCATTTTGTTTTAAAACATTTACGAATGTACAATCTGAAACTTCTCAGGACGGGACTCTCTGTAACGTGCACACCACCAGATAATATCTCCACACCACAGCAACAGAAAGTCCCTCACACACACACACACACACACACACACACACACACACACATCTCACAGGGTCTAGCAGGGCTTTGCGAACGTCCTCTCCGTAGCGGTTGCGCAGACAGGGCCCACAGAACTGCCCTTTGAGCCCGTGACAGAAGGAACTCCTGCACTCGGTCTTGGTGTCCAAAGTTTTCTGTCTGCACTGGTGACATGTGCTGCCCTGAAGAAGAAGTTGTTCAAAACACTTTTTAACCAATAATTCCAGTTCTTTTCGCTCTCCAAACATGGTTTCTACAAGCATGAACATGTCACAATATGTAAATACTTAATAGATGAATAAAATATGTGAAACTGGCGTTAGATTTGTTCCACGATTTTAAATAAACAAACGGTAATTGAACCAAGCTCAACACGCTCCATTTATCAACTAAAACTACACTAGACTGAGATTCAAGACTTTCTTCCTGCATTAAAGTCATTCGAGCAGGCCTGTGCTCACGGTGCCAGGCTGAAAACGAGACGTACACACAAACGATCCCATAACTCACGTTTTCTTTATCAAGAATCTTGTCTTTGGCACGTTCGGCCACGTTGGCCAGCTCTTCCTCCGTGATGTCTTCGGGCATTCGCATGCTCGTGCGCTTTCTGGAGTTCCTGGATCTGTACCTGCCCTCACTTTGTCTGCTCCTGTCCACCTGTGCAAATCACACCAAATCAAAGATGAGTAATTAGTGCAGTAAACTTTCAGCCACGGTTTCAATTGAACAAACACGGACCCACATTCAGCTGAAGCCTGGAGCAAATACATCCCTGTAAACCCGTTTCTGCTGCAGGACCCTGCATTAGAAAGTCCTGCAGAAGAAACTTTTAAAGAACACGGATCAGACGGCGATCATCGTCATAAGTGCATTTTACATGTGCGCCGTTCACCTCCATCAGCTTTTTGAGGTCTACTTCAACGATTCTCCTTTTGGATTTAGAGGTGGTGACCTGCTCTTCTTCTCTCCCAAAATGCTCGGGGGGGCGGGCCTTGCGGCTGGGGTTCCGCCTCTCACTCTGCGTCTTCAGCTTCTGGACGCCGTTTGCCTTCCTCTTCTTCTGTACCAAAAGTACAGCATCGTACGAACCAGAAACGGGTGAGATGACGGTGTATAGGGACGACATACCAACCTCAGTCATCACCAGTCAGTTCAAGTTCCTGCTAATTCACTGGGTGGAGGGGCTCAATTCAGTTACGCATTTTTCTTAAAAGGTGATGTACATTTTACCATAACCAACCTCACTGAAAATGTTTCTCCAAGTTAAACTGCAATATTTTATATACTTTGTTTTAGTACAACGATGCCTACAAAATGTAAACTTTCTATGAAAATAAAACCATTCAGTGCACGTGTGCCATTATTGTTTCCCAAACAAGGGCAGTGGCTGCCCATGGCCATGCTGCCTACATCAGATGGGAAGGAGAAAACCTGAAGCAACGCAGTTTGTGCAGCTTCATGAGTGTGATTTCCACCCTCCAGGGAGCTGCCAGTCAGCCATAATGAGCTGGAACACAAAGTGCGATCTGAAAATATCACTTACTGTGGGCGTGGTCTTTGAGGAAAACTCAGGTGAAGAGTTCAGGTCTGCAAATAGCTTTGCAAGCTGCACGTACACACACACACACACACACAACTTTAGTGACACTTTCAGCGTTATGGGAATGTTAATTTCACTATAGACGTTAGGATGTTATTTACCATAGCTTTGTTCTCCTGAATGTTTTTAGCCCTTTTGTTCAGTATTTGTATTTCTGCCTCAGTTAGCTCACCCTGCTCCTCCTCCTCAGACTCATTACTGCCCCCTTCAGAGTATTTCTGGCTTTTGCCCATTTTAAACGCCACAGGTGGGAGCACATGACCTCCTCTCCTCTTCGTGGATCTTGCCGTAAGCCGACTGCTGACTGGAGCAGCAGCCCTCAACTCGGTCAACTCTGAGGATTTCTTTGTAATGTGTCTTCCATGGGCGGAGCTCGTTCTAGTAGGAAACCTAAATGCGACACACAGTCCTGAACTCTGCCTTCTCTGTGAGGCTGAGCCGTCATCGTCGTCGTCGGAATAAAACCCAATGTCATCACTGTCTTCCTCAGACTCCAAATCCTACCCGTACAGGAGGAGATTTTAAATAGACAGAACAAAACATGCAATCTTTTAAAAACAAAAAGACGACCCGTCTGCCCCTCACTTACTATAGGGCTCATCCAGGTGTTGCAGAGAGAGTTTTCTGATTTACTAAAACCTTCAAACTCTCCTTCACTGTCCGAATCCATGAATATTTGAGCCAACTCATCTGTAATGAATTTAGACCTAAACCGAAGAACCTATAACAGAGAGACAGTGCTATTAGAGAGAACCAACAAACCATTTTAGTTGTAGGTCTAAAAAAACGTAATGAATGTACACATCACTGGTTTAATGTTGTATTAGGGGGTGGGGGGAGGTCACAAGAACAAACAAAAAGAACCCTAAATCCTCTCACAGGCTTCCAGGATGTCCTTGAGTGGAGGCTGTCTTGGCTCTCCTCTGAAAAGGCCTCCGGTGAATCGACTCCAAAACCAAGAAACTCCTCATTATCACTCGGACAGTGGAATATATCTGCCAGTGCTCTCTGAAAATATAATCAATTAGTTACACCTGACCAATGCTTAAACGTAAAGTTGGAGCTCCACACGGACACTTCAGCTACTCATCATAACAAAAAAAAATAAACATACACGCAATCAATAGTGCATTTTATTCGGATCCCATCCTTCTACCCTTATATAGTTACCCTATTAAACAATATAGGGACAAAGCATGCCTAATGCCAAGATGAAATCAAAACTTCACGTCCTAATCTCGGATCAGAGTGAAAATATGAAAGTAAAAGTCAAAACAAACAAGAAATCAACACTTATTTCATCGTTGGCAAAAAAACGTTAAAGCAAACATTCGCAAACGAAAAATGATTTACTCCAGATCAGCAAAGCTGCAAACCAGGGCACGACACACCCTATTTGAACATGTGCAAAAGAACCGGGAGCGACATAAAACTGCACAACACGCAAAACGCGTTATATGGACTACTGATGGACCACGGCCTAAAATTAATCTTAAAACTAAACGGGAAAACCCTTAGCTAGCAAGCTGAGCAAACCAAGTAGCATAACGAGACTAAAGCAGCTCGTTGTGCAGTTACAGGATCTCCAGCCCCCTTCACTACCGTTCGCGCACTCTTCGTGAGGCCGAGAAAACTTTACAAATAAACCAACAATTTCAAAGGTTTGTGTTGATTTAGCTGGGCGATGCTACTTACCCAAGGACAGTTCTGTATCTAGGCAAATCGGCAACGCTCTTTAACGTAGTTTGTATTGAAAATAGTAAGAAAGTCTAGACAGCTAACTAACTAACTAGTTAGCGTTTATCTCCAAATATGCAACTACAACAGAACCTTTTCACTTGGTTTTTCTTACCTCCATTGATGTGGATATGTTTTGTCTTAAAGAATAAAAATAGAAAAAATAAATAAATGAATGAAAACCCAAGCTTTCCTGTATACAGTCAGTCTAAATCAGTTATATAGTTAGATAAAGAGGTATTCAAAGTTCAACATACCGACAATGAATAGCTTAGTTCAACAAGAGCACATGTACTTGGTGTAAAACACCGTAGGGGTGAAGGTACAATCACGGAACCGTCTTGAGCTGCAGTTGGAAGATATTTTTAATGTTAATACATTATTTAACTGCACAAATAAGTAAAAGAAATAAGGGAAGTGGGGCACGTTGGTTTTCATTGATACGAAAGAGATTTTCAAACACTCAGTTAAACTCCGACCCCTTCAAACGGTAATATTCAAAGTGGAACAATCCAGGCTTACTCCTTTGTAGTTTCGCGGGAAATGTTTCACGCGGGCCGGATATTCTCTCCCAACAGGGGATACCCGGCGTCCTTCGTGTAGAAGTGAGGTGTCATGTGTCTGAGAATGATTTTTGGCTGAAATATGGAAGCTATTTTACTTACTGTCTATAGCGCATATTTAGGCTGTAGTCTGTGAATTAGATTGCAGCTTAAGCGGTTCTTAGCTACTTCACATCTGCAATGCTCAGCTGGCGCATGCAGGATTGTTTTAGTTAAATGCATATCTTTCTCCCACAACTATCCTAGCAATTCTTTTTTATTTTTCTGCTCAATTGGCACCTAGTGGGCCGCTTTCCCCGTTTGTCAGCACAAGCACCTGCATCCGGAGACAGCGGCTCGCCCTCCGCGTGAAAACGAGGCGCTCTCCATCCGTCAATACTTCTTTATTCCCGGCGCTCCCATTAGCGCGCGGTGTTTAACGACTCCTTCGATGACAGCGAAATGATACGGTGCGGCGAACGATCTGCGCGGGAGGAAAGGAAATCACAGAGCTCAGTCCTCGCCTGCCACCCGCGCAGCTCAGTGCGCTCACAGCAGGTAGCTGTGTTTCAGAATGCCACATAAAACGCAAATTACAAACAGCTGTTTAAGCATTGTTTAGCTCGCTGTCTTTTGTGTTGGTAACAGGCACTTCCTTGGCACAGTGTGCGCGCGCCTGATTACATGCATGCGTTGAATCTGTTTAGGCAAAAGAGAGCAATCCATCAATATGTACGACTAATCGAATAACTTAGTTTTTGGTAGGAATTACTCACACCATCAGTATGTACGATCAATCGAATAACTTAGTTTTGCTATTAATTACTCTGCATAATAGTAAAACATCGACTTTGAGGAGCATTTTTCAGTTCCATTGGGTTAGATGCGCTTAGTTTTATTGGGTTTAGCCAGCTACTAATAGTTTGAGGTTATACACGTGTAACCATGATAATAAAACCAGATGTTTCCAGATTTATAAAGAGAGACAGTGTCTCCTTACGTGTTACCCTATAACTTGTTTTTATATCAACCCAAAGTGGTAAAACTATGCCTAGTAATAGATTTAAATAGCCTAACTAGATTTGACCAGTTGGGACTTGACAAACGCTATTCAACGACGCCCTCTACAGTTTTACACGAGAATTTTATTAAGCAGTACAAAAGGGAAACTACAATACAAATAGGAAAGTTAAAAAATTATCTATAGAGGAAATGCTGTCTGAGATCAGGTTACACTCTATCATTGTCTCCGATAACATGGGCCATTCAGCACAGATTTTCGAAAAAAAAGACCAAATCTTATTAGAGAACAAACTTGACGAAAACTATTTCGATCAATATCTCTGAACTGCAAGGCGTTTAACAGGTGAATTAACCTCATGACTTCGACGTCATAACGAAGCACTTTTGTAAGTCGTTCTGGATAAGAGCGTCTGCCAAATGCCGTGCGTTTTTATTTACGATGTTTAAGGATTTTTTCTCTTTTTCAGAGCCAGATTGCCCTTACATTTAATCATGGACATGTGCTGCGTGTTCTGTTGTTGTGATTCGTCTGAGGATGAGGTAGGACCTTTACCTGAATTTGAGGGTTATAGGTGTAAAAACGTTATTGTCAGTCGAGGCGATGTTAGCACAAGACAGGTTTTGTGAATTTTTGTGAATTGCAAGATTACTGTTTGCTCAAAGCATTATGCAAATGGCTTATTTAAGCATGTGGCAATTAAAAGTGTTCAAATGACTAGCTGGTAGTCTGTGATTTTGTTTTCGTTCTCGCTCGCGGGAGATCACAAAGTCCCGTGAGCGCAACGGAAGACTAGGGCAGGACAGGAGGTCAAGGGACGAAACTGTTTTATTAAAAAATATTTAACGTTCTCTAGGCGTTCATTATGAAACAGGTGGGTGAGGTTTGTTTTCAGTGTCACTGGCGTAAACATTGTTTTAGCTTTAGGTTAACTTTTCCATAACACTGCCCAACCCCTCGTATGTATCTTATTTTTTAATTGCTCGGTAAGTGCTATCAGTACTGCTTCGTTGGTATATTATAGACCAACTATTAGACCAAAGTATACATAGACTAGGAGTTAGTCTGAAAGACCGAGCGGTCTGCTGAGTGTGCCGACGCTGTTTCTGCGCTAGATCTTCCACTACAATCTCACCTGAGGCCTTCATCACGTGATGAGCCAAGCAGGAAAACTACTACATTCTACACACTTTTGATTTCGCCAAAAGAATTTTCAAACCTGTTCAAACTCTGTTCCAATTTACCTGTGCTGGTGAACAAAGGCCCAAATTTACGAGGTCAAATTTAAATGGCCTCGTTATACGTCAGTGTTGAGTTTACTGTCAGTCTGTGTGTTGGACAGTATCACACCTACTGGCACTGTTGTGGTTCAAAGTCTTCAGTTCAACACCAAACAAAGACATTTAGCACCTTTTAACCCAAAATGTGAGGAATGTGGTGGTGCTGCTTTTACAGAGAATTTTATCTTATTTTGTTAAAAGGCATTTCACCATCACCATTATCGATGACTGTGGACCAGCCATAGAATGTTGCTTGGTTTGTTAGTTTAAAAAATGAAACCGGTCACAAATGCAGTGAAGTCAGTTATGGTGGTTGCCATTGCAGGGAAGCTACTTTAAACAGATTAATCTGCAGATTTGTTTAAGGTCACTGCTCTGAGGTAAAACTGAGAGGTAGAGTCTCCTTTACTCGCTGAGATGATGTGTGCATGCCTTCAGTGACACTAATAAATTCACCTAACAAAAACCACGTCGTAGTAGATTACTGTGGGCTGTTATAGTAACTCATTTGAATAAGTTGTGATCTGAATAAGTATGTGTTTACTGTGAATGTTACTGGGTTTTTCTGAACGATCATTAAAGAGCCAAAATATGAATATTGCTGTTTACATGTTACTCACTATTGAATTCCATAAAGTTGACGAATCTTTAAGTGTGGAGGTCAGGTGACTACATTATTACATATGTATGTGGTGTGGAAGACTATCTTTAATCCATGCACAGTAATGTATATGGGGATTACAAAAATCTAATTTATTATGGACTTCACTGGAAATATTATGAACTCTACTGGTGGGGTATGATCAGTGAAAAATATAAACATGTACCTGAGCAGGAATTGAAGTCATTCCATTTCTGATTTATAGAAACTTAATTTTCACCATTTGAGTGAAAGTCTTAACTTTTTTTTGCTTTAGAGGGAGCCTTTGATTGAGTCTGCAAGACAAGCTCATTCATCTTCTAGAGGTCAGTTTAGTGAAAAACCTTTATTTAATTTACCTGGTGTCATTACATGTTAATCTCCTGTGAAAGAGGTAACTTATGTAATTAAATGGGTTAAAATCGTCCATGTACTCGCACCTCTTTTCTCGAGCAGCTGTCAGTCAGACGGACGGCAAGATCGTCGTCCGCCACGTCGGAGTGCCTGATCTCGACCGACGCTTCGCCGACATCGCCGAGACCTTCAATGAGCAGCATGATCGCTACGTGTTCATGAAGTACACGATTGGAGCCCTCGCGTTCCGTTACCGCTGCTCCCCGGCTGGCAGCCTGTCCGAGTGCCTGCAGAAGATCCAGCAGGAGCACGGTGAGTCTGAGCTCCTTCCCAGAAGATCCAGCAGGAGCACGGTGAGTCTGAGCTCCTTCCCAGAAGATCCAGCAGGAGCACGGTGAGTCAGAGCTCCTTCCCAGAAGATCCAGCAGGAGCACGGTGAGTCAGAGCTCCTTCCCAGATGAGCCGCTGTCTCCAGATGGCAGTAGTGGCTCGTGGACCAGATATCAAGGTCCAGGCGAGGCTGAGAGGACTGCAGTGGGTTTGTTTTACCACTTTTCTATTCTATTTGAATTTCTGTGGCTGTGGATAACCTGATTCTGGATCAGCTCTTACTCTCAGCCTTTGAAACACAAAAAAACCCCAAGAACTGGTTAACACACAGCCCTGGTCAAAAATGCCACAAAGCTTGAGAAGACAAGAAGGTGGAGGAAGTTGCTAGTTTTATTTATTTAGGCCAGTCCACACTCCGCCTGTGGAGGATTAATTAGACTTTATTAGTTATCATTATAATCAGCGCAATGAGGTTGTGCTGTGTAGACTGGGAGACGTATAGCGCAAGTTTAAAGTCTGGGACCAAACAAAGCAAAATGATGTCAGTGACTGAACTACAGTACACGCTTGAAACAATACACACTCGCGCTGTAAACTCGAAAGATGCAAACATATCAATAATGCATGTCGCTGTGTGTGTTGGAAAGGATAAGAGGGGAGGGGCTGCGTTTTAATTTATAGTATGTGTGGCATGATTCTCTGGACTGAATCTGCTTGACTACTGTAATACTGGTTCTCATTAAGTGTAGGTCCTTGATGGCAAAAAGGCAGGGGAGGGCATTGTTATGATCTGCTAGTACATTTTGATTATGATCAGATTCTTTCCAAGGTTTTCTTGGTGATGATTGGTGCTGTATGCAGTGCTCTAATATTCTCATTAGTCAAATTGATAACTATATCCAAGTAGTCGGAACAGTGGAGATATGGGGAGTATTTAACTAGGACAAGAGGCCAGAATTGTTTGATTGGTGTGCAGTGCCAACATGTATCTATAGTTTTGTATGCATTTTGTACAGATGTCTCTGTTGGTGAATTGTTATTGATTTCTGAACATACCACAAATTGGGGGAGAAAAATCCCTCTAATTCTGACATGGTTGTATAAAGGGCGTTAACATGGAATATGTGCCTTTTTTGGTTCAAGGAAAAAACATGTTTTGTTCATTTATAAGGACATCAGGGTTGTTCCAGATAGGGGTATAATTAGTTGGGGAGAGTGGGGAGTTTGTATAATCAAGAGGAATTTCCACCAAGCTGTCAACTGTTAAAATGGTTAGATGCTTGAAATAGGGGTGGTTTGGATTTAACTCAACGTTGGAGATTGGGAATCAGAATTTGGGATCCACTCAATGAATTGAAACTGAATTTTGGGAGAAGTTTTGATTCCCAGGTATGTGATGTGATTGAGGTTTAGGGGGATTGATGTTTTGTACGTGTCGTCCTGTGTCTTCATGTTTTTTTGGAAGGATGGTGCATAAAAAAACTTGTTTGGTGACTATATTCCCTATTATGTATCTGACATTTGCTGCAGTGTTTCGATTAATAGAAGGGTGTGAGACTGGAACCCTCATCTAGCACCTCTGTATGTGATGTATGTATTGTATTATACTGTATGATGTAATGGGATTTTTGGTGGAATATGTATGGTGTCATGCTAGTGATTCTGCACATGTGACTGGATGAACTTGTACCTTTGATTGACATGCATTGGGTATGGTATTTTGGTATTATGGTATTATGGTATTTTGGTATTATGGTATTATGGTATTTTGGTATTATGGTATTTTTCTGCCAGTATTGGTGTGTGGTTGATTTATTTATCCCCTCCTTTTTTCTAAATAGGTCCTATATAAATAAAATGCATTATCACTCTTTAATTACTCTTTATATATTAATATATGTATTTGTTTGGTGGATTTTTCCAGTATGAGTATGTATTGATTACATTTAATGTCCGATCTCTGCTATGTGACACTTTAGAAACGCACCACATCCAGCTGCAAATAAAAGGCTGTTACTTCTCCTTGGCTGTGACGCCGGGCGACGACGTGCCTGACAAGCTGAGGCTGACGCAGGACAGCATGGTGGAGCTGTTCCAGGCTGCGGTGGCCGTCGACTCGTCCAGCATCAAGCTCCAGGGGATGATCGACTCTTGCCTGCAGGACGGAGAGAGGCTGACTGCACGGGTGAGGGAGGCGGCCTCGACATACCAGGATCGGCAGCGGCTGGAGGGCAATGTCCAGGCCAACCTGCAGGAGGCCCGCAGGGCTAAAGAGGCGAGCACTCGCTACAGGGAGGAGGCGAGGAAGCTTCAAAAAGAGGCGCAGCTAGTGTCCGGAATGCCGCTATAAACCCCTCAGGATTGCTTGGTACAAGATGCAGTAAGGGAAGTTCTCAGGATGGGGTGAGGAATCTTGCAGTCCAAGACCATGTTCTTTTGAACATGGGAGTATATTGTTCTGTGGATACAGCTGTGTTGTGCAACTTTAATACCTTTTAATAAGAAGCATTCAGATATGCTAAATTCTTATGTATGCAAACAGTTATTTGAGTTTGTGTAAGCAGTAATAGGCACGTGAGAGACAAGGGAAGGTTTTATTCTGACTTCTAAAAGCAATGATGATCACAAGTCTAATCGGCTGGGAATTGTACTTGTTCATGAGCCTGTTGATAACGTCTGTAGGAGTACATTTGACACTACTGATTATTTTGACCATTATTTTAATTTGATATTTCTGGATTCATCTGGATATTACAGAGTTTAGGGTAATACCTTATATTAGACAAGGGAGATATTGAATGGTATCCATGTTTAAGGATACTGGTAAATTCTTTTTTTGAGGGGGGGTTATCACCACCCCCCCCATTATTTTTGTATTATCTGTTATATAATCTTATTATATAAATGTTATATAATAGTGTATATATAATCATTTAGTACTATCTGTTTTACATGCTCATCTCTCGATGGTTAAATGTTTCCATGTCAGCCAATGTAATGCTGGCTTGTTTGTTGTCAACAGGAATATTTTAATCACACGTTTTCCATTTTGAAGTGTACAGTGTCGCATGATTTTATTCGGAACTGATCACCAACAACAATTTGACGTCTCGAGGAAACGAATTCATTTTGACAGAAGAATCATTTCATATCTCTAAATCAAAACACATTATACAATACGAGTCAAAAGTGTGGACACACTTGACTTGATGTATGTTTTTAATAGTAGTAAAGACATTTTCATCTGATGGATTATGCTTAGATTTGTTTCTAAGACAAATATGAAGTGGTAAAGCTGTTGGCTTAAATATGAACTGGTTTACAAAACACACTTGCATGCATTAATTGTAGATGGACCATTTGAACACTTTTCTTTCAGAACCTTACTGTCCCACCCTTCAGGTGCACATATGAGAGTTAGTTCAGGACTGATGAAAAGCATCACAGGTGGTTCCTCATGCAGCTGGAGAACATCACTAGTGTGGAGCTGAAGAGGACAGTAAAGGGGGGCTACTTTGAAGGATCTAAATTCTAAGATAAATAAATATTGACTATCGCAGTATAATCACGTTACTTCGTTGATTTTATGTGTTTCTGTTTTATTGTAGAAAATGCTAAAAAAAAAACTTGACTGGTACTGTATATGCTTAGAGGTATTTATTGGCATACAAGTGTCAATTTTGACAATGGAAGACATTTTACTTTAAATGTTTGTCAAAAATAAAATATTTGAATTTGGTTATTCCTGCCACTACATCTAATAAGAGACTCATTAAACTTTAAAAAGTCTCTCAGGCCATCCCGGTATGTGTTTGTATGAGTTTTGCATATAAACCCCATCATAGTTATAACTATCTGAAATGTCTTTCAGTGAGTAAGATTAAAAAGCACTTTATAGCACTTCGTTGGTCCCCAAGTAAATAATTTATTGCCAAAAATATAATGATAATGTAGTAATCAGATCATTGTTTTCTCTTGATCTTTAGACAAAATGGAATTTGATAAAAAAATTGGAAACTTACAATTTTCATAATATTCCTATTTTTTCTTGCATAGTAATTTTCATAAATATTGGAAAAGTGTTGTTTTAAAAAATTACTGTACAGAATAGAGTTGATTACCAGAGTTGATGGTGAGTTTTATGAATTATTAGATTTCGAAATAGCCACAGTTGCACCTAAACACAGTTTTTGGCGTGTTCTCATTTTTATTAATCATTTACATTTCTAAGCTTTTGTAAATAGGCTACTCCAAAGGTTAAGCACGTTTGCTGTTAAAACTCTTCAAAACGTTTCATTGATGGAAATATAAAGATTTGTAACATATCCAACAAATTCCCAATGAAATATTTTATAAACATTCAAACCTTTTATGAGTCAATTTCAGGTCCATTTAAAATGAGCCATTCCTTTCAATAAACATTTATACTGAGTTTGATCCCTGCTGAGGGTTCAAGAGAGTGGAACTGGCTCCTCTCATTGGATGGAGAGAAACGTGTCCTGCCTTCCACATAGAAAAGGGTGGATGGTGTGCATGTGAAATCTACCACATCTGGTTAAATGGTGAAGTACATGGTGAAGTACATCTTATATATGTTTATATAAGAATGGTTAAGCTTTTCATATGTATTTGTTCACATATGCGTTCACAAATATTACATTTTTTCTTACTCTTGACCTTGGCTTTCAGTAGAATAGCACGGCATGCAAAGACGTCTTACGGGTGGGAGAATAGATGAAAGAGTTTAGAAAGGTAGAGAGGCCATTGGTGCTAAGTAGTCATGAGTTTAAATGTGAGCAGATGTGGGAAGGCAGTGTAACTGCTAGAGTACAGTGTGATGTGTGAAGGCAGTGTAACTGCTAGAGTACAGTGTGATGTGTGAAGGCAGTGTAACTGTTAGAGTACAGTGTGATGTGTGAAGGCAGTGTAACTGCTAGAGTACAGTGTGATGTGTGAAGGCAGTGTAACTGTTAGAGTACAGTGTGATGTGTGAAGGCAGTGTAACTGCTAGAGTACAGTGTGATGTGTGAAGGCAGTGTAACTGTTAGAGTACAGTGTG